>CP106711.1:136088808-136688808 GCA_025503065.1 Gossypium bickii
GAAGCTAGGGAAGTTAAATTCATATGCTTTATTGAATGCTACGAATGCCTTTGTCTGAACAAAGAAGCAGAACACGAGATCCTTTGCTAAGTAAAAAATGAGGACTAGCTGCAGTATAAACTGAGACAAAAAGGAAATGAGCTTTTCCAGAATCGAAAGATGGCGTTCTTAGTTGAGATAGATATGGTAGAAATAGATGGAAAAATTATGTCTTGGATCCATGAAAGTAAGATGATAGAGTAATGCCTCGAGTAAAAATTCCCATCTGTATAACCGGAAGAAAAAACCAGTGCAAAAGAGTATAACAGTCCCGGAAACAAGACCAAACAAAATCCTTGACCTCATGAATATGCTTTTCAATACATTACGCACAACACATTTATCAGTCACTTTTGAATTAATTTGACGAGGCCTCCCTTGATCAGAAATCCAATCACTGAGCAAATGCGTGGATTGAAAAAAAGGTTAATGGGAAGCACATAGATTATAGGATAAATTCTGAAGTGCAGATTAAGACCGTACCAAAGCGCAGCATGTACTACATTACCCACCAAGAAAAAAGGAAATCAATAAAGCAGACCAATATACGGCCAACTCGTCTTAACGTAGTGCTCAATCATCAACAATCAAACATAAGACCCACATTAGATATAGAGAACCAACATGTAAAAAAACTATCGAAATAAAAGCATTCCTATTCAATACCCCAACTCGTAACTTTCTCAATCGAAATCAAGCAGGGAGTCCAATATAATTGTTATCTCAGTATATTATTCCCACAAGTGAAATTATAGAGTAAGTTACGTTAGAGACGGCAATATGAGCAAATTATCCCATCATAATGCAATCCAGGGTATACTACAGGGGGGTTTGTGGTACTTTTACTCGTTAGAGACACATAATTCAAATAAAGATGTATCTTTTTGAAACACCAAACTTCTCAAAAGTGCAGTTTATTATATGCAAGAAAAAGGTTTTAACTTATAAATAAACCCTATAAATGCAATTACATGGATCAAAGATTGTATAAGCTGATAGGAACACGAATATCAAATTAGATTTCGTTAAGTTTTGCTTCTTCTTCTTCTTTTTTTTTTTTTGTTGAAAAGGAATTTCACAGCATTTCTCGTGACGGTTGTCAACCAGTTTTCGCTTCTTTCTTTTTTATCCTTTGCAATCTCCCTCACTCTTTCCCTCAACCACAGCAGCAGTGAAGTTTGTAAATTTATCATAATCTACCCCTAAATTGCAGCAAAAATGGAAAACGCCATCGGACTCAATCTAGCCATTTAGGTAACCAAATATGTTGAACTTTTGATTATTTCTTCAATTAGGTGTTCGTGAAAATGCCTATGAGAAGCTTGATTTTTCAGTAAAATAGAACTTACCCTTTAAATCCTTTGTTTCTTTTTCTTATATTATTATGTGATTGAGATTCTCTTATGCAAAGTACATCGACTGCTATACTATATATATTAACTGTACATACCATGTTGAAGATATGAGGGTTATTTATTTATTTATTTATTTTGGCATTTATTGGAGAGCAAGAAAGGAAGGTATATCACATTCTTTAAAGCGTGCTTGAATATCAGCCATGGATGATTGAATTGAGTGCATAATGTATGCTTGTATATCAGCCATGGACAGGGGCGAAGCCAGAATAATTGTTTAGGGGCCGGATAAAATTTTAAACTTTTATAGTTTATATCTTTATAATTTGTTAAATTAAATTTTTATAATTTTAGGGGGGTCAAAGTACAATTTTACCTTTACTAATTTAAAATTTTTAAAAAAATTCTAAAGCTCTAAATAGTAATTTTATATTTTAAGGGGGCCGGGGCCATGCCAACCCTCCTAGCTTCGCCCCTGGTCATGGAAGATTGAATTGAGTGTTTTACTTCAATATGATTCTCTTGCTATATTCAAATAAATAGTTATTTTAATTTATATAATAAGTTGCATGCTCATTTATTATTATGGTGTCTTTAAAAAAAATTATTTATTTCATTCTTCTAAATATTCAATGATTTAATCATCTCCCTTTTTCACAACGTTATATCTTATTGCACATTAAACCATAGTTCATGTATAGTTTTAATATTTATCCATTGTTTTTATTTAAACTTTGATCTTAATTATTTTAATTTAGTTACATGATCTCGAAAATTAGAAATTAAGTTAGATAATATTTTTTTATTTTAATCATTTTGTAAATTAATTTAATTTAATTGTAAGTGTAGATTAACTCTTTTGATTTTACATCATACAATATTTAGCAAACAATTTTCAACTTTTCAACTTCCAAACTACTATACTGTACTTAAAAATTAGAGATAAAAATTTAAAATTTAAAATTTAAAATTAAAACTTATCAAAAAAAATGAGAGATCCCACAAGTTACCATTTTATTTGTGGAATATCGAGAATATTTTATTCAATATAAAAATAGCCTTAACAATTTAATGGCTATTCTCGTTATATAATAGTTGGTGTGATATCACGTGCTTGTTATAATTTAAGGGTTTAAATAATTTTTTAATAATTTTTAAGTTTTATACTTTATTAGAATTTTTATAAGTTTTTTTACAAAATTTAAATAATTTTATTAGTTTTATAAGTTGTTAGATTGTTTATAATTTTTTATAATATTTATAAGTTTTTACGTTTTTATATTTTTTAATTTTTATAAGTTTATATTAGTTTTATTTTTTATTTTTTAATATTTAATATTTTTATTATTTTTAATAATATTTATACGTTTTTAATAAAATTTTAAAATATTTTATTAATTTTATAAAAATATATTTTATAATTTATTATGTTTTTATAATAATTATAAGTTTTATTATTTTTTAAAATTTTATAAGTTTATATCAATTTTAATATTTTTAAATATTTAATATTTTTGCTATTTTTATAAATTTTAATATTTTTTATTTTTGTTATTTTTATTGTTTCAATTGCAAAATTTAATTAGGGCAAAATTTTTTATATACATTGTTTTAAAAAATTTAAAGATATAAAGTACAAACTGCTTTATTAAGTATTTAGAGAAATAATTCGTTTTTGCTTACGTAAGTACATACGTGAAGCGCTTTTCATTGACTTGTCACCATCCTTGATTAGCATTTTAGGGTTGATTGGAGCTTCTTTTTTTTTTTTTTTTTAATTCCGTTTCAACTTTTTCCTTTTATTTTAATTTCTAATTTTTACTTTTTAATTGAATTAATTCATATTGTTTGAAGATTTTTTTTATTTTTAATTAATGTTTTTAGTTAATAAACATGTTTTCAAATTTTATTTTTAATTCATATTTTTAATTAACAATTCATTTATTTATATAAATAAAATAATAAATATGTAATTATATGATGAAAAAATATATATTTATATATATTTTTTATGATAAAATATTTTATTAAATTAGATATTGTCTTGTATCAATATTTGATTAGTCTATCAATTTATTTTAACGTTAATATAGTCAATAGAAGGACCTAATTAATTATTTTAAATAATCACAACAAATCAGTTGAATACAATTTTAATATATAGAGACTTGATTGATTTTTTTCATATTTTCTTAAACGCTTTTTTCACGTATAAAATCCATCTTTACTGCAAAAGCAGCAGCAAAAGAAAAAAAAAAGGATTTATCTCACCTATTTATTGTCTTATTAATTTATTAAGGTTAAAACCTGATATCATTCTCTACAGGGGCGAAGCGAGAATAATTTTTTAGGGGGGTTGGATGAAATTTTAATTTTTTATAGTTTATATCTTTATAATTTGTAAAGGATTAAATCGAATTTTTATAATTTTAGGGGGGCAAAGTGTAATTTTACTTTTACTAATTTATAATTTTAAAAAAGATTTTTAAGGGCCTAAATAGTAATTTTATATTTTAGGGAGGCCGGGCCCATGCCAGTCCCCCTGGCTTCGCCCTGATTGTCTATATTTTAGTCTCATCAGTTGATAAATTTTAGTCTCTCTCTATATATTTTTTAATTTTGAAAATTTAAACCTGATTCAAATAATAGTAATTAAATTCATTTAGTTAAATTCAGTATATATTCTATAATTGGATCATTTTAAGTCTCACTTTTTTTTTGAAATCTCAGTATTGACGTAAATGACAACTTTAATCCATTAATTGAATTCTTAACGAGTAATTTGTGAAAATAACAATCTAATATGACATTAAAAATATGATAATATGTTTGCCCCAACAGATTTTGAAAATAACAAACCTTAACAAATTTAACGGTTAATATTTGATGGGATTGAAATCTAAAATTTTAAAAATATATGGACTAAAAATGATTAAGTCAAAATATATGAACTAAATCCATAATTTTTATAATGTATACACTAATAGCAAAATTTAACCATTTTTGCTTGCTACGCGGGAAATAGATTGCCACAGTCAGAGCAAATTTTAAAATAATTCAACGTCCAAAACATCCAAACCTAACATGAGAAGTATCCAAAACAATCTGAACCCTTCATTAAATCCTAAATAAACCGATCCAACCCTTCATTTGTGTGGGGTAGCCAGAACCACCAACCCTATCCAGAACCACCAACCCCCCAGCCCTGCATTCGTATGGGGCCAACCTGACTTAAATAATTTAAATAAGTTTTTTTACAAAATTTAAATAATTTTATTAGTTTTATAATTTATTAGATTGTTTATAACTGTTTATAATATTTATAAGTTTTTACGTTTTTATATATTTTTCCAATTTTTATAAGTTTATATCAGTTTTATCTTTTTATATTTAATAATATTTATTATTTTTAATAATATTTATACGTTTTTAATAAAAAATTATTAATTTTATAAAAATATATTTTCATAATTTTTTAGATTTATTATGCTTTTATAATATTTATAAGTTTTATTATTTTTCAAAATTTTATAAGTTTATATCAATTTTAATATTTTTATTTATTTAATATTTTTTATAAATTTTAATAATTTTTTAATTATTTTATGATAAAATATTATATTAAATTAAATATTGTCATGTGTCATCATCTGATTAGCTCATCAGTTTATTTTAACTATAATATGGTCAACCACATATTCTACTAATAGAAGGACTTAATTAATTATTTTAAATAATGAGAAAAGCTCAGTTGAATGCAATTTTAATAGATAGAGACTTGATTGATTTTTTTTCATATTTTCTTAAACGGTTTTTTCACGTATAAAGTCCATCTTTACTACAAAAGCAGCAGCAAAAGAAAGAAAAAAAACAAACATTTTATCTCACCTATTTTTTGTCTTATTAATTTATTAAGGTTAAAATTTGATATCATTCTCTATATTTTATGAAAGTTATGGATTCAATCACTCGATTCAATCACTGTATTTTAATTTGATCAAATTTAGTTCTTCTATTTTTCCAATTGATAAATTTTAGTCTCTATATTTTTTAAAATTTTTTGAAATTTTAACTCTGACTCAAACAATAGTAATTAAATTCATTTAGTTAAATTCAGTATATATTCTATAATTAGACCATTTTAAGTCTCACTTTTTTTTTTGAAATCTCAGTATTGATGCAAATGACAACTTTAATCCATTAATTAAATCCTTAACGAGTAAAATGTGAAAATAACAATCTAATATGACATTAAAAATATGATAATATGTTTGTCCCAACAGATTTTGAAAATAACAAAACTTAATAAATTTAACGGTTAATATTTGATGAGATTGGAATTTTAAAATTTTAAAAATATATAGACTAAAAATAATTAAGTCAAAATATATGAACTAAATTCATAATTTTTATTATCTATAGACTAATAGCAAAGTTTAACCAGCTAGGAGTTTCATTGCCACCGCCATTAGCAAATTTTAAAATAATGCAAATCTAAACATGAAAAGTATCCTAAACAATCCCAACCCTTCATTAAATCCTAAATAAACCGATCCAACCGGTAGTCAGAACTACCAACCACTATCCATAGCTACCAACCCCTCATTAGTATGGTGCCAACCCGACTTTCTTTTCTTAACTTACTTATAAAATCCTAAACTGTCCAGAACCTTATTATCAAACTAGTATTTTCGCTATAAAAGGGACTCATGGGGTAATCATCCTCTTTTGAATATAACGGAGTGTCGGAGCGACTCGAGTTTGTCTGACCCTTGTCCTTCTTTTCATTTAATACCCAGATTGAAATTTGGTCATTATTTTCCCTTCAACGCATCGGCAAGCAGGTCTTCTCACTTCTTCTCTTCACTACTGTAGACAAATCTAAGGAGTAAGTACTGCTTAATTTACCAGCTCATTTTTGTCGCAGTCTATACATTTCCTGCTTTGATCTTGCAGAATTTATTCTTTAATTACATGAGTACACTTGGTTTCATAAGGTTACCTTTTGAGTTTTGATATTTTATAAATTCGTTGTTCGATAGAACATTTCGGTGTGGTTGACTTTTGTTCTGAATTGGAAAAAATATGGAGTTTTTGTTTTGTTCAATGATCTCAATCTGATCTGAGTTAAAAGTTTTCCAGGTCTGTTCTAAACGAGTCCCTAGCTCAATTGGGATTGTTTGGGACGCTGAGAGCGTGTATGTAGATGAAGTTTTCAGAATTCATCCAACCCACTAAATTATCTAATTTTTTATTCAATCGATCTTTTCTGTTCCATCCAATAAAATAAAAATATATTAAGAATAAAAGAAATTTGCTTGAACCAGTTTGATTATAGTTCAACCGATTCAATTGCTTGTTAGTTTGATTATAGTAAGTTTTGTTAGTTTATGATTGTCACTTGCTTGCTTGTTTCTATTTTTGTTTTAAATTAGGAAAAACTTCGATTGTTTTGGATTCAGAAATTTGATTTGAGTTAAAATTTTCAGATCCGTGAAAGATGGCGAATTGGTCTAGTCTCAGTGGCCATAGGGATATCGTTACACCCACACCTGGAGCGCCAAATGGTGCTGATGGACAGCCATCGGCCGATCATTATCAGGTGAATTCCTCAAGCTCGATGTTGACCAGAGGAAAGAAAAGAAATCAGAAAGCTACAGGAAAAGGAAAAGGCATCAAGAAACAGTGCCTGCCCCGGGTAACCGGTGGAGAAGAGAGTGCGGGAGAGCTTACTGTAGAGCATTTTGGGAAAAACTTTACTGACCAAATCAACAGAAGGATGTGTAAAGTAAGCTCTCTTAACTGAACTTAGCCATTCACATCAACTGAAGCAAAAACCGTGAGAAAGATTTTCTCTGTTTCTTTTTTTGACGCTTGTTTTGTGTGTATTTGATGACATAAAGGTGAAGGAAAGATATTGGGATCGGCTAAGTAACTTTCCAGAAGTTATATCCATCATCATGCAATTTGAAGAGGAATGGCCACTGCTATCTGATCTCCAAAAAATCAAGGAGAAAAATAGGGAAATCCTAACCGAGTTCAAGGAAGGCCGTTTAAAAGTGGATGGGGCGATGCGGGAATTGGACAAACTAAAAGAGAAGCTCAATCGTGTAGATGGACAACTACAGGTGTGCTAATGTTTACCAATCGAATTACTGAGTTTGGTTTCATGATCTAATTGTCCAATTTAACTTTGGTTTTTCAGGAGTTGCACAAAGCAAACAAGCTTGAGGTAAGCACAGTAACAATATAATTACTAAGTTCGATATCCTCTTCATCTAACGATTTAACTTGGTTTTTCAGGAGTCGAAGAAAGTAAAGAACCTTGAGGCAATCTACCTTAATCAGGAGGTATGCACATTTCTTATCATTGATATTAACTAATATAGTAGGGCATAGTACGAATAAAGTCCCATGTCCTTATCCACTAAACTTGCTTTTAGACATAGCGAAAAGTATTTTTTTTTCCAGCTATTTGTTTGGATTCGGGTTTATGCATTGGATATGTATTTGTGTATTTGAAAATATATCTATATTCAAATATGTGTTGGTATGTTCCTTATTTATAAATCCAATCACAATATAATATATTCTCTCATTCACTATACTTATTTTCTAGATTTAGTAAGAAGTCATTTTCAATTATATTAGTTGGATTCGAGTATGAATGTCTGGGTTAACGTCTAATCTTGACATGTTTTTTACCCTTATCTTCTTTTTTCAGGTCTCAATATCTAAAGTTATCCTTGGACTTGCCCTTATTTGCATCTTTAATAATTTGTTTTTATTTCTCCTAAATTTCAGGATTACGACCTGAAAACTCTTCAAAAAGAGGTATGGCATATATACATATAAATGAAATTGGTAGGTGATCATCGGTAGATTTGAAAACTTGAATTTCGAAAATAGCATTAGACATAAATATTATTTATCAAATGATTTAATACATAATATTTTTTTCTCTAATAGAGTACTTGTGTTATTTTTTTTGTGCATCTGATATCATATTTGACAAAAAGTTATATGTTTTGGTACCAAAGGTAATGGTGTTATTTTTTTAGTGCTTGATTCGGATTTTAGAGATGATTTGATAAAATTTTATAATTAGCAATTAAATTTCATCAATTAACCATAAAACCGGAATTAAAGATTAAAAAGTTATTATAATTAGCAATTAAATTTCATCAATTAACCATAAAACCAGAATTAAAGATTAAAAAATTAACATCATTACTTTCAAGTACCAAAATATATAAATTTTGTCAAATACAAGTACCAATTTGGACTAAAAATAACACAAATTCCATATTGAAAAAAAAAATGTCAAATTCAAGTTTCAAATTATGTACCTTTTCAAAATCCATAACATGAATTGTTTTAAAATTTCATGTTTTTATTTTTTTTAAGTACAAAATCACATATTGAATCCCGCTTGATTTCTACATAATCATATACACAAATTTATGTAGGAAAAGAAATCCGAAATTACAAAATCCATATTCCTAAAAAAGTATATTAGGAGTTGGATTACATTTTGCCTCTTTACTCAAAAAATGGGCAAATTAGTCATTATAGTTATATCAAAGAGCAAATTGGCTATTCTATTAAAAATTTTAAAAACTATTTTTAAAAACTAGCTTCTATATGCCCGTATGAAGTACACGTCGCACATCACGTGTCACTGTATGTTTATTTCGTTAGTCATGTTAATTTTTAATAGTACAAATAGATGGAATTTTTAACAAAAATGACTGGTTTGCTCTTTGATTTAAGACATAATGATTAATTTGTCCATTTTTTAAATAGAGATAGGCAAAATACAATCTCACTCTTAGTATAGGGGCCTCCATGGTACTTTTACTAAATTATAACATGTTTTTCGTGTTTCTTATTTCAGCTTTTTTCTGTATATCCATGGATGAAAGAAGTTGATGCAACGGATGATCATAGAAATTCACTAATTCATGAAGAATTATGGCCTATAATGAATGAGATGAAAAACGAAATTTATTCCCAAGAAGACAACAAAGTCAATGTTCAGAACTTCATTGGCTCACAACAAGTATTGAACAAAAATTTCGACACTTGCACCAATACATGGGTGAATGCTGCTCAAGCCGAACCCCATTATAATAAAGGTGAAGATGTTGAAGGAGATGATTCGGTTCCACCTCCCGCGCAAGCTCCACCACAATATCCAATTTCTTTTACTGAAACTTCAGCTATACTCGACGCACTTGCCTGCATCCGTGATGACGTTCGAGTCTTAGGTGCTAGGATATCTACATTGGAGGAACATACCGCGCCTTATCTTATGTTTCCATTCTCTCCACCACAGCCTCCTGAAGATAGCTAGGACTCATTTTGCATTCATGGATTATCATGTTTTATTTGGATGTTTTACATTGTTTTCCTATACCTATGTTTGTTGCACTTTAATGATCACTTTGTATTTTGAGATCCTTAAATGTTTATTTTCTTATTTCAAATGTTAGTTCATTGCTTTATATTATTGGACTAAAAATTTTCTTTCCCTTCAAGCTTTACTTTTATTTGTTTTGACATAATAAAAAGGGGAGAAAAAGTAAATTTGTTAATAATTAATTTCTACAATTTTGTGACCAATTTTCAAAAACAAAATCGAACCTTTAATTGGAATACTTTATTCAAAAACAAAATTTATCAGTTATATAAAAAGGGAGGTTGTTAATTTTTAATTTGATAAAGATTTTATATAACAAATATAATGTTTTTGAAATAAAACTTGATACATTTTATTTGTAAGAGATAAAATTTTAAATTTAATATTTCAAATAGTGCTTCGCGTTCCGAGGTGTGAAGTCACATAACTAATTTTAAATTTTAAATTTTAAATTCATACGCCCAGTAATGTATTCTCCTTTATAATTTTTTTCCGAAATAAATTAATAAACCAACCTCTTATTCATACAAGTCAAAATCATATATTTGAATCACATATCTACCCACACAAATCATGCTTTATCGAACATTCTCTTATACGAACTATATTTCAATATTGAACCATTTCAATTACGTTTGCTAATTCAAAACTTTCAAGCCAAGCCATCAAATATCAAAACCAATTTGTACATGTTTCATAATTACAAAAATTCAAGTCATATGACCATCATTTCCATGACATTCGAATACCCAATTTATAATCAAACATATTTCATTTCATATACTGAGTATAAATCGAGACAACCATTTGTTTACATCTATACCATAACAAATCAACGATCATACCATTTTATAAATCTAAGTACAATCGCATATTAAGTTGTTTCGACCCATATCATTAACTAAATAACAAACGTAACATTTAATAAACATTACACATGCACCTGTTAAACTAAATTGGCCATATCTCACAATTTAATAATCATTTACACATAAAACGTTAGGTAACTTTATACATGACCAACTATATTTTTAACATTATCCAACCATGCGCATAACACCCTAAAACCAAAAGCCATTTCTAAATACAATTACCAAATCATAGCATTTTAAACATTATAACCTTATGTACATTTTACTAAATCAAATTTAACCATTTTCGAATACAAATGCCAAGTCATAAAATATCTAATTTGCAAGCTAAATAACATATCTAACATGTTATATTCAACCACGCACATGAACCACATACCAAATTCGCATGCTAATTATCATGCCTATAATTCATATACACAACCAATTAATTTATTCAATAATCTATCATCCAATTTAACTTCCATATAACAATTAGATCATATACGTTCTTTGTCATTCAAATTCGAGCCTAAATAGTCAAATACCATAGCCGAACATATAACTACTTATATATAACACATTTTATAATGACTCACTGAATCAACGATTTGACCTTTTTAAAACAAACTACAAGCAAACATTAAATAGGCATATGTATTCATATCTCATATGGCCAACAGTTTAAATAAACAACCTTTCGGTTATCAAATTTAACTCAATAAATCATAGCATTTCCATCACTCAATCTATAAGCTAAACATGTTATCTCATATCTTAGCTTGCCATTCTAGGGCTTTTCCTTCTAAATGCAACATAATCACTCTAACCTTAGCTTGCTCACCTACTCCTTCAGCCTTAAAATACTGTTCCAACTTAGACCACCAGCCTCTAAAATTACCACTATCAAAGTGTGGACAATCCACCCGAAAAGGAGAATTTTTGACTTCCAAAGCACCTCCTCGCGAGGACATATTTGAATGTCCTAATTCAGATATAGGCGATACTAAAAGGTGTTCCTTTGTAGGAAACCTAGGAGGAGAACCTAAGATACCCTTCCCCTTAGCAGTCATCACACCAGTAACTGTAACAAGACGACTTTGTCCAAAATATTGTTCAAATAAGGAATGGAGCTTAGATCGAAGTTCAGATCTTACCTCTGAACGAACCTCAGACTTAATTCCGTCATGGAAGTCCTTCAGACGTGCATCAATCATTGCATCTAACTGAGTGAATTCAACTTGCAACTGGTTCAGCTCTTCTTGCATCAATCCATGTTCCTTCTGCATCCTTGTAGTCACTCCCTCCCCAGCCATGAGAATCGAAACAGCTCTGATACCTTTGTCACGTAAAAAATCTGAAGCAAAAGAAAATAGAGAAAATAACAGAAGAAATCGAGAGAAAAAAGGAGAAGAAAAATACTAGAATTCTGATTCAAAACTTCATAACCGTTTTTGTCCTCCAGTTACAGGTATATAAATGGTAACTAAATAACAGACTCATCCTATCAGTAATAATAGACTAAAACACACCATTTCAAAAACAAAGTAAAACGCAACGTATAACTAAAATGAAAACAGAAGTAAAACGCAGCGTTTGACAACCAAAGCAGTAACAAACATAACGAAAATATAAGGTCGTTCAACTGTTCCATAATAGTATCTTGCAATTCACCGAACAAAATTAAACCCACACCGAAAATGGTTGATATTAGTAGAACCAAACAGGGTTTAAGTGAAATCATGGCTGAAAATGGGAAATTTAAGGGAAACAAAATTAGACCCAAATCAAAGTGAAAAATGGAAAAGAAAAGAAAAAAGGTTAATTGGGGAGTAAACTAGCTATGAATTATGGAGATATGAGAAAAAAATGTTTTAATTAGGGTTCAATTGAATGGAAAGAGTTTGGAGGAGCACTAAAGTTTTTGAAAAAAGTTCCAATGTATGTAATACAAATTCTATAAGACATTAAAGTAAGGAAAAAGTGTTGATCATATAAAGAAAAAATATAATATATAAATTAAATATGAACTGATTTAAGTAACATTATTTTAAGTTATTGATTCAATTTTAACAATGTTTTCTCGCAATGGGCGCAAAAATATTCAACTTTTAACAACATTAATTTTCTGTATCCAATACGGTTGATATGAACTAAAACACTCGTCCTTAAAAAATTGTAATGACTTAAAATAATTTTTGGAAAATATTTTTATTATTTTACGGTATTTATTTGATAGAAAATGAAATTTTATAGGAAAACACGAGTAAATCTCTTCCTTCATTTTTGGAAAATATCTTATCAATTTTATTGTTATAAGTCATTTTCCTTTCTCTTCACTCTCATCACAGTGACTAAACAATCATTCTCCCTTTCTCTTTATCCGTCAGCCTCCCCCTCTCCTCCTCATCTCTGTCCATTGGTCTCATCTCGTTATCTCTGTTAGTCGACTATTGTCCTTACTAATTCTGCATTCCGAAAAAACCTTAAAAATTTGGTTTTCCAACCCTATCAAGGTACATCATTATCTTCTTCTAATCAAGGTTGCTTCATTCGAAATGGGTTTGTTTAATTTTTAAGTGAATTTAACTTTTTTTTTTTTTGGTTGAAAAGGAATTTCACAGCATTTCTCGTGACGGTTGTCAACCAGTTTTTCCTTCTTCCTTTTTTATCCTCTGCAATCTCCCTCACTCTTTCCCTCAACCACAGCAGCAGCAAAGTTTGTAAATTTATCATAATCTACCCCTAAATTGCAGCAAAAATGGAAAACGCCATCGGAATCGATCTAGCCATTCAGGTAACCACATATGTTGAAATTTTTTATTATTTCTTCAATTAGGTGTTCGTGAAAATGCCTATGAGAAGTTTGATTTTTGGTAAAATAGAACTTACCCTTTAATTCTTTTGTTTCTTTTTCTTATATTATTATGTGATTGAAATTCTCTTACGCGAAGTACATCGACTGCTATACTATATATATTAACTGTATATATCATGTTGAAGATATGAGGGTTATTTATTTATTTATTTTGGCAGCATTGGGGAGCAACAAAGGAAGGTATATCACATTCTTTAAAGCATGCTTAGAATATCAGTCATGGATGATTGAGTTGAGTGTGTAATGTATGCTTGTACATCAGTCATGGATGATTGAATTGAGTGTTTTACTTCTATTATACGCTTTTAATAAAATTTTAAATTTATCTCACCTTATTCACGTATATTGTCTTATTAATTTATTAAGGTTAAAATTGATATCATCCTCTATATTTTATGAAAATTATGGATTCAATCACTGTATTTTAATTTGATCAAATTTAGTTTTTATATTTTTCCAATTGATAAATTTTAGTCTCTATATATATTTTTTTTTAATTTTGAAATTTTAACCTTGACTCAAACAATAGTAATTAAATTCAGTATATATTCTATAGTTGGATCACTTTAAGTCTCACTTTTTTTTTTTTTGAAATCTCAGTATTGACGCAAATATAACAACTTTAATCCATTAATTGAATTCTTAAAGAGTAAAATGTGAAAATAACAATCTAATATGGCATCAAAAATATGATAATATGTTTGCCCCAATAGATTTTGAAAATAACAAACTTTTAATAAATTTAATGGTTAATATCTTATGGGATTGAAATTTAAAATTTTAAAAATATGTGGACTAAAAATGATTAAGTCAAAATACATGAACTAAATCCATAACTTTTATAATGTATAGACTAATAGCAAAATTTAACCATTTTTGATTGCTGGAAATAGATTGCCACAGTCATAGCAAATTTTAAAATAATTCAGCATCCAAAACGTAACATGAAAAGTATCCTAAACAATCCTAACCCTTCAATAAATCCTAAATAAACCAATCCAACCCTTCGTTTGTATTTGGTATCTAGAACTACCAACCCCCCATGCGTATGGGGCCAACCCGACTTTCTGAACTTGACATCTATAAAATCCTAAACAGTCCGAAACCTTAAAATCAAACTAGTCTTACGGCTTTAAAAGACGCATGGGGTGATCATCCTCTTTTGAATATAACGGAGTCTCGGAGCGACTCGAGTTTGTCAGACCCTCGTCCTTCTTTTCATTTAATACCCAGATTGAAATTAGGTCATTATTTTCCCTTCAACGCATCGGCGAGCTGTTATTCTCGCTTCTTTTCTCCGCTACTGTAGACAAATCTAAAGAGCTGTCATTCTCACTTCTTTTCTCCGCTACCGTAGACAAATATAAGGAGCTGCTATTCTCGCTTCTTTTCTCCGCTACTGTAGGTAAATCTAAGGAGTAAGTACTGCTTAATTTACCAACTCATTTTTATCGCAATCTATACATTTCCTGCTTTTGATCTTGCAGAATTTCTTCTTTAATTACATGAGTAAATTTCGTTTCATAAGGTTTCCTTTTGATATTTTATGTATTCGTTGTTTGATAGAACATTTCGGTGTGTTTGACTTTTGTTCTGAATTGGAAAAAAATGGAGTTTTTGTTTTTTTTCAATGATCTAAATCTGATCTGAGTTAAAAGTTTCCCAGGTCTGTTCATTTGTATTGGGTATCCAGAACTACCAACCCCTCATTTGTATGGTGCCAACCCGACTTTCTGAACTTGACATCTATAAAATCCTAAACAGTCGGTCAAACGTGAATGTTATTCATGGCAGACTCACCCTCTTTTGAATATAACGGAGTCTCGGAGCGACTCGAGTTTGTCTGACCCTTTTGTTCTGAATTGGAAAAAAAACGAAGTTTTTGTTTTTTTCAATGATTTAAATCTGATCTAAGTTAAAAGTTTCCCAGGCCTATTCATTTGTATTGGGTATCCAGAACTACCAACTCCTCATTCGTATGGGGCCAACCGAACTTTCTGAACTTGACATCGATAAAATCCTAAACAGACGGTGAAACGTGAATGTTATTCATGGCGGACTCACCCTCTTTTGAATATAACGGAGTCTCGGAGCGACTTGAGTTTGTCTGACCCTTTGATCTTGCGGTCCATACATTTCCTGCTTTGATCTTGCAGAATTTCTTCTTTAATTACGTGGAAATTTCGTTTTATAGGGTCTGGTTTTGATAGTTCATATATTCTTTGATAGAAAATTTTGGTCTCGTTTGTTCTGAATTGGAAAAAACAATTGATTTTTTTTTTCAATGATCTAATCTGATATTTGTTAAATTTTCCCAGATCTTTTCTAAACGAGTGAAAACCAGGACGCCCCTAGCTCAATTAGGGTTGTTTCGGAAGCTGAGAGTGATGCACCTGAAAATGAACCCGAACCCGATGATACCCAGGTGAATGAGTCGACGTCGACTGGAACCAAGAAAAGAAATCGGGAAGCCTATAATTCAGTAGAACAAAAAGGAAAAGCCCCCAAGAAATAGAAATCGGGAAATGAAGCTTCAACTTCCCGACAACAACCAAAACACAAAGAGACGAAAGAAGACGGAAACAAAGTGAAAAATACCCACTGTAAAATTGATAGACGGAAAAAGACAAATTTTATGCAATTTGACAAACTGGTACCTAATTTATCATTTAATATCTTAATGTTGAAAGCTAAAATTTTGGAAAATATTTTAAAATTTGATCGTTTTTAATGTTAATGTATAAAAATGCTCGAATTAAATTGAAACGAGCATCCAAAAGCCCACTTGACCCGCGATAACAATATGCCACATCCCGTAAGTTAGGATATGACATTGGACTTCTCGAGAATAAGCATGTTTTCAATTTTTATTTAAAAATTAGTATTTTAAGTTTAGAAGAATGTTCGGTTATTTAGATTCAACGAGAAAGTCGAAACCCCATAAGTTAGGATACGACGTCTCAAATTTCCGGAAAACGAAACATTGCATTATTTTAAAAATTTTCCTTTTTGAATAATAGGGAATACAATATTTAAACAACGTGCATTTATTTTGTTTTGGAATAAAATAAAACGATCTATATTGGATGAATACATTGAAGCTTAATTCAAGACGTGATTTAAACGAAATGGCTAAAAAAGTTGAAGTGGAATACGAGTAATAATAAATGAATGTTATGACAATAATATGAAAATACAAATAAACAAATTATAGTACGCACAATGGCAATAATCACACACGTAGAATGACAATAATCACGCAACATACATCATTTAAATATTAACATTAATAATCAAATAAAAATGAAATAAATAATACAAGAAATAATTTAAAGTAAATAATGATCTACACTAAATAATTTATATAAAAAATCCAAAATAAAATAATAAAAGTTTAAAATAAACAAAATAAAAATTTAAAATAGATTACGTATAAAACGGTTTATACTAAGTAATAGATATAAACATTTAAAATATATAATATATACAAAAATTTGAAAATAAATAATATATCTAAATTTAAAAGCAAATAATATATAAAAAGTTTAAAAATAAACAGTATGTATATAAACATTTATAATAATAAAACAATTTTAATATAAATAATAAGATAATTTTAAATAAATAATATAAAAATTTTAAAATAAATAATGTATAAAATAATTAATATAAAAAATTAAAATAAATAATACATACAAAGCATCTTAAAATAAATAATGTATAAAATAATTTAAAATAATCATATATAAAGTTTAAAATAAATAGCATGTAAAAGAGGAAATTTAAAAAAATAGTATACATAACAGTTTAAAGAAAAATAACAAAAATAATAATGACAATAATAAATAGTAATAATAATGAACAAATAATAGTAAAAATACGGAAATAAAATAAAAATAAAAATAAAAATAGATAAATAATAGTAATAATAATAATAATAATAATAATAATAATAATAATAATAATAATAATAATAATAATGGTAACAAAGATAATAATAAATAATAACAATACTAATAGTAATAATAATAAAAATATTAAATAACAAGAATAAGAATAATAATAATAATAATTGCAAAAATAACTAAATGGGACTAAATTAAACTTCAAACAAAAATCTCGGGAAAAATCGAAATAAAAAGAAAGAAAAAGGACCTATCTGAACACGCGAATAACAAAGAGGGGCCAAAAGTGAAAATTTCCCTATCCTCCAAAACTCACAGTATCATGGGGGACCAAATTGAAAACCAGAATAAAATACTGGGCAAAATTAAAAAATAAAATAAACTTAATTGCAGAGAAAAAAGGTCGAAAGGGCTAAAAGTGATATTATCCCTTCCGTTAAAAACACGCGGATCCTGCCTGGAGCAGGTCAGGTAGTCGGGTTGAAGGCTCAAAACGACGTCGTTTTAGGGCTTTAGGACTCTTGCCAAATGGCGCCGTTTTAAGGGCTATATAAGCCTAATTTTTATGAAAAAAATATCATTTTCTCACTTCCTTCAAAAAAAACGTTTCCCTTCTCCTTTTCTCTCTGCAGGCCCGAATTCTGGTGAGATTCCGACCTTTTTTAATTCGATTTCTCTTTTGTATATAAGTAAAAAGGAAGAGAAAGATTCGAAAGAAAGAAAAAAATAAAATAAAACCACATTTTTTTATTCGACTTCTGAAACACCCCAAACCGGACCCACGAGCGTTGACCGGATCTGGTATGTTCCTTGAGTAGAACATTTCAAAAACTCGTTTGTTACTTTAGAAAATTTGGGTGATTTTGAAGAAAAATTGATTTGTGTTGAGTTCAAATTGAAAACGATGTTATTCTTGAAGTCTGGAATTTATTAAAACCTTATTTTTATATTTCAAAACTACAAGTTAAAAGAAATGCCGAGTTGTTTTAGAGTTTACCTTTACATTGAAAATCGTTTACGTTTAGATGTCAAAACATTTAAAATTTATTTTTAAGAAAAGTTATTTAATCTTGATTTAATAATATTCGTATCATAATAAACCAAATAAAATGCATGCTTAAAACAGTTAATAGTAATGGCCTTATTACATCAAAGCAAAACCCGAAATAAATCCAAAACTTAAATATAAAGTCTCAAAATAAAATAAATGATGAGCTGAGCATGGCCACCACTAAGTTCCTGCCGACCCGGTCCGTTTACTGAGTGTCACCTGCAAAATGTTAGCCCACAAAGGGTGAGTCAAACAGACTCAGTGTGTAACAACCAACACAACTCCCAAACGACTTAGGCATATCAAATCATACATAACAAATATAAGTAATGATGCAGTCCCGAACCCAAACATAAAAACCATCCTCTACACATCACCTGTACCTGCCATCACACCGTGGGGATTATTAAATCGACCCTCCATCTGCTACACACCATCGAAGGCAGTCGTTGCAGACGACTTGCACATCACCCTTATAAATTGTGGCATAGCCACCAGATAATGTGACAAAGTCACCAGATAGTAATACGTGACAGTAGTCATCAAATTCAAATTTTGTGACATGAGTCACCAGATTATGTGGTAAAAACCACCAGATCACTTCCCCTTTTCATATTCACCCACATGCTCAAGCATAATACAAAACATGCAGAAATCATGCCACATACCTTATTCCATTTCATAACAAATTTGCATGTGTCATATTCAGTGTTCTTAATAACATTATTAACATTGTAATGGTAGGTTAACGTACCTGAATACTCTGTACCATTGAATGGTACCTTTAGCCATATTTTCATATTTCCATTAACACATACACAATATTAATACCATAGATCTATTAGGAATTAGTGTAGGGCTACACACCTGGTACTAACGTGTTCACTGAATCCCGAAAGTTTACCGAAACCAGTTGTACTCCGCCCTAAAAATCATAGTTAGAATCGGCCAATCAATAATCACCAAATATGGCCTGGGCCGAATGTTCATGCCCTCTTACCTTGCGAATCTAAATCCCGAAATTGCTATCTGTTAATGGAGATGTCGAAATACCTATATGATCTATGTTAGATCCGATTTTAACACTTAATAAACACCATAAATGGCCTTCGGCCTAAGATCACCCTTGCTTACCTTAGATCTAGAAATCCCGAAGATCTCCTTTTGAAGTCGACTACAATAGAAATCCCGAAACCTCCTTCAAAGTTTCGGCCAAAGTGCATTAATAGGATTAGTTCCTAAGTTTCGGCTAAAAGAAAAAGAAAGGAAATCGAATTAACGTTTGATCTTACCCTTACTACAGAAATCGACTGCACCTTTGCTTGAACCCACAGAGATATTCGACTATGTAGGCTAGATAGTGATTGCTTTGCTTCGGCTCTTGGAACTTAATGAACAATCGGCTATGGCTAGGAGAACTTACTTTTGGCTTTTGGAAAATTGTGAAAAAAAAAAGATGTGATGGAGAGGTTCAATAGAGATTCGGCTAGCACAAGGAATATTTCAGCTTTTAGTGCTATGATCAAATCGGCTATAGAAGAGGGATTAACTTTGAAGAAGAAAGAGATGAAGAAATCAGCTAGGCTTACTTGTGCTTTCGGCTTTGACAAAATAAAAGAAGAAGAGAAGATTCACTTTCGGTTTTCAACAGAGAAGAATTTCGGCAGAGGCACAATTGAAAAGAAAAGAAAGCAAATGGCCTCTCTCCTCCCTTTGGCCGAAAATACCACACCTAGATCCCCCTATTCGGCCAACTCCTCATCTATCTATCCAATCCCTTGTTATTCTCCTATTTTTCCTCTTCTTTACCATCTCAAAAATAATTTGAATAAATCAATAATTATCTCCCTACCTTAGCCGAATTTAAAAAGGAATTTGACCATATCTAATGCTCATCCATCCAGTCTCCCAATGCCGTCCACCACTGCTCATCTAATTTCTCTTAAGGCCCCCTTGCCTAGCTCTCCCTTTAAGACTTAAGATCCAACATTTCCTAAGGCATTCACCTACACTCTAAAGTTCTAAAAATTTGTACAATACATTCAAAACACACATAGGCATGCTACTTTATACAATTAAGCAATAATGCACAAGCCCAAAATCCCGAATATTATAACTTCTCTTTTGTATTTTCCTTTTTTTTTGTGAACTTTTTCTATTTTTTTATTTTAAAAATCTGTCCCCGAAAACATTGTTAGGATACAAGGCTTTTATAGCCGAAAGTGTTACAAAGATAATATATTTTTGCTTTTCTTTCCTTTGATATTTCTCTGCTAATTTTGGTTCTCTTTCGCAAGTCTGCTCGGTGACTTTGCTTCTTTGGTGAAAGAGCCAGCGGAGGCAGAGGCAAACCTCGGGCGGTGTGCGAGCTAAGGGCACACATGAGAGGAGCGCTAAAAGAAACCCTACGGTTTCTGTTTTTTGACTTTAGTTTAAGTTTTGGGCTATTTTATTGGGCTAGGTTGAATTGGGTTTAGTTTTGATTGGGTTTTGTTTTGTAACTGACAGGCCCGGGCAGGAATTGGGCTATACAAGAACATTTTGGTCTCGTTTGTCCTGAATTGAAAAAAGAATCGATTTTTTTTCAATGATCTAATCTGATCTTAGTTAAAATTTCCCAGATCTGTCTAAATGAGTGAAAACCAGGACGCCCCTAGCTCAATTAGGGTTGTTTTGGAAGCTAAGAGTGATGCACCCGGAAATGAATCCGAACTCGATGATACCCAGGTAAATGAGTCGATGTCGACTGGAACCAAGAAAAGAAATGGGGAAGCCTATAATTCAGTGGAACAAAAAGGAAAAGCCCCCAAGAAACAGAAACCGGGAAATGAAGCTTCAACTTCCCGACAACAACCAAAACAGAAAAAGACGAAAGCAAAGCAAAAAATACCCACTGTAAAATTGATAGACGGAAAAAGATGGTAAAGTGTCCTAATTGAACTAAGAATTTCATATTAGATTGATATTATTGTTATTTATTATGCATAATTTTGAAGATAAAAAAGATCTTTTGATTTTTAATGATTTCTTAAGGTTAGCACTCGAAGAAGTACCGAGTTATTTGATGTATCGAGTTATTTGAAGATGCAAGGTAGATTCAAAAAGATAGTTTAGATTTGACTGTTTTCTAACAGACAATACCCCTCCAAAGAGAGCAATACATCATATTTGTACAGTTTGAAAATTTGATACTTTTTCTAACACTTGTTTTGTGTATATATTTGGTGTAATGAAGGACAAAATGACAGATCTGGAAGTTCTGTTATTTAAGAAACAGGTAGCCTGTCGTGTCTCGTCACAAATTCTTGCCTCCTTCAATCAAATCAGAAACGAGTGGCCAATGCATCAGGGAAACAACGAAAGGTACACTAGTGATTACAAATCTAATTACTAAGTTTGCTTTCATGATCTAAATCTCCAATTTAACTTTATAAATTGATTTTCCAGGAACAAGAAAGGGACCTTGATGCAGTCTTGGTATGCACATTTCTTTTCATTGATCTTAACCTACTTAAGAGTAATTATTTCTTAGATAAGATAAACATTTCTTGTTTATAAATCACTCATGCACAGACATGTTATTTCAAAGGTTTTTTAATGTATTTAGAGGAATATTGATTGGTCATAATATCCGAATGTGTCGATACATAGACATTTCGAGCAAAATGAAGAGTTCGAACAGCCTAGATTTTAAGTATCAGGACAAAAACTTAATGTTTAGGACTATCCCTGCTTCTCTTGTCTTGCATGGACTTTTGCATTGAGAATTATACATATTGTTGAATCCTTCTAAGTATTACAGTCATACTTTTGTATGTGTATATATGTTTGAAGTTACAAAAATCTTGAAGTCTGAACCTCATCCATAAAATTTAAACTGGCTGAACTCAAATTGACCTGAATTCTAACTCAAGATGATCTAAACTTGAAACAACCCAAACATGAAATGACTAGACCCAAAGACTGAAATACTAAATAATTCAAAAATTTAAAACCTTAACTAGAAAAATAACGATCAAAAATGTAGGATTTCAAATTCTTCAGTAACTCATCAGCAAAGCTCACTTGAAAACCATGTTGCCTAGCATAATTGAGCGTCGCTCCCATTTTCTCAATATGTCCCAGCTTATAAATTGCAAAGATACAATCTCTTTCATTGCAGTGCAGACGAGAACTTCAATTAACATATAGGCATACCCAGTATCTTCCATCTCCCCACAAGCCTCTTTGATTTGGGCTGTAATAGTTTGAAGTTGTCTAGAAGAGGAGCCAAGGCATTAGTTTTCTCCAGTGCCTCTTCTAACCCTTCGAAATCTTTGGATGACACTTTAATGTTGTTTCTGTCATAAAGTTAGTTTTCTAAAGTCGCTAAATACTGTATTTCTTCTTTAGAACTCAACCATTGAAATTGCCTTCCTTCAAGAGTTGAACTTTCAAGAGCATAGGATTTCAAATTCTTCGTCAATAACTCATCAACAAAGCTCACTTGAAAACCATGTTGTCTAGCATAATTAAGCGTCGCTCCCCATTTTCTCAATGTATCCCAGCTCACAGATTGCAAAGATACCATCTCCTTGATTGCAGCGCAGACTAGAACTTCAATTAACAGATGCGCATACCCAGTATCTTTCATCTCCCCACGAGCCTCTTTGATTTGGGCTGCAATAAGTTTGAGGTTGTCTGGAAAAGGAGCCAAGGCATTAGTTTTCTCCAATGCCTCTTTTAACTCTTCGAAATTTTTGGGAGACACTTTAATGTTGTTTTTGTCATAAAGTTGCGTTGCCAAATTCATCACTAACAACTGTATTTCTTCATTAGTTGACAAACTAAAGTTGTCTTCGTAATGAAGGTGGTTTTCCAAACTCCACATTTGCATTCCTTCAGGAGTGTACGAATTTTCTTGAACTTGAACTTGATCTTGATCTTGAACTTGATGTTGACCTAGAACTTGATCTTGATCTTGAACTTGATCTTGATATTGATATTAAACTTGATCTTGATCTTGATATTCCACTTGATCTTGAGAAAAAAGCCATGAAAAGTATCCAGAACACCAAAACAACAAACATAGAAAACAAGTCATAATTTTGTAGTAACCACATTGATGTTTGAAGATTTTGATTTTCAGTTCATTTACAATATAAATTACGAAAAATAATGTGTATATAATTAAATATAAATTAGTTGAGATTTAATGTGATTATGTATTTGAATTTTTTAATTAAAAAAATATAAATTCCAAATTAATTACTAACACGCATTCAACAAATATATGTATTTGAGAAATAACTATAAAAGATAAATTTTATGTACATTTTATCATTTAACTTGCACTACTTTTGAAATCCAAGTATATTGAAAGGGTATGTTATTTGAATCCCAGCTGATATATGCATACATACATATATTGCATTGAGAATCAGCTGACCTAAGAAGTATTTGGGAACTTGGATTTCAAAAGTAGTGCAAGTTAAATGATAAAATATATATAAAATTTATCTTTTATAGTTATTTCTGAAGTACATATATTTGTTGAATGCGCATTAGTAATTAATTTGGAATTCATATTTTTTTAATTAAAATAAATTTAAATACATAATCGCATTTCAACTAATTTATATTTAATTATATATACATTATTTTTCGTAATTTATATTATAAATGAAATCAAAATCAAAATCTTCAAACTTCAATATGGCTACTACAAAATTATGACTTGTTTTCTATGTTTGTTATTTTCGTGTTCTGGATACTTTTCATGACTTCTTTCTCAAGATCAAGTTTAAGTTCAAGATCAAGTTGAATATCAAGTTCAAGATCAAGTTGAACTTGATCTTCAACTTGATCTTGAACTTGATCTTGATTTTGATATTCCACTTGATCTTGAACTTGATCTTGAGAAAGAAGCCATGAAAAGTATCCAGAACACTAAAACAACAAACATAGAAAACAAGTCATATTTTTGTAGTAGCCATATTGAAGTTTGAAGATTTTGATTTTGATTTCATTTATAATACAAATTACGAAAATAATGTGTATATAATTAAATATAAATTAATTGAAACGCGATTATGTATTTGAATTTTTTAATTAAAAAAATATGAATTCCAAATTAATTACTAACACGCATTCAACAAATATATGTACTTGAGAAATAACTATAAAAGATAAATTTTATATACATTCTATCATTTAACTTGCACTACTTTTGAAATTCAAGTTCCCAAATGCTTCTTAGGTCAACTGATTCTTAATGCAATATATGTATATATGGATATATCATACCCTTTCAATACATTTGAATCCCACCTGATATATGCATACATACATATATTGCATTAAGAATCAGCTGACCTAAGAAGCATTTGGGAACTTGAATTTCAAAAGTAGTGCAAGTTAAATGATAGAATGTACATAAAATTTATTTATTTCTCAAATACATATATTTGTTGAATGCGTGTTAGTAATTAATTTAGAATTCATATTTTTTTAATTAAAAAATTCAAATACATAATCGCATTAAATCTCAAGTAATTTATATTTAATTATATACACATCATTTTTTATAATTTATATTATAAATGAAATCAAAATCAAAATATTCAAACATCAATATGGCTACTACAAAATTATGACTTGTTTTCTATGTTTGTTGTTTTAGTGTTCTGGATACTTTTCATGGCTTCATTATCAAGGTCAAGTTCAAGTTCAAGATCAAGTGGAATATGAAGATCAAGTTTAAGTTCAAGTTCAAGATCAAGTTCTAGGTCAAGATCAAGTTCAATATCAAGTTCAAGTTCAAGAAAATTCGTACACTTTAAAGTTCAAGTTCAAGAACATTTCCTAAGGCATTCACCTACACTCTAAAGTTCTCAAAATTTGTACAACACATTCAAAACACACATAGGCATGTTACTTCATACAATTAAGCAATAATGCACAAGCTCAAAATTCCGGATATTACAACTTCTCTTTTAGATCAAGTTTAATATCAATATCAAGATCAAGTTCACGATCAAGATCAAGTTCCAGGTCAAGATCAAGTTCAAGTTCAAGATCAATTTCAAGTTCAATATCAAGTTCAAGATCAAGATCAAGTTCAAGTTCAAGAAAATTCGTACACTCCTGAAGGAATGCAAATGTGGAGTTTGGAAAACCACCTTCATTACGAAGACAACTTTAGTTTGTCAACTAATGAAGAAATACAGTTGTTAGCGATGAATTTGGCAACGCAACTTTATGACAAAAACAACATTAAAGTGTCCCCCAAAAATTTCGAAGGGTTAAAAGAGGCATTGGAGAAAACTAATGCCTTAGCTCCTTTTCCAGACAACCTCAAACTTATTGCAGCCCAAATCAAAGAGGCTCGTGGGGAGATGAAAGATACTGGGTATGCCAATCTGTTAACTAAAGTTCTAGTCTGCGCTGCAATCAAGGAGATGGTATCTTTGCAATCTGTGAGTTGGGATACATTGAGAAAATGGGGAGCGACGCTTAATTATGCTAGACAACATGGCTTTCAAGTGAGCTTTGTTGATGAGTTACTGAAGAAGAATTTGAAATCCTATGCTCTTGAAAGTTCAACTCTTGAAGGAAGGCAATTTCAATGGTTGAGTTCTAAAGAAATAATACAGTATTTAGCGACTTTAGAAAACCAACTTTATGACAGAAACAACATTAAAGTGTCACCCAAAGATTTTGAAGGGTTAGAAGAGGCACTGGAGAAAACTAATGCCTTGGTTCCTCTTCCAGACAACTTCAAACTATTACAGCCCAAATCAAAGAGGCTCGTGGGGAGATGGAAGATACTGAGTATGCCTATATGTTAATTGAAGTTCTAAATGCATACTGCATGATGAAAGAGATTGTATCTTTGCAATTTATAAGCTGGGACATATTGAGAAAATGGGAGCGACGCTCAATTATGCTAGGCAACATGGTTTTCAAGTGAGCTTTGCTGATGAGTTACTGAAGAATTTGAAATCTTACATTGTTGATCGTTATTTTTCTGGTTAAGGTTTTAAAGTTTTGAATTATTTAGTATTTCAATCTTTGGGTCTAGTCATTTCATGTTCGGGTTGTTTCAAGTTTAGATCATCTTGAGTTAGAATTCAGGTCAATTTGAGTTCAGCCAGTTTAAATTTTATGGATGAGGTTCAGACTTCAAGATTTTTATAACTTTAAACATATACACACATACAAAACTATGACTGTAATACTTAGAAGGATTCAACAATATGTATAATTCTCAATGCAAAAGTCCATGCAAGACAAGAGAAGCAGGGAGAGTAAGTTTTTGGCCTGATACTTAAAATCTAGGCTGTTCGAACTCTTCATTTTTGCTCAAAATGTCTATGTACCGACACATTCGGATATTATGACCAACCAAGATTCCTTTAAATACATTAAAAAACTTTTGAAATAACAGGTCTGTGCATGAGTGATTTATAAACAAGAAATGTTTATCTTATCTAAGAAATAATAACTCTAAGTTGGTTAAGATCAATGAAAAGAAATGTGCATACCAAGACTGCATCAAGGTCCCTTTCTTGTTCCTGGAAAATCAATTTATAATGTTAAATTGGAGATTTAGATCATGAAAGCAAACTTAGTAATTAGATTTGTAATCACTAGTGTACCTTTCGTTGTTTCCCTAATGCATTGGCCACTCGTTTCTGATTTGATTGAAGGAGGCAGAAATTTGTGACGAGACACGACAGGCTCCCCGTTTCTTAAATAACAGAACTTCCAGATCTATCATTTTGTCCTTCATTACACCAAATATATACAGAAAACAAGTGTTAGAAAAAGTATCAAATTTTCAAACTGTACAAATATGATGTATTGTTCTCTTTGGAGGGGTATTATCTGTTAGAAAACAGTCATATCTAAACTATCTTTTTGAATTTCCCTTGCATCTTCAAATAACCCGATACATCAGATACATCAAATAACTCGGTACTTCTTCGAGTGCTAACCTTAAGAAATCATTAAAAATCAAAAGATCTTTTTTATCTTCAAAATGTATGCATAATAAATAATAATAATATCAATCTAATATGAAATTCTTAGTTCAATTAGGACACTTTACCATCTTTTTTCGTCTATCAATTTTACAGTGGGTATTTTTCGCTTTGCTTCTGTCTTCTTTCATCTCTTTCTATTTTGGTTGTTTTTGAGAAGTTGAAGCTTCATTTCCCGATTTCTGTTTCTTGGGGGCTTTTCCTTCTTGTTCCACTGAATTATAGGCTTCCTAATTTCTTTTCTTGATTCCAGTCGACATTGACTCATTCACCTAGGTATCATCGAGTTCGGATTCATTTCATCACTCTTAGCTTCCAAAACAACCCTAATTGAGCTAAAGGCGTCCTGGTTTTCACTCATTTAGACAGATCTGAAAAATTTTAACTAAGATCAGATTAGATCATTGAAAAAAAAATCGATTCTTTTTTCAATTCAAAATAAGCGAGACCAAAATGTTCTTGTATAGCCCAATTCCTGCCCGGGCCTGTCAGTTACAAAACAAAACCCAATCAAAACTAAGCCCAAACTAAACCCAATTCAACTTAGCCCAATAAAATAGCCCAAAACTTAAACTAAAGTCAAAAAACAAAAACCGTAGGGTTTCTTTTAGCGCTCCTCCCATGTGTGCCCTCGACTCGCACACCGCCCGAGGTTTGCCTCCGCCTCCGCTGGCTCTTTCACCAAAGAAGCAAAGTCACCGAGCAGACTTGCGAAAGAGAACCAAAACTAGCAGAGAAATATCAAAGAAATGCAAAAATATATTATCTTTGTAACACTTTCGGCTATAAAAGCCTTGTATCCCAACAATGTTTTCGGGGACAGATTTTTAAAATAAAAAATAGAGAAAGTTCACAAAAAAAAAAGAAAATACAAAAGAAAAGTTGTAATATCCGAGATTTTGGACTTGTGCATTATTACTTAATTGTATGAAGTAGCATGCCTAGGTGTGTTTTGAATGTGTTGTACAAATTTTGAGAACTTTAGAGTGTAGGTGAATGCCTTAGGAAATGTTGGATCTTAAGTCTTAAAGAGGGAGCTAGGCAAGGGAGGCCTTAAGAGAAATGGTAGGGGAAATTGAACATAAAAATGGGCTTGTTAAAGTGGCAAGGAGGCGCCACTTAAAGCCTTAGGAGGTGACGCCATAATCAGTGTAAAAAGGCCTTGGTTCGAGCAGCAAGGGACGCAAATAGGAGTTTTATTTTGCAGCAAAGATGAGCAGTGGTGGACAGCATAGGGAGACTGGATGGATGAGCATTAGATGTGGTTAAATTCCTTTTTAAATTCGCCTAAGATAGAGAGATAATTATTTATTTATTCAAATTATTTTTAAGAGGGTAAAGAAGAAAAATAGAAGAATAAAAATGGATTGGATAGAGAGATGAAGAGTTGGCCGAATAGGGGGATCTAGGTGTGGTATTTTCGGCCAAAGGGAAGAGAGTGAGGCCATTTGCTTTCTTTTCCTTTCAATTGTGCCTCTGCCGAAATTCTTCTCTATTGAAAATCGAAAGTGAATCTTCTCTTCTTTTATTTTGTCAAAACCAGAAGCACAAGTAAGCCTAAACGATTTCTTCATCTCTTTCTTCTTCAAAGTTAATCCCTCTTCTATAGCCGATTTGATCATAACACTAAAAGCTGAAATATTCCTTGTGCTAGCCGAATCTCTATTGAACCTCTCCATCATATTTTTTCTTTTCACAATTTTCCAAAAGCCGAAAGTAAGTTCTTATAGCCATAGCCGATTGTTCATCAAGTTCAAAGAGCCGAAGCAAAGCAATCACTATCTAGCCTACATAACCGAATATCTCTGTGGGTTCAAGCAAAGGTGCAGTCAATTTCTATAGTAAGGGTAAGATCAAATGTTATTCGATTTCCTTTCTTTTTCTTTTAGCCGAAACTTAGGAACTAATCCTATTAATGCACTTTGGCCGAAACTTTAAAAGAGGTTTCGGGATTTCTATTGTAGCCGACTTTAAGAAAAGATCTTCGGGATTTCTAGATCTAAGGTAAGCAAGGGTGATCTTAGGCCGAAGGCCATTTATGGTGTTTATTAAGTGTTAAAATCGGATCTAACATAGATCATGTAGGTATTTCGACATCTCCATTAACAGATAGCGATTTCAGGATTTAGATCCGTAAGGTAAGAGGGCATGAACATTAGGCCAATGCCATATTTGGTGATTATTGATTGGCCGATTCTAACTATGATTTTTAGAGAAGAGTATAATTGGAGAAAACTAATGCCTTGGCTCCTTTTCCAGACAACCTCAAACTTATTGCAGCCCAAATCAAAGAGGCTTGTGGGGAGATGGAAGATACTAGTTATGCCCATCTGTTAATTGAAGTTCTCGTCTGCGCTGCAATCAAGGAGATGGTATCTTTGCAATCTGGGAGCTGGGATACGTTGAGAAAATGGGAAGCGACACTTAATTATGCTAGGCAACATGGTTTTCAAGTGAGCTTTGCTGATGAGTTACTGAAGAAGAATTTGAAATCCTACGTTCTTGAAAGTTCTTCAACTCATGAAGGAAGGCAATTTCAATGGTTGAGTTCTAATGAAGAAATACAGTATTTAGCGACTTTGGAAAACCAATATTATGACAGAAACAACATTAAAGTGTCCTCTAAAGATTTCAAAGGGTTAGAAGAGACATTGGAAAAAACTAATGCCTTGGCTCCTCTTCCAGACAACTTCAAACCTATTGCAGCCCAAATCAAAAAGGCTCGTGGGGAGATGGAAGATACTGGGTATGCCAATCTGTTAATTGAAGTTCTCGTCTGCGTTGCAATTAAGGAGATCACTACAGCAATTTAGACTTTTAGCGGCGCTTTTTTAGGTGGAGATCACTAAAAGTCTTTGCGGCGCATTTAAAAACGCTACAAAAAACGCCACTAAAAGAAGCGTCGCAAAATTTAACGGCGTTTATAAGAAAAAACGCCGCTAAAAGTCATGACTTTTAGCGACGCTTTTCCCACAAACGCCGCTAAAAAGAATTGACTTTTAGCGGCGCTTTTCCCATAAACACCGCTAAAAGAATGACTCTTAGCAGCGCTTTTCCCGCAAATGCCTTTAGCGGCACTTTTAGCAAAAACGCCGCTAAATGTCATGAGAAATAAAAAAATTAAATATTATACTTTTAGCAACACTTTTCCCAAAAACGCTGCTAAATGTCATGAAAAATAAAAAAAATTAAATATTATAAAAATGCCAAAAAACTAATTTAGAAATGTAATAATTTAATTTGGTTCTTTCTCTCCGGCCCACTCAGTGCATCAAGTTCTGATGCTACACGTTTCATATATTTCCTTGCCAATTGTACAGATGAAAGCTTGATCTGCAATATGCAAAAGGAAACAAAAATCTATAATTGCATTGTGTAGTAGGAAAACAATTTTACATACTACTGTTATATTCGTGGAGGTAGTTTCATCGGTACTTAATTACATATAGCAAATTATGCAACTTAGAACACGATAGTTTCATCTAGAAAAGTATGCGTAACCCGACAAGAATCTAAAATTTCGATATGGCCCTTCTAAAATTTACATAAATTTGAATGATGCATAAAAAAGTATATTAATAGCAACAAAGAATAATAATTAGAAGTACTAGTTAATGAATGTCAAATTCAGTACCCATTTCATACGCAGGAAGGGAAAATTATCATAAATTCACAACAGAGAGATTCTTATGATATCAAGAACATTGAGGTACAACTATACCAAGCTTACTTAAAATCTTAACTTAAAACTACAAGTAGACTAGTAGGCTAAAATGCAAAACAAATGTCTACCATTTGCCTCTACTCTAACAAGTTCTAAAAACCTACATCAAGAAATCTGTAATTTAATGACTCCAATGCTGTGAAAGGGAAAGAAAGATTATATTAAATTGATAACAAAAAGTTCTCATAGTATTTGCTTCAGGCAACCATTTCATGTAAATGACTCCTATACTTAGAAAGTCTTAACCCACATACCAGTGCAAAAAAATAAAAATAAAAAATGTTTACAAACCAAATCAGTAAGCTTGAATAAATTACAACTGTGAAACAAATTGAACTTACATTGAAAGAACTGGAATTGCTGGTATTGGCCGTGCATGCACAAAAGAAGAGAAAAAAAGAATACGTATCAGCATCTTCAATGGAAGTCAGCCATAAATAGTGAACTCCTAATAATTTTTTATTTAAAACTTACACAAAGGAATTGAAGGCAATCTCCAAAGAAAAAAATACTGTAATGAACAAAATCACAATGTTTCTCTTGACTACATAGTTATTAACCAAAATCCAATAAAAGAGGCGTTATAAGATATCAAGTAATGAAAATGAAGAAAAGGGTAAACAACCTATAGTAAAATATCAAGTAATAAGATCAAATAATTTTTCATTCGAGTATGAGTAGAAAATTCACCTACAAAAGCCATTACATTACCTTTGAAACGTAATGGTAAATAATATTCACTATTATTAAAATTAAATAATAGTCAATTATTGAATATTAAATAATAATAACTAAACTAACTCAAATAATAATGAAAATCATATCTATATCTTTATTTATAATGGAAACAAAACCTATTAAATAGTGCTAAAATATGCTTTTTTACATAAGTTTTTAGATGTTATTTTGAATAAAGTGTCTTCCCAATGCATATATTTATAATGCTAAATAACACTAATTAAGTTATAATTAATCTAGAATAATAAGTATAATTTAATATATATCCAAAGTCTAATTAAATGATAATAACTATTACATTGATAATTAAAACATTATTAATAAATTAATTATAATTACAGTTATAATTATTATATAAATAATTTGTTAGGAATGTAATTTTATTGATTTAAAAATATGAGAAATATAGATAATACAAAATACTAATTCTTAATTAAGCAATTTTTTTCTCTTAATTTCTCAAATATACATGAGTCATACTATTTGTTAAGTCAAGATTTGTGTTGAATCAAATCGATTTTGGTTATATGCAATTACTATTTGTTAAGTATATACTTATGACCAATCTAGCTAAAGTACCAAAATGCTCTCACTTTGCAGCGACCTATTGCTTCTTTCTTTTATTAAAAAGCGTGATCTTTGAAAGGATCAAAAGTACAAATATAAACATAAAATAAAAAAATAAACAATAGTCTTTGGGGTTTTGACAGAGAACTTACATCCTTCATCCAACATATCCAGATTCTATCAGAATTCTTTTCAAATGCGAAATATATTAAGATATTCTACTCATACATTTTGACCAATAACAAAACCCAATCCATCCGAGTCACAACAAAATGGATTACTGAAACAAAGCCCTAAATTAAAGCATTATAATACACAAACCGGATGCACAATAAAAGAAGATTATACATACTCAAGAATGACATGTACTCTGTCCTAATTCAATCAAGCTGGACCTAACTTAATTCAAGCTCAATTCGGCGGTGAAAGGCATTTACAAACTAAGCCTTGCAACATACTTCATCTAAGTCATAAACAACTACTAGAATACCATGTAGTGCCAGTGAACTTCACTGGTCAAATTGTAATAAAAAAGAAGAAAGAAATAAAATGAGTTAATTTTTACTTTCAAACAGTAAACAAGTTAAAGGATTAAAATCTGGGATGATGTTGTCAGAAAGTATTCCACACCTTGTAAGATGACACTCTTGTTATTTGAGCATTATTATTGTGAGACCTAAACTCTGCATCCCCAACATCCCTAAGGAGAGGAAAAACACACAATAAGTCTTAGTAGAGTAAATGATAAATAATTATTATAAAAAAAAACATAATGATATGAATCCTAGCCATACGAGTACCTTTTCGCAATATATGTTAAGATCCTAATTAAAAGTTTTAAATTGTCCGGTAAATTTGGTTTGATGTCAGCAGAAAGCTGAACAAAATATTCAGCAATATGGGGCTAAATGTACAATTAAGTAAACAACCTAAAAGGTGCAATGACTAAAAATTAAACCAAAATCATGATTAGAAATCATGGCTTTTGGTCCAATGCACATAACCAATATACTATATATTAAAAAAAAGAAAAGGAAATTTGTTTATCATTGCAGTTTCTTAGCCAGAATCTTCCCTCTATTATCTAACCACAAACATCTATATGACAAAATGATACATACTAGTAATAATATTGTTACCACCAACCCTAATAAAAGATAAGAGATAAATATAATTCTTAATTAAAACTCATTAATTGAATCTATAGACTAACTAATTAGAGTGTTAGTATTAAAACTGTATGTATATATAATTTTAGAATGATTCCGAAATTGTCGATATTGAAATTAACATCAAGGTGCAATGACCCATATTTATTCAGGCTCTGCTAATCTAGTTTCCTTAACAGCCAAAGATCTATATAAGTGTCATGGAAGTTAAACAAATACTACTATTTAGTAGCTGAATTTTGAAAAAAAAAAAAAAAAAAAAAAAAAAGATGATGAAAATGAACAAAGAAAGAGACCTTTTAATGAGTACAAGTAAGTTTACAGGATAACTGACAGATCTGAGGACAAGGAAAATATATTAAAAGCTATTCAGAAAAAAGGAAAATAAGGTGCTCTTATTCCTTATTACCAAATTTGAGAGCCTCAGAACATCTGCTAAATATATACATTAACATTCAACTTTTAAAATACCTGACAAGATCTCCTTTTAGTGCAGCAGTGCCAGAATATTATATGCTTATGTCATCCACATGATTAGCCCGCACTATAGACAAAGCCAAGATGTGAAATATATCTCCAGTTTATGTGGACTTACCTGTGTAATATTGGTGCGGTCTAAGCAATCAATACAATTGGTCCTTACAACTCCAAGTTGCTCCACTTTCTCACTCTCTTCATTCAAAAAGAAGTACCTATCAGTTTTAGACAAATCAAAACCAATATTAATGGCATATTTCAGTGTCATAACTCTAACCAGGGAAAAATATTTCAAAACCTATCCTTGCATAAGCAATGGAATCAAAACTACTCCAGGAATAGTTATGACATTGTACATGATAGAAAAGTGCAATTACAAACCCATCCCATTTTTCACAAGAAAATCTGTGATTTGGTCATAGAGGAAGGAAAGGCGCTCAAACTGAACATGTCCACAGATCTTAGTGAAATCAAAGTGCAGATATCTGCATGATCAGAGTCTTCGCATAAAACGTAGCCACATCCAAAACCAAAAACCAAAAAAACAAGAAACTAGATAGAAAGAAACTAGACCTTAAATCTTCACTAACTATGGGCTGCATTGCATTTGAGAACATAAGCATGGAAGAGGAGACTGTTCTGTCACAAGACTGAACCATCAATCGTTTCCCAAAAGAACAAAAGCTGTGTATGAGACTGTTGATTTTACAGGCTCAGCTACTACCCAAATAATCTAGAGAATCAGAAAGATACAAATATATTATTCGATCAACCTTTGGAACAAAAAAACAATCACGATTTCTTTCTGATTCTCGTAACTAAAAGACCTTAATGATCTAGTACGCCTAAATCTATAGTAGTAATGTGTTATAAAAATTATACTTGACATATAACAAGCCAATAATTTAAAGAGAAACGTAAACATGCATTCAGGGAATTCAGTGAACTGAATAATGGCTAAAAGATCTTACTATATTTGCAGAGTGGAACAGGTGAACAGTCAGAGACATTCAAACACCCAAAAACAGAAGCAAAGTCATGACAACAAAACACGATGATCATGCAGTTCAAAAATGAAGCACATCTAAGAATATGAGATTAGGACGCACATACACGCACACCGAAGTTAAAATTAAGTGGCAAATGAAGCAAAAATGTTACAGCTTTTTAATAGTATCGCTCACAAAAATGAGAAGAAAATTTTTTAAAACCAAAAAAAAACTAAATAAAAAATAAAATAACAGGATTCTGAAAAAGCTTACTGAAGTAGCTAAAAAAGACCAAAAAATAGTTACGTCGGAGGGGAAAAAAAGCTAAAAACGTATGAACTTGAACGTTGACTTAAAACTAGAAACAAAAAAAGGGAATTAGTGTACTCAGATAGTACTTAAAAAGAAAGAAAAAAACCACTGGAAGAAAAACACATCAAGTGAAGCAGGCAGTGCACGGAAAAAGGTTGAAAAAGAAATCCGAAAAATTTTTAAATTACCTCAAAAACCCAGAGAAAACCACGAAATCAGAAAAACACAAGCCCAGAAATCTGAAACTGAAGAGGTTTTGAGAGGAATTTACCTGAAATTTAGAGAGAAAACAAGGATAGAAACCCTAAAACTGAAGAGGTTTATAAGAGACATGGCTTTTGGGAGTCTAAGCTCGGCTTTAAAATGACGCAACTCTCTCTGTCGTTGGATTGGTCAGCTTTTGGGAGCCAGGGCTTTTGGGCGCCTCATACGCTTCTTCTTCCACTGTAATTACCAAAAAATAAAAAAATATAACCTGTCAGTTTTTCAATGAGAAAGAATCAATGAAAAGAACAGAGAGATGTGCAGATTCTTTTTACCTTAGCTCTCATGGTGAAAAGGGTTCGAAATTAGTTTCCTTTTGCAGTCTCAGGATTGGGTATCTTCAAGAGAGTACGCGGCGAGAATGGAAGGAAGAACACTGTCATTTGAGATCATACCTATCGAATAGCTAAACCCTAGAAGCCTCGATAGCTAAACTTATTTTGCATTTTAACAAAACCACGTCATCCAGCTTAGGGGTTGCAGAATGGATGAAACAAAAACGATATCATTTAAAATTTGCATTTTGCAGCGTTTTTTAAAAACGCCGCACTTATTTTTAGTGGTGATTTTAGTAAAAATGCCACTAATATAAAAAATTATTGAAACTAAATCGTTTTGTTAAAGTGGTACGTTTTTGTGGCGTTTTTTATCAAAAATGTAACTAATGTCTTTCACAGTAATAAATTTTCATACTTTAATTTTTTTCTTAATTTCCTTTTAAACTAATTTTGCTTTGTTTCAAACAATATATCTTATATGTAAAAAAATAGTAATTGATAATGAAATTAATTTTAACTTGGCCAATAAATTTTTTTTTTTGAAATTGAGTTTTAAGCAATCTAGTTTAATATATGATCTCTTTTACGTTTAAATAATTAAAACTATAATAATAATTTAATATAATAATATTAATATTATCTTCTTTGCATTTATATAATAACTTATTTAATATATAAATTTAAAATAAATTAGTCATATACCCATATATCTTTATTATTTTAAATAATTATTTTTTCATTTTTTTCATTTTTAACATATATTTTTCTATGTTATTTGTTTCAATTTTTTCTATGTGTTATTAATTTTTTGTAAAGATTTTAAATATTAAATTAAAAAATATGTTTTAATTAATATAATTAAACTAGTTAAATAATAAATAGAAGAGGCTAGATGAAAGAGTGCTTGACTTTTATTATAATTTTATATTTAGTTATTATATAATTCATATCAAATTTAAATAAATAATTTTTGAAACTTTTAGCAATATTTAAAAGAATTAGATACATGACATATTTTTTATATATATTTTTTTTTTATGTAAGAAAACAAAAACAATAAGTTTCAAAATATAAACCCTAAACCTCAAATCCCAAACTCTAAATCCCAAACCCTAAACCATAATCCCCTAAACCCGAATCCCTTCTAACAATATTTTCAAATTATTTTTTTCTCAAAAATGCCGCTAATACCTTCAATATTAATAAAATTTTTTGTTTAATTATTAATTAGATTCTTTTAAATTAATTTTGTTTTGTTTCTAACAATATATTTAATTTGTACAGTTTTATAATTTAATTTCTCATACTTAAATCCTAAAACCCTAAATTATATATTCACCTACCTCTAAACCCTAAATTATACACCTTAACTCATATATATATATATTACAAGTTGCAGAAGTAATTAAAGAAATAATCTAATTGCTTACCTAAACCCTAAAATAATATGATTTTTTATCTATTTTATCAAAATCCTTAATACTTAAATCCCTAAACACTATTAAGACTCTAACTTTATTGTTCGATGTGGTTTAAGCACTAAACTCAAAACCCCATAACTCTAAAATACTAAAAACTAAACTATAAACCCGGTCTAAACCCTAACATAACCATTAATCTTAAATCTTAAACCCTAAATGTTTAACCCTAAACCATAGACCCTAAATTATAAATATTAATGTTTAATGGTTTAGTGTTTGTAGTTTAGGAGTTTATGGTCGAGTGTTTAGAGTTATGATTTAGGGTTTAGAATCTAGATCTATGGTTTAGAATTTAGGGTTTAGACCATTTAAGGTTTAGAGATAAACAGATACACAATATCAGATTTTGTTAGGGGTTGAAATTAATTTGTAAGTAAAAAATGCAATCTCACCCCTAATGCCTAATAGCCAACCCTGAAATAGAATGTTAATGCTTATATAGACCCTAAAATAAATTATTTTTTATTAATAACACTAACCCCTAATACCTAAAAGCCAACCCTTAAAACCATAACCCTTAAATTATTTATTTTTGCGGCGTTTTATAAAAAAATGCAGCTAATCATTTAGCGGCGTTTTTCCAGAAGCAACATAACAATAGATTATACTAGTTTACAAATAGATATATATTAGCTCAAAATAATCATATTTTAATATTATATATATTTGTCTAAAATAATTATTGAACGACTAAAAAAAGCAGATAATCAAACAACTAATTAAGAAAATATATTAATAATATATATATTTTAACAAAAAAAAATTTTATGAAAATATAAATTATTGATTGATTAAGGAAATAATTTTAGTGTGATCCAAATATATATTTAGAATCAATAGGGAGAAAAAAATAGATTTTATGATTTTTATATATTTATGAGTTTTTAATAATTAATATTTTTTAAAATTTGAAGTTATTTATTACAATTATTATAATTTTTACAAGTTTTTATCTGCACAGCTATCAAGGTGATGCAAGATTTGGTATCCAAGTCTTTGAACTGGGATACGTTGTATGCTAGGCAAAATCGTTTTCAAGTGACATTTGCTGATGAATTACTGAGGAAGAGTTTTAAAGCCTACATTCATGATAATTTTACATCTTGGTGGTGATTTTGGCGAGTTCAAAGATGGTCATTTGGCAGAATGTGAGGTAAATTTTTGAGCATAAAGTGGGTTAACCTCTAGATATACCTATATATATTGCATTGAGCATTAACTTGCTTAAGTAGCATTTGGGAACTTGGATTTCAAAACATGGATTTGGGTTTGCAAGCTTGCATTTATGATTATTTCACAGACAATAGTCAGATTCTATTGGCACTGTCGCCAATGATTCTATTGGCATCGAAGCATCTTGTAACACCCCAAACCCGGCCCACGAGCCCTGACCGGATCTTGTATGTTACTGCGGAAAAACGTGTGAAAATATTTTGATTTAAAAGTGAAGTAAATAAATTTATTGTCTTTGGGAAGGAAAACCTTATGTATTTAAAATTTTTGAAATAATTTAAGTTGTTACCAAATTCCCAGATGAAAACTTTAACATATATATATTCTTAAGATAATAAAATCATTTGCAATTAAAATTTAAATTGTCGATCCATAGTAAACGTAATAACAAAGGAACTTAATGAAAATGCTTAAAACTTCTATGGCCTTATTACAACTCGAATAAATAAAGTAAAATGAAATAAAAATAAACCAAGGTCTATGTAAACCCAGTTTTCCATTGCATAGCCACCTCGAGTCCTCTCCGGCTCCATCTCCACGATCTACTCATCTACAAAATGATATGGGAAGGGGTGAGTCACCAAGACTCAGTGTATAAGTCCCCAACCCGATAGTGCAAACTCATACACAAAATATTAGTAAGACATGCAAAACATGCAACTCAAAACTAGCCATGCATACTCCTTTAACTACCCCGTGTGGTCAAAACCACTGGTGGTCAAAACCACTGATGACCGGAGTCACAAAATCAAGTGATGGGGCCAACCCATCGTGTGGTCAAAACCACTGATGACCATAGGTCACAATTATCAATATGTGGTCAAAACCACTGGTGGTACCAAACCACTGGGACTTAGTCACGATTTATATCAATGGTGTGGTCAAAACCACTGGTGACCGAAGTCACAATTAAACTGATGGGGCCAACCCATCTTGTGGTCAAAACCACTGGTGACAGTCCATAAAGAATATTCCCCCTCCTCTCTTCAATCCCATTACCAACATGCTCGCAACATGCTTAACATATTATCATAAATCACGCATATAAATCATGGCATAGCATATTACCCATCATAACATTCATGTAACATATTTAAAATCACAAGCGACTTACCCGGAATCCATGCTCATGCCCACAAGGCAAACCACTATCACAATAGTTAACTGTAACATAATAAGCAATGCCAACTAATAAAGTGCGTAAGAGTAAGGAGAAAACCCGAATCTATGCGATATCACAAAATCCCGAGACGTATTCCCCTACTGCTTCTACATTCTTTCATTATAGGTTAGTATCAAAAAGCCTTATTCGGCTAAACTAACAATCCCGAAGGACTAATCGCACTCATAACCAAAATATGGCCCTAGGCCGAAACTTACTATCACTTACCAAAGTGAGTTTAAATCCTGGAAGCCTTTGTCGATTAGCCCCTAAACCATAACACACATGCGGTAGAAGAAAAGAGAATCAGGGCACTTGAGATTCGGCTAATTACAAGAGGTATTCAGCCACAAGAGAAAGGTGTAGAATCGGGTTTTGCAAGAAAGAAAAAGAGATGAAGAGGAAGACTAGAGGAATTCGGCCACACTATAATACATAAAATATTTAAATAACTCACCTATAACCCTCTTGGCCGAAATTTGAAGAAAAAGGAGTAAAACAAAACTATTCACTTATGAATTTTCGGCACACTCCCCCTTATCAAAATTCCAAAACCAATTATGCACTCCAAGAGCCCCACATTCGGCCATTAGTTCTCTCCCTTAACAAACCCCACATCTTTTTTTTCTTCCTTTATTTCTTAACACCCATTCAAAAAAATAAAAATAAATCCATCATTATCTTCCAATCTTAGTTTAAAATAAATAAACCTTTATCACCTTAATAAATAAATAGAAATAAAAAAATCCACCACCTCAACTTCCATACAAAATAAATTAATATAAAACTACAATAACCCCATCTTGGCCAAATATTAAAAGGAATTTAATCACCACCCAAAGCTCATCCCTTAATGCCCCATAAAAAAAAATTATCCTTACCTTTACAAAGTTCCATGCCGTCCCATTACTCCTTTCTCTCATCAAATTCCACATTTTTTTTTTCTTTACCACTTTTAATAAGAATAAAACAACCATTTTCCCATATAAGCTCATTCAAAAATAAATAAAATAAGTCTACAATAATCCTACCCCTCTAGCCAAATTTTTAAAATAATAAACCAAGCATTATCTCTTTAAAATAATACTACACCATCCCTTGTTTATTCCATAAATATTTTCCTACTATTATGGCCGTCCCATGTCCCATTTAGGTGATTTAAAATTCAAACTAATTGCTCCATTGTTGTTATGCCATCCCATGCGTTTCCATGAAGTCAACATAAACAAATGAAGATTAGCCATGAATTCAGCCACCATGCTTTGTTCTTCATTATTTATTATCCATGCTTCCAATACTTTTGTTTGCTTGTACCATATTGCTCTTATTTAATTCATGCATGCTAGACAAGCTATGCTTAGTCTCCATTTAAATTGCTGCCCATCATTTAAAAAAAAATGTGTTTTAACACATGGGTGTTAAAGATTTCTTTATTATCAAATAAATAAAATAAACATAAAATTACCAATTATCCCATCCTTCCGGCCGATTTAAAAAAATCAAATTATTAAGCTTAACTTTTATCCCATCCTTTAACACCTCTTCAATAAATAAAATAAAATATCAATTATTCCATCCACACCTAAAACCTACAAACCCCTTGAGTTATGCTCCAAACACATAACCCCTAATCTAGGATGTTACAGTTCTACCCCCTTAAAAATAATTTCGTCTCCGAAATTACCTGGATTAGAAGAGTTGGGGGTATTGCTGCCGTATCACATCCTCGGGTTCCCATGTGGCCTCTTCCGTACTATGGTTTCGCATAACACCTTTACCAACGATATCGTCTTCCTCCTCAGAACTTTGACATCTCGATCCAAAATCTGTACCGGCTCCTCCTCAAAAGACAAGTCCGCATTCACCTCAATATCCACAATCGGTACGATGTGTGATGGATCTGATTGATAGCGCCTAAGCATTGACACATGGAAGACGTCATGAATCTGGCTTAATTCTGCCGGCAATTCAAGCCGGTAAGCTCATCGGTCCCACACGTTTCAACCGCGTATGCGGCCCGATGAACCTAGGGCTTAGCTTGCCCTTCCGGCCAAACCGCAGCACCTTCTTCCAAGGTGATACCTTCAAGAAGACCTTATCACCCACTGCATACTCTACATCTCAGCGCTTAAGATCAGCGTAGGAGTACGGCATTTCCGTCTCTGCCACCAACTCTGGACCCAACCTCTGACGCTCACCCAATTCTGTCCAACAGGTAGGAGTACGGCATTTCCGACCATACAGCGCCTCATACGGTGCCATCTGGATACTCGCTTGATAACTGTTGTTATAAGCGAATTCTGCCAAAGGTAGGTACTCCTCCTAACTACCACGGAAGTTCAAAACACAACCCCTTAACTTATCTTCCAACACCTGGATTACTCTCTCAGATTGTCCATCAGACTGCGGATGAAAGGCCGTCCCGAAATTTAACTTCGTACCCAACGCCTGATGTAAGGCCTTCCAGAATCTCGACGTGAACCGGGGATCTCTATCTGAGATAATGGACACAGGTACTCCATGCAACCGCACTATATCAGCTATATACAGCTTGGCTAACCTTTGAAGCAAGTAGTCCACCCTTACTGGTATGAAATAGGCCGATTTAGTTACCCGGTCTACTATCACCCATATTGAATCTTTCTTACTGGGTATAAGGGGAAGCCCACTCACGAAATCCATCGTAATCCCCTCCCACTTCCACTGTGGAATCTTTACCGGCTGTAACAGCCCTGATGGCAACTGATGCTCAACCTTAACTTGCTGGCATGTCAGACACTTGCCCACTAACTCGGTTACTTCTCGCTTAAGACCCGGCCACAAAAACTGTTCCCTTAAATCCCGATACATCTTGCTGCCTCCAAGATACATAGCGTACGGGTTGCTATGAGCTTCTTTAAGGATCCGCTGCCTCAAATCATCATCCTTAGGCATACATACTCTCCCTTGAAAATACAACACTCCATCACTACCCAAGCTAAAACCTTCGGCCTCACCACTCTGTACTTGTAACCTCCTAGTACTCAAAACTTCGTCAGTCAACTGCCTCTCTTTAACTTCATCGATCCAAGACGGTTTTACCCGCAATTCTGCCAGAAGATTGCCATCCTCATAGAGACTTAGGTGGGCAAACATTGCTCACAATTCTGCCACCACTTTACGACTCAAAGCATCAGCGACTACATTAGCCTTGCCCGGATGGTACTCGATAGAGCAATCGTAGTCCTTCAGCAACTCAATCTACCTCCGCTGCCTTAGATTTAAATCTTTTTGGATCAAGAGGTACTTCAGGCTCTTGTGATCCTAGTACACCATCGACTTCTCCCCATACAGATAGTGTCTCTAAATTTTCAAGGCAAAAACCACAGCAGCTAATTCCAAATCATGTGTCGGATAGTTACCTTCGTGAGGCCTCAACTGCCGTGATGCATAAGCGACCACCTTCCCTTCTTGCATCAACACATACCCTAAACCAGTATGCGATGCATCACAATACACAGTGAATTCCTTTCCTGACTCAGGTTGAATCAAGACTGGTGCTTCTGTCAAAATCTTCTTTAGTTTGTCGAAACTCTCTTGCTGCTTCTCAGACCACACAAACGGAACTCCTTTTCTTAGCAACTTGGTCAACGGTGCTGTGATTAAGGAGAAATTTTCCACGAATCTTTTGTAATATCCTGCCAACCCCAGAAAACTCCAGATTCCCGTAACCGACTTTGGTGGCTTCCACTCTAATACTGCCTCAATCTTACTAGGATCCACCCTAATTCCCTCAGCTGAAACAACATGCCCTAGGAAAGTTACCTCCTTAAGCCAGAACTCACACTTGCTGAATTTGGCGAACAACTATTTCTCCCTTAGAACTTGCAGAACCACATGAAGCTGTGCATCATGCTCCTCCTCAGACTTCGAGTACACCAAAATGTCGTCTATAAACACTACGACGAACTGATCCAGATAGGATTGGAAAACACGGTTCATCAAGTCCATAAACGCGGCTGGTGCATTCGTCAAGCCAAAAGGCATTACCAGAAACTCGTAGTGCCCATACCGAGTACGGAATGCCGTCTTATGGATATCCGCTTCCTTCACCTTCAGTTGATGATACCCCGACCTAAGGTCGATCTTAGAGAAAATCGATGCACCCTTGAGTTGATCAAACAAATCATCAATCCTGGGCAAGGGATATCTGTTCTTTATTGTCAGCTTGTTCAGCTGTCGATAGTCTATGCACATCCTCATTGTTCCATCCTTTTTTTGACAAAAAGCACTAGAGCTCCCCAAGACGATATACTCGGTCGGATGAACCCTCTATCCAACAATTCCTGGATCTGAGCCTTCAACTCTATTAATTCTTTCGGTGCCATCTGATACGGAGCTATGGATACTGGCGCGGTTCCGGGTAACAAATCTATACCAAACTCAACCTCACGATCAGGAGGTAGACCCGGGAGTTCTTCTGGAAACATATCAACATATTTTCTTACGGTCCGCACATCCCTAATAGCTGCATCCTTAGCTTCCAAAGCACGAACATGCACGACAAATGCCTCACAACCCTTCCTAACCATCTTTTCTGCCTTCAATGCCGAAACCAAATTAGATAGGTAATCTCTCCTCTTGCCTATCATTACTACTTCATTTTCATCCACGCTCTTTAACACCATACGCTTAGCTGCGTAATCCAGGCTAGCTTGATACTTTACTAGCCAATCCATCCCGAGAATCAGATCGAACTCCCTAAACGGTAGTTCCATCAAGTCAGCTAAAAATACGACCCCTTGGAGTTCTAGAGGTACATCCCTATAGAGTTTATTTACTTCTACAGAGTGACCCAGAGGGCTTAACACAGTCATATTCTTAGAAGTAAGCTCAAAGTCTAAGTTCAGAGTTTTCACTACGCTACTAGCAATATATGAGTGAGTTGAGCCAATATCAATTAAGGTGTTATAGGGTACTCTAAAGATCAAGAATATACCGGTTATGACGTCAGGTGCGTCGCCCTCCTCTTGACGCCTCGCGGCATAGACCAAACCAGGTTGCCTAGCCTCAGTACCACTGGTATCTCCACTCGGTGCCCCACGACCTCTGCCAGCACTATTTCCTCCTCTTCCTGCACCATGACCTCTCGGTGGCTGTTGGTTATCCCTCCTATTCAGTGGATGTTCTTGACCCTCAGACCTTAGTCTAGCTACCTTTTTCGGACAGTCCCTAACTCGATATTCCATGGATCCACATTCGAAGCATCCCTGATTACCATTCCAACACTCCCCCGTGTGAGACTTCCCACACCGAACACACTGTGGCGGCCATTGAGTATTAGCAGCAGGAGTAGGCCTAGCAGCTTGATCTGACCCACCATACCTTGTCCTCTTCTGCTGATTACCAGAAAACCTCGAAGATCCGGAGCTCCTCTTATTCAAACTCCTATCCTGATTTCGCCTAACAGACTGTCTTACCCCTTCAGCAACCTTAGCTTTCTCCACTAGGGCAGCGAACTCCCGTTCCTGTTGTAGGGCTATCATCTTTCTCAACTCATCCCTCAGCCCATCCTCGAATCTGACACAGCGTTCATGCTCAGTACCCATAATACCATGAGCATACCTACTCAACCGGAGAAATTCGGCCTTATACTCCGCCACCGTCTTATTACCCTGAACCAGGTTCAAGAAAGCCTTCCGCTGCGCATCCACATAACTAGCTCCTATGGTTCAATTACCTATCATACTATCTACGTTCTATTTCTACCCCTCTACAAATAATAACTCACACAGTAGTTGGAAATACTTACCTGACCGGATTGGTGCCGGAGACTCGATGCCATGCTGTTCAAACCAAAACCATTTTCATAATAGTTCACAGAAGTTTACCAAAATATTTTGAGCCTTGGGCCCCCACAGCTGAGTTTTGAACCAGGCTCTGATACCAATTTGTAACACCCCAAACCCGGCCCACGAGCTCTGACCGGATCTGGTATGTTACTGCGGAAAAACGTGTGAAAATATTTTGATTTAAAAGTGAAGTAAATAAATTTATTGTCTTTGGGAAGGAAAACCTTGTGTATTTAAAATTTTCGAAATAATTTAAGTTGTTACCAAATTCCCAGATTAAAACTTTAACATATATATATACTTAAGATAATAAAATCATTTGCAATTAAAATTTAAATTGTCGATCTATAGTAAACGTAATAACAAAGGAACTTAATGAAAATGCTTAAAACTTCCATGGCCTTATTACAACTCGAATAAATACAGTAAAATGAAATAAAAATAAACCAAGGTCTATGTAAACCCAGTTTTCCATTGCATGGCCACCTCGAGTCCTCTCCGGCTCTATCTCCACGATCTACTCATCTACAAAATGATATAGGAAGGGGTGAGTCACCAAGACTCAGTGTATAAGTCCCCAACCCGGTAGTGCAAACTTATACACAAAATATTAGTAAGACATGCAAAACATGCAACCCAAAACTAGCCATCCATACTCCTTTAACTACCCCGTGTGGTCAAAACCACTGGTGGTCAAAACCACTGATGACCGGAGTCACAAAATCAAGTGATGGGGCCAACCCATCGTGTGGTCAAAACCACTGATGACCATAGGTCACAATTATCAATATGTGGTCAAAACCACTGATGGTACCAAACCACTGGGACTTAGTCACGATTTATATCAATGGTGTGGTCAAAACCACTGGGGACCGAAGTCACAATTAAACTGATAGGGCCAACCCATCTTATGGTCAAAACCACTAGTGACAGTCCATAGAGAATATTCCCCTTCCTCTCTTCAATCCCATTACCAACATGCTCGCAACATGCTTAACATATTATCATAAATCACGCATATAAATCATGGCATAGCATATTACCCATCATAACATTCATGTAACATATTTAAAATCACAAGCGACTTACCCGGAATCCATGCTCATGCCCACAAGGCAAACCACTATCACAATAGTTAACTGTAACATAATAAGCAATGCCAACTAATAAAGTGCGCAAGAGTTTTACACACCTGCTTAACCGAAGATCTAAGGAGAAAACCCGAATCTATGCGATATCACAAAATCCTGAGACGTATTCCCCTACTGCTTCTACATTCGTTCATTATAGGTTAGTATCAAAAAGCCTTATTCGGCTAAACTAACAATCCCGAAGGTCTAATCGCACTCATAATCAAAATATGGCCCTAGGCCGAAACTTACTATCACTTACCAAAGTGAGTTTAAATCCTGGAAGCCTTTGTCGATTAGCCCCTAAACCATAACACACATGCGGTAGAAGAAAAGAGAATCAGGGCACTTGAGATTCAGCTAATTACAAGAGGTATTCGGCCACAAGGGAAAGGTGTAGAATCGGGTTTTGCAAGAAAGAAAAAGAGATGAAGAGGAAGATTAGAGGAATTCGGCCACACTATAATACATAAAATATTTAAATAACTCACCTATAACCCTCTTGGCCGAAATTTGAAGAAAAAGGAGTAAAACAAAACTATTCACTTATGAATTTTCGGCACACTCCCCCTTATCAAAATTCCAAAACCAATTATACACTCCAAGAGCCCCACATTCGGCCATTAGTTCTCTCCCTTAACAAACCCCACATATTTTTTTTTCCTTCCTTTATTTCTTAACACCCATTCAAAAAAATAAAAATAAATCCATCATTATCTTCCATTCTTAGTTTAAAATAAATAAACCTTTATCACCTTAATAAATAAATAGAAATAAAAAAATCCACCACCTCAACTTCCACACAAAATAAATTAATATAAAACTACAATAACTCCTCTTGGCCAAATATTAAAAGGAATTTAATCACCACCCAAAGCTCATCCCTTAATGCCCCATAAAAAAAATTATCCTTACCTTTACAAAGTTCCATGCCGTCCCATTACTCCTTTCTCTCATCAAATCCCACATTTTTTTTTCTTTACCACTTTTAATAAGAATAAAACAGCCATTATCCCATATCAGCTCATTCAAAAATAAACAAAATAAGTCTACAATTATCCTACCCCTCTAGCCAAATTTTTAAAATAATAAACCAAGCATTATCTCTTTAAAATAATACTACACCATCCCTTATTTATTCCATAAATATTTTCCTACTATTATGGCCGTCCCATGTCCCATTTAGGTGATTTAAAATTCAAACTAATTGCTCCATTGTTGTTATGCCATCCCATGCGTTTCCATGAAGTCAACATAAAAAAATGAAGATTAGCCATGAATTCAGCTACCATGCTTTGTTCTTCATTATTTATTATCCATGCTTCCAATACTTTTGTTTGCTTGTACCATATTGCTCTTATTTAATTCACGCATGCTAGACAAGCTATGCTTAGTCTCCATTTAAATTGCTGCCCATCATTTTCAAAAAAAAAATGTGTTTTAACACATGGGTGTTAAAGATTTCTTTATTATCAAATAAATAAAATAAACATAAAATTACCAATTATCCCATCCTTCCGGCCGATTTAAAAAAAATCAAATTATCAAGCTTAACTTTTATCCCATCCTTTAACACCTCTTCAATAAATAAAATAAAATATCAATTATTCCGTCCACACCTAAAACCTACAAACCCCTTGAGTTATGCTCCAAACACATAACCCCTAATCTAGGATGTTACACATCTCGTTACAGCTTTAAGCTCTTTGTAAATAAATTCTTTTAGCATTTTGATGATCTCCGATGTAAAAGATTGTCCTGATTTCTTTTCATGCTTGAACTTTTTAAAGTAAACCCATATTAAAGCACCAGCAAATTAGGGCTAAAGAATAAGTGCTGGACAAGGGCAAATCTAAAAATTCTTTTTTAGAGGGTTGAAAATTAATTATAACAAGTATTTTTGGAGGGATTGATTTTTTTGTTTGTTTTTGGGAGTTAAAATGTAATTTCACCATTTATTATTTTATCATTTCATTATTGATGATGGGATTGAAATGGAAAGTTTTCAGTTTTGAGCCTGCCAATACGCCCCTGGCTTCGGCAGTTACCACCCTGCTACAGCTCCTTGACCTTTTCCTTAAGGCTGGTTATGGCATGATGAAGGAGGCAGCGGAAGCGTCAATAGTGATTTGACCAAATTGGAGGTTGAAGGCCGTGGAGATGATGTTGACTCTGATCCTGGCCTTGAGCAAAAACTCCATTTTATGCTATGAGCAGCCTAGATGCTTCCTTGTATTGAGCTTGAAAATTCACCACTGCCGCGAAACGCAAAGCTTGGCCCTTATCATAAAGGCGTCCCAACGAGCCCTTGGTGGCGCCTACAAAATCACTGTCCGAAGAAAGTGATTAAAGTTACGAAGGCTAAATCGCCACCGATAGAAGATAGGTTGAGGTTACTGATAGAGAATGAGAAGAAAGTGGAGAAACTACAAGGTTTGCGAGTTCCGAGTTGTTGGAATCTCACCGGTTTTGAATATAAAGCTCTGCCGGCATTAAAATCCAGTACTTGACGGTCGCGAGTGAGCTGATTCTCCTATGGCTTAAGTTAGCATCGCCGAGCTGTTTCAAACCGCCACAAGATGCTTCGATACTAATAGAATCATGGGCCACGGTGCATTTGAGACTACTACGTTAGAAACTGACACCGGAGGCTTACAAATGCTAATGTCTCAAATTTTTTAGGGCTTCATTTAAATTAAATTAAATTAAAAGTTTTTGTTTAAATTGTTTCATTAAAATAAGTACATTAAAAATGTGGTTGATGAGTAAACTATTTGTTTACAAATGAATGTTAGCTTTCATTATGGAAATTTAAACTAATTAAAATTTAGTTTTAGAAATTGAAGAAAATAAAAAAAAAAAACATTTAGGGTTGCTTAAGAGTGAATTTTATAAATCACATTAATTTTCAAAATTTTTCAATCACATTATTTTTATCTATCAGATTATTTTTTCTATTATAATTTTAATATTACTCTTTATATTGAAGATTAATTTTTCGAGATTCATAATTTTTTTTATAATGTTTTGAATTCTAAGAGTGCAATATATCTTATAATTGTAGCCGATATTTGTTGGTGATCTTTCTGTACTTAGTAGTTATCTTTCGATTTTTTTTCTACCCATAATACTAAAAAACTAAAACTTTAAATATTGAACTTTCTATCACTCGATACTATTTCAAATGGTATGACGAGCAATGTTGAGGGCTAAAAGAGTTATTTTACCTTTGACATTGTTAACATCGAAAAAATCAAAATTTTTAAATAAAAAAATACAAAAAAACTTGATGTCTCAAAATTAAAATATAAAGATTAAATTTTAACTTTCGAAAGAGTATAACAACTTTTGACATATTTAAACCGAAAAATAACATCAATATGAAACATATCAATGTCTCCAAATCTATGTAATAGAAATTATTAACCTATCAAAGTTTCATGCAAATCCACAACCTCCCAAAATATGGTTATAACACAACAAAATATCCAAACACAATACAATTATATTACTTGAATTTAGGTGCGAGTTTTGGATATAGATATATATCTGTCATGGGTGTGATTAGCTTTTCTAAGTTTTTCTATATACTTAAAAGAATATTAAGAGAGTCGTATCCACCTATCCGTGTGTAGAACATGAGTACTTCATGAAAAATGAAGACTGCAAGCAGCAAAGCAACACAGACACATGAATTCAAATATCATAAAACTTTGACTTAAGTCACAATTTAACCCTTTAACCCTTAAATTATACCTTTTTTTTCAGTCGCATCTAATAGTTTTTTTTTTTTTTTTTTGAGAAAGCATCTAATAGTTTTTGAGTAGCAAAGTAGGCAAGCAACTTGGTCTTCAACAGATTATCAGCAAATCCCACTTGAAAACCAAGTTGCTTAGCCATATTGAGAGTTGTCCCCCACTTTTTCAGTGTATCCCACTCTAAATCTTCGATCGGAAAATCTTCCATCTCTTTGATTGCAGCGCAAACCAGAACTTGAATACCGATATGAGAAACTTCGGTAGCTTTTCCACGAGCCTTTTCGATTTGGATCGCAATAAGTTCGAGGTAGTCCGGAGGTTTTCCCCAGGCAGTAGTGTTATCCAATGCTTGTTGTAAGCCATGGAAGTCTTTAACAGAAACTTTGTTGTTGTCTTTGCCGTAAAGTTGGTTTTTCAAATCATAAATGAAGAAGGTAATTCTTCACGAGCCGGCAGATTTCCCCCATTATCATCAGTAGCAGAAACTTCTTTCATCAATGGATATGTAGAATAATGCTAAAATAACATGGAAATACATTAGTGCTACCTTTTGAAAATAAGAATTTCGAAGTTTCGGATTTTATTTACTGCATAAATTGCCATTAATATGATTATGTAAAAGTTTCAGAATAAATCAATTCGTGTTCGACATGAGTTTGGACATCGGTTTGGAATATGACCCTCCAAGTTTCTTAAAATACATGAAAAATATTAAAAAAATATTGAACATATTCATGCTAGACATGAACCCACACCCGAAGCTCCTACGTAGATCCAACTAATATAGTTGAAAATGGCGTTTTGCTAGGTCCATAAAAAAGCCTAGTGCATGAGGAAGAAAACTTTTAAAAGAAAGTTCAATATATTTGTGTGTAGACTTATTTATGGGTTAGACTATCCACCCCAATCCAAAAATTTGAAATTTAAAAAGGTTTAGACAAAAATATTATCTCACAAAATAAGCTTGAACAAAAGAATTAAACCCATTTAAAATATGGGACGGACTTGGACTTGAATATTCAAGGCTCAAGTCCAATCTAGTCCAACCCAGCCCAACCTATTTTTCATATTTATAATATAAAAAACTATATAATTTATAACACATGAAACTAAATTTATAGTAACATATAATACTATAATCTAAATATTAACAAACAATATAAATATATTTTTAAATTTTAATAAATGAAAAAATTATATAAAAATAATATAAATATATTCTTTAAAAAAATAAAAAATAATGTTTTTTAAGTCGAAAGAAAGTGTGTTTATATCATATTTAAACCCAAATCTAGTTCTAAAAACAAGTCTAGGGCATATAGAGTCAAAGATTATAATTACAATGATATGATTTGTTAAAAGAAAATGTTCTATCTTTTGCAAGAAATAATAATACTATAACAGTCAATATTGATGTCAAGGGAGCTGTGTACCTTATATCAAGGACAAATGCCACAAATATCTTTGACTTGTTCAAAGTCCTGTAAAACCAAGTCAAATTAGAAATTGAGATCATGAATTTGCAAACTTTGTATAAATCATTAGTGTACCTCAATGTGTTGATCTAATTGCTCGATTTCCCTTCCTATTTCGAGCAATTTCTGCTTAGCCTCGGCTTCTGTTAATCGGTCTCCTTTGTAATCTTTCTGTATTTTCATGATATTTTCCTTGAATTTTTTGAGATTAGAACGGAATGATTGCGCTTCGAATCGGTCGAAGGAGACGAAAACTTGCGGTAAGAGATGAGAGGCTCTCATGGCCATCATCTTGTATACCAATTCCGCATCTGCTATCTTGACCTTTATGTCATCAAATAAACACAAAAAACAAGTGTTAAAACAAACATATATGTATGTATAAGAAACAACAATAAGCTCTTTCGGTCGATTTGATCGATTCGATCAATTAAAAATTACTTTGTTTACTCTTCGGTCAATTCGATCCATTAAAATTTTAGCGGCTTTCCTTACAGTTTTCACCACAATAAGCTCTTTCAAATTATCTTCTCTCGTTTTCGGTTGTTGCCGGGAAGTTGATGATTCGCCGGTTCTCCGGTGCCGGGTGCCTTTTCTTTCAGCTTCCAATAAGTCATCGGAAACTAATTCTCGGTTTCGCTTCTTGCTTCTGCTCGACATCGAGCTCGTCGAGTTCACGTGATTATCATCGGACGGCGATGGTGGTCCGATCGGACAATATTGTGCTATAGGTTCGACACCTGAATCGCAATTTTCGCCGGCAAACCAATCCAGAAAAATGTCGGTGAAAAAACTGTCCTCGTTGCTCATGTTGAACGGATCTGTGAAATTTGAATCAGATCAGATCGAAATCGAAATCATTCCTAAATTAGAACAAAAAAAAGAAAGAAACAAAGAAACCTCCAAATTCAGCAAAATCAAAGAAAAAACAGAGTATAGAAATTAAGTAAAAATAAATTTAACTCAGATCAGATCAAATAATTAAAATACTAACTGTTTTTTTTCCCAATTTAGAACAAAAATAGAAAGAATTAAGCAAGTCAACCAGCAATGAAATGTTCTTTGAAACAACGAAAATTTCCTCAATTATTTAAAGAAATCGCCATTAAAAAGAGGAAATTCAGAAAAATCAAAGAAAAAAAGTATAGAAATTAAGTAAAATGAATTAGAAATTTCGGTAATACTTACTATTTCGATGAAGTGAAAAGAAGCGAGGAGAGAAAGGGCTACCGAAGTGTTTGTTGGGTCCCCTATGTGGGAAACCATTGGCTATAGCCCATCTTTGACTTTTCAAAGATGGTGGCTATAGCAAGTTGAAGCAAATAGTTTTGTTAGGCACCGAAAGTTTTTTTTGGAAAGGGATAATTGCAATTTTGGTCCCTATTTGAATAGGTACTTTGCAAGATTGATCTCTGAACCTCAACTATAAATAGGCCTAACCATTTCTCATTTTCTTCATCCCACAATTTGCCATTCTCTACTTAAGGCATTGTTCTCTCTCCCTATTTGTAAATTTTTCACTTGTATTTTTGGAGTGAAAATATATTTTTAGTGCCCAGGGGCGTAGGCGAAATTTGCGAACCTCGTTAAAATTACAGTGTTCTTTATTATTTATTTTTCATATCTTGTGAGTGTGATTGTAGTTATTTATTGTGCTATTAAATTACGATAGAGGATATTACAGCTAGGAAAGATTTGGTACTTAAGTGATCCTCGTGATCCACCTCTCTTCCACGGGAATTGAACTCGGTGTGATTTTTGATTACAATAATTTTACTCTTTTACACGCTCCGCACAACAATTGGTATCGAGCTAGATTCGCACACAGGGGAGTACGATCGTTTGCGGCACTATTTACGATATCGACTTTGTTCACGATATCGATGAGTTGGGATTGAGGAGAAAAATAAGCGAGCTCGGTTATTGTTTCAAATAATTATGGAAATCAATACGAGCAAGATGATTATGTTGAATGGCACAAATTATCAACTTTGGCGGAATAAAATGAAGGACTTGTTATTTGTGAAGGCCCCGCATCTTAGGTCTTTGCTACTCAAAACCCGATTCGAAAAGTGATGAAGAATGGGAATTTGAGCATCAACAAGTGTGTGGCTTTATTCGGCAATTTGTTGAAGAAAATGTTTACAATCACATTGATCGGAGACACATGCTCGAACATTGTGGGAGAAGCTTGAAAGCTTGTATGCTTCGAGGTCGGGCAATAACAAGTTGTTTTTTTTGAAGAAAATGATGGCGTTGAAATACAAAGAAGGAACGCCTACTGGTGACCATGTGAGCGAATTTTGAGCGTGATGAATCAATTGCTTGGTATGGGTGTCCAATTTGATGGCGAGATCTTAGGGCTTTGGTTGCTTGCTACTCTACCGGACTCTTGTGAGATTTTCCGGTTTTCGCTCATTAATTCGCCACTTACTGAGGTATTATTACCTTGGATTTGGCTAAGAGTGGTGTGTTGAATGAAGAGGTCGAGAAAGACGATCTCGGGGTTCTACATCACGATCCGAGAGAGTCTTTGTTCCAGAAACAGGGGAGGAACAGAGACAAAGATGGAAAGGGTAGAGATAAAAGCCGAAGCAAGTCAAGACCGAGATACAAGAATCTTGAGTGCAATTATTGTGGCAAGAAAGGCCATATCAAAAATATTGCTTCAAGTGGAAGAAAGAGAACAAATGTGGTGATAAACACGATCGGAACGGCGATGAAAAATCGGCGTGTTGCTCACGCCACTCGTGAAGATCTGTTGGTCATTCGTGATGAGAATTTGGTCAACTTAGCATGTGGCGAGGCTAGTTGGGTGATTGATCTTTGGTGCATCACTTCATGTCACGTCGAGGAAGGATTTCTTCACATCTTATATACGGTGATTTTGGGGTATTGAAGATGGGTAATGACGGTTTGGTTCCGGTTGTTGGTATGGGAGATGTTCACTTGGTGAGTAACAATGGAACAAAGTTAACTCTCAAGGATGTCGGACACGCACCGAATATCCGTTTGAATTTGATCTCTGCAGAAAGCTTGATGATGAGGATTCGTAACACCTTCGGTGAAAGGCGGTGGAAGGCGACTAAAGGCTCCTTGGTTGTGGCTCGAGGAAAGAAGAGCTCAAATTTATATTTGATGCAAGCTTGACTTCTCGAGAGGCGGTGAATGTGATGATGAATGACAGCTCAACCGAGTTGTGGCATAAAAGACTCGATCACATGAGTGAAAAGGGCTTAACTATTTAGCAAGGAAGAATCAACTTTCGAGTTTGAAGAATGCTTCATGAAGGATTGTGCTCATTGTCTAGCAGAAGCGAGAGAAGAGTTTCATTCAGAGCCATCCTCCTCATAGAAGATCGAGTTACTAGAGTTGGTCCATTCGGATATGCGTGGTCCGATAAAAGTAAGGTCACTTGGCGGTGCACTTTATTTTGTGACTTTCAATGATGACTGTTCGAGAAAGCTATGGGTTTACACTTTGAAGTCTAAAGATCAAGTCTTTGAGGTGTTTAAACAGATTTCATGCATCGGTTGAAAGAAAGCGGGAAGAAGTTGAAGTGCATTTCGTGCGATAATGGAGGCGAGTACACAGCCCGTTTCATGAGTATTGTCTGCGACAGGAATCGGACATCGAGAACACCACCAAAGACTCCACGAGTTAAATGGGTTAGTTGAAAGAATGAACCGAACAACGATTGAGAGAGTCGGATGTTTGTTGTCGGATGCAAAGTCGCCAAGATCATTTTGGGTGAAGCTTTGAATCTTGTAACACATGTGATAAATCGTCTCCTAGTGTTCCTTTGCGAGGTGATGTGCGGATAGAGTTTGGCAAAGCGTGTCATATGATCACCTACGTGTGTTCGGTTGTAAAGTATTTGTTCATGTTCCAAAGGATGAAAGATCCAAGTTGGATGCCAAGACTCGACAATGCATTTTTATTGGTTATGGTCTAGATGGTGAGTTTGGTTACGAGACTACATGATCCGATTCGAGAAGAAACTCGTGAGAAGCGAGAGATGTTGTCTTCATTGAGGATCGGACCATCGATGACATTGATAAGGCGGAGAAAGTGAATTCACAAGACAATAATGATTTGATCGATGTGAATCCGGTTCCCTAAACTCTTCACCGACTCCTATACGGGATAATATGCATGGTGATGTTCGCGATGACCATCGAATATAGGTGACTTTGATGCTCCCATTGATGATGTTGTGAATGATCAACAACAAGCACCTATAGCTCCACCAGCGAGTTCCACTTGAAGGTCTTCTAGAGATCGAAGATCTTACGTCAGTATTCTTCGATGAATATGTTCTTTTAAGCGACGGGGAGAACTCGAATGTTATGAAGAGGCTATGGAAAGTGAATGCAAAAATCGGTGGGTTGAAGCGATGAAAGATGAACTTCAATCCTTGTATGAAAACCATACCTTTGAGTTGGTGAAAGCGCCCAAGGGCAAAAGAGCTTTGAAGAATCGGTGGGTTTACTGAGGTTGAAGCAAGAAGAAGTCTTCATCTCCACGATACAAGGCTAGATTGGTCGTCGAGGGTTATACTCGAGAAAAAGGGGTTGATTTTGAAGAAATATTTTCTCCGGTTGTGAAGACGTCCTCTATCGAACCATGCGAGTTTGGCGACTGTTATGACTTAGAGGTTGAACAAATGGATGTGAAAAGCGCTTTTCTTCATGGTGACTTGGAAGAAGAGCTTTACATGGAGCAAATGAGGGTTTGTTGCACAAGAGAAAGAGGACTATGTGTGCAGATTGAAGAAGAGCTTGTATGGTTTGAAACAAGCTCCAAGGCAATGGTACAAGAAGTTTGAGTCATTATGGGGAGCAAGGCTACAAGAAGACTACTTACGATCATTGTGTATTTGTTAAGAGATTCGTGGTGATGATTTTATAATTCTTTTGCTCTATGTTGATGACATGCTTATTGTTGGTCGAATGCTTCTAGAATTGAGAAGTTGAAGCAAGACTTGAGTAAATCCTTTGCAATGAAGGATTTGGGGCCCGCAAAGCAAATTCTTGGCATAAAGTTGACACGTGATAGAAAGGCCAAGAAATTATGGTTATCACAAGAGAGGTACATCGAGAAAGTACTTCAAAGGTTCGGCATGGACAAAGCTAAAGTGGTGAGCACTCCTTTGCTACACGCACGCCAGATTGAGTGTTAAGCATAGTCCTTCCACGAGAGAAAAGGAGAAGGAAGAGATGCGAGAAAATTCCTTACTCTTCACCGTGGGAGTCTAATGTATGCAATGGTTTGTACGAGGCGGACTTGGCTTATGCCGTTAGTACGATCGATCGTTTTCTTTCTAATCAGTGAGAGAGCATTGGAATGCGATAAAGTGGATTATGAGATATCTTCGTGGCACTTCCAACATGAAATTTTGTTTCGGCAATGAGAAACATGTTCTTGTTGGTTATACAGATTCAGACATGGCCGGAAATATTGACTCGAGGAGATCTACTTGAGTTACTTGATCACTTATGCGGGGGCGTGGCATGGCAATCGAGATTGCAAAAGTGTGTTGCATTGTCCACCTGCTGAATCGAGTTCATTGCGACAACCAGGCGTGCAAGGAGATGCTTTGGATGAAGAAGTTTATGCATGAGCTTGGTTTTACTCGGGAGAAGTATGTTCTGTATTGTGATAGCCAGAGTGCTATTCATCTTGGTAAGAACCCAACTTTTCATGCTAGATCTAAGCATATTGATGTTCGGTACCATTGGATACAAGATGTTCTTGAAGCTAAGTGCTAGAGCTTGAGAAGATACATCCGATGATAATGGTCTTTGATATGTTGTGAAGGCTTTACCAAGAGGAAAGTTTGAAGCATGTTGTTTGATCTCGGGAATGGAGGCATTCCCCACATAGTTGGAGGGAGATTTGTTGGGTCCCCTATGTGGAAACCATTGGCTATAGCCCATCTTTGACTTTTCAAAGATGGTGGCTATAACAAGTTGAAGCAAATAGTTTTGTTAGGCAGAAAGTTTTTTTTGAAAGGGATAATTGCAATTTTGGTCCCTATTTGAATAGGTACTTTGCAAGATTGATCCCTGAACCTCAACTATAAATAGGCCTAACCATTTCTCATTTTCTTCATCCCACAATTTGCCATTCTCTACTTAAGGCATTGTTCTCTCTCCCTATTTGTAAATTTTTCACTTGTATTTTTGGAGTGAAATATATTTTTAGTGCCCGAGGACGTAGGCGAAATTTGCCGAACCTCGTTAAAATTCTGGTGTTCTTTATTATTTATTTTTCATATCTTGTGAGTGTGATTGTAGTTATTTATTGTGCTATTAAATTACGATAGAGGATATTCAGCTAGGAAAGATTTGGTACTTAAGTGATCCTCGTGATCCACCTCTCTTCCCTGGGAATTGAACTCGGTGTGATTTTTCAGTACAATAATTTTACTCTTTTACACGCTTCCGCACAACAGTGTTAAAAAAGAAAAGAAAGGGAAGAATGTCATTGGTGGAAAATTTAATTAAAAAAGAAAATAAGGTTAAGCGTATGTAGATGAAAATTAGAGAAAGCGCGCGATTTGTCGTTCGCGTATGTAGATGAAGTTTTGAGAATTCATCCAACCCATTAAATTATCTAATTTTTATTCAATCGATTTCTTCCGATCGAATAAAATAAAAATATTTTAAGAATAAAAAATTTTGCTTGGACCGGTTTGATTACAATTCAACCGATTCAATTGCTTAATTTAACTAATTAGATCAATTCATGAATTAATCATTTGACCACTTTTTCTAAATCAATATCTCGATCTAATTGATCCGATTGACAAGTCTAATCTAGTTCTGAAAACAATGATATACACTAGATTTTTTTTTTTAGATGTTGCAAAAGTCAAAATTTTAACTATGTTCCTTGAATACAAATATAGATATCAAATATAAATAATTTATGTCTAGCATATACTGGTTCATTTTTTTTCTAATTTTTTTAATGCATTTAGAAGAATTTGGAAGGCCATATTTGATACCTATATTTGCATATGTATTGCTACATTATAATCATAATTTTTTTTTCACTATAGTTGTTTTCTTAGACTTAGAAATAAGACATTGGATATGGGTTCATGTATGTTTATCTTTTTTAAGTTTTCTTTTATTTTGTCGGTTGAATTTTAGCTCGATTAGTATGGATATTGTTGTTAATGTAAGAGAATGTGAGTTCGAATGTGTTGAAGTGTATTATCCCATATTTATGGGTTAGGAGTGGCTATGAATAGTTCTAGATATTATTTATAAAAAAAAAATAGATATGATCATAACTTATAACGAGATTATTAAAAAAATCTTTTATTTTTCTTTTATCTTGATGTCTCATGTCATTCTTTAACTTGCCTGCTTGCATCTTTCCAGTTAAATTTCAGAATTACATCATAAATACTTTAAATTTATATTTCTTTTAAATTTCAGGATAACATCAAAGAGACCTTAAAGGAACAGGTATGATTTACATATATATATATATGTATAAAATGCATTAGACATCAGCTGACCCAAGTTGTATTTGAGGACCACCAACCAAAAATATTTGGTAACATTATTTAAGTTTCAAAAAAATTTATTGTTGCTAATTGAGTTTTCGTTCGATTGATATCGATATTATTGTTGACGTAAATCTTGTTCTTAAAAACAAACTTATTTCAACCTCCAAACCCCGAAACCAAATAAAAGCTTTTTATTTTTGAAAATAGTATGTAAATATTTTGAAATTTAGACCCTCAAAAGTTACCTTACGAAACAAAATCTTTTCTACTATTAGGATAACTGGACATTTGTTATATTTGTGCTAGAGCTGTCCATGTATCAGGTCGGGCCACCTAATCCCAAAAACAATTCAAACCTAAACTTGTTTTCGAGTCAGCTTGGGCCATCTAAAAAAAACCCATTTTACTATTTAAAAATTAATAAAATATTAAAAATATATTTCGGATGATAATTTATATATTTTATTAATGAACATAATCATCTTGCAATATCCATCATCTATGATTATTTATTAGATCCATGAATTTGTTGAATATGTGTTGATAAGTACATCGCATTAAATCTCAATTAATACATGAAAAAGAATTGTATGAAGCAGGATTATTATTCATTTCTCGTAGTTTAATGTCACTTAAGCAATTTCGTCCTGAATTTCAAAATTTCATTTGGATTTGATGTTTTTCAGGATGAAAATGCTGATGTAGCATTAAACTATTGAAAAAAAGAATATAGATGACATGTCGTATCTGTTTCATACAATCAGATTTTCCTAAAAAAAATTAAATCTAATTGAAAATACTAAAAATTAGGAAAAAAATTGATTTATCTTTTCTTAAAAAGATATATGGATAACGTGGAATCACAGTTCCATACAATCCTAAAAAGATATATGGATAACGTGGAATCACAGTTCCATACAATCCTTTCTCGTATAATCATATACATATCATTCTCATACTTTATGGTTTTCTATGTATATTGTTTCAGCTTTCTTCAGGGCCTATTACTGTTGATCAAGATTTTGATCTTGATAATTGTTTAGAATTTGGAAGCCTCCCAGATATTGATTTTGATACAAGTTCCCGACCTCCTGATAATCTCCAGTCTTCTTTTACTGATTTTGAAACCTAACTTTATGAAAAAGGCAACAACCACGTGGGGGTAGAGCATTTTTCAGGCTTAGCAGAAGAGTTGCAGAAAACTGATTGGGGAAAAACTCTGAGCTCCTTTGAATTTATTGCGACTTGAATTGAAAAGGGTCGTGGAAAAGTTACTGAACTTGGCCATAACACTGCTCAAGTTCTGGTTTGTGTTGCATTAAAAGAGATGGAAGATTTTTCAGTTGAGAACTTGGACATGGAAACGTTGAAAAAGCGAGGGGCGACACTCAACAACGCCAAGGAACTTGGTTTTTAAATGGGATTTGCTGATGATTTGTTAAGGAAGAATTCGTATGCCTACTTTGCTTACAAGACAGTCTTGGACAAGGCTAAAGAAAAGGAGGTTTGAGAAATCAAAGGTGGCTTAGCTCGCATGGTTGAGAATCAAAGGGTGTTTTCCAGTTGCAGGAAAATTCACTGAACTTATTTGGTTTGATGGACTTTGGGTTTCTATATTTACTTTTCTCTATTTGAACTATATGGTTTTGGGTGTCTTGCATGGACTTGGTGTTTTGCAATATAATTTATACTATATGGTTTTTGAGACATTGATATATTTCATCACCATGTGCTAATCTATGAAATTGTGTTAGTTATTTTACCTAGTTTATTAGACTAAATAGGCAGGTTTTGAAGAGAGTGTCTGAAAGCGCATTCAGTTGAATGAATTTTCTACTGACATGTCAAGAAAAACACGTCCAACTATAGAAATTCCAAAAAGAACACGTCCAGCTAGTTATACTTTCCTTGACATTGGAAAGCTCCTACCCCTATTTATAGAGTTTAGTGGCTGTTGGATTGTTGACACATGTTGGAAACACGAAAATTTATATACTTTTCCATGCCCTTTTTGACCCAAATTCATGTGGTTTCGATTAAATTTTTGTCGGAAAATAGTTAAATATTATAAAATAATTAAATTATGCTAAAAATATGAACATGATGAATTTTAATTAATTTTATAGTAAATTTTGATTTATTTTGACTATTTTCGACAGATTCGCACAAAGGGCGAAAATCAGCTCGGCAGACACTGCTCGAAGAATAAAACCGAGAAGCGATTTGAAGATTCAAGGCGAATGCCCAAGATGGTCCAATTATAAATATTTAATCATAATATAATTAATTTTAATTTATTCCCAATTTAATTTGGGTTATATAAATTAATCTTAATTAATTATGAAAAAGGCCCAGTTGAACCGCATCAGCTGAACCAAACTGGTTGAACCGAACCAAGCAAAGAGTTGGGTAGCCCAAACCGTCCATAGGCTGGTCCAAATCAGCTTGTTAGCTGATTAATTGAGTTGCAAAGAAGCCCTTGAAGACTTCTCAAAATCCCATTCAAACCCCTCCAAACTTCAAGGCATTAAAGATTTGCCCATGCTAATTTTAGCAAAGTTGAATCCATCAACTTTGCCACATGGGATGGCCGGCCAAGTGGAGCTCCTTTGCTGCTGATTTTTTGCTATTTTTAGCAGCCCCTAACACCTATAAATACAGCCCCTAGCTGCTCATTCAAAACACACCTCAAGCATTCACATTTCCTCTCTCATTTTCTCTCATTTCCCCACTTTTCCACTTCCCTTTTTGGGTGATCTTGTGCCGATTTCCCCTCTTGGAAAAGAGGTGTTTTCCAGCCATTTGAAGCAGCAATTGGAGTGTTCATAAGCCCCCTTGATAGCCGAGGACAACGAAGAACGAAGAAGGGATCAATCAGACAAGCCACGAAGAGCCACCGGATTTGTTTCTTGTTTCCTATCTCTTTAAATTATTTGTTGTTGTTTTGACAAACATGCTTATGAATATTCATGCTTTTGAAATGTTTAATTTAATCAATTTAGCTTGAATTTAATTCGTGTTGGTTTGATTTCATTTTGCCCTCTTAGATTATTAAAATTGTGTTTATGCTGTTAAAGGCCTCGATGAAATGTTTGATTAAGTAAAATTATGTTTAAGTTATCTGGCATTATAATTGTTTAGATAGCTAATGAATTAATTATTTAAACGCATTGAAATTGTAATTAATGGACACAATACTTAATCTGTGCATGTTTAATTCTTCTAAGGTAGTTGAAGATTAAATTAGCATTGTATCTGACGATACATATGCCTCACATAACTTACAGGATTTTTGTGATTAAATTATTTCAAGGTGAAAATACTTTGTTACTTCACATGATCTTTTATATGCTTGTTAGGTCAAATTAATCGTTTGCATCGACATAGGAATATGCGAGAGATTGTTGAATTTAATAACATGTTTACTTTTAGAAGTCTGTTTAATCAATCGAATTGGCATAGAGATATGTACAAGAGATGAATGGATTTTTGATTTGTAAATATGTTCATAAGTTAGCAAATTACCGAGTTGCCATGTTTTAACAAGTATAAACACAAGTTTAGTAATTCTAAGGTAAGAAATGTGATTAAACCAACACAATTATGTCATCTTGATTAAAATTAGCTTTTGAAATCGTGCATTAGAACTTTATTTTATTTTGTTTTTCTCTTAATTTTTAAATATTTCTCAAAACCAATTATTTTTCCATCACCAAAGTGTTTGAAACCATTTTCATAAATAATTCTTTTACAGTCCCTGTGGGTACGATAACTCGACATTTACTTATCACTTTATTACTTGTTACGATTGTGTACACTTGCACATTTCCACCGTTCCACATGTCAACATCCTTACCATTAATATTACAAATATCTAATCACTAGAATGTTCATGTATAATATCTAGTCTTCTAGATAATAACCTATATATATATTTTAATTTTTATATTCTAGAATATTCCAAAGAAACTATCTCTTAGAAGTTAAATTTTGGCTTTTATCTAGAAGTTGCATTGGCTTTCAACATCTATTGATGAATTTTCTTGCCTATTTTACTTAGTCAGATGTTGTTCGAGAGGGCTGGCCAAAGAAAAAAAAATGCTAAATCAGGTTATGAGTGGAAGACTCTGTTGTTGTTGCAATTACTGTCGGAGATGAGCTTCAATTTAGTTGTCGTCCTGTACTTGGGTTTCTAAGGATACTTTTGTTTTAACTCACAATGGTTTTGGTACTTGAACTCAGTCAAAGAATTTGGGGTTTTTATAGTTTTTTTAGTTACAAAAGGAAGTTGAACTATAATGCTCAACTGATAACAATAGACTAGTTACTTAACACTTATCCCTCAACATTACATATTGCACTGCTGAAGGCGGTTGTGAGAAAATAAAAATTTGTTTGGCAACACCTTACCACCTTGTGTATAGGATCAACAGCCATATTCGTTGTTCGTGGTACATGTCGAATCTACACTTGCCAATCCCTCGTCATCTAGTTGCGAACCTCCAAAGCCAATCTCAGCGATCCCATTACTTTGGCTCCAAGTATTAGGTCTGTTGTTGTTTTACTATCACTCTCAATTAACAGCCAACGCACCCCCTTCTCCCAAGCCGTTTCCAACCCATCAACAATTGCTCAAAGTTCTGCCTATAGTTACTTTTATTTGAACTCGATATGATTATGGTGTTTAAACTTAGTAAAAAAAAGCTTGGGGTTTTACTATTTTTCGTGAAGAAATCAAAATCAAACCTACTAATATTTCACATGAATAACTCGTGAAGCTAATGTATCTTTTATTTTAATCTTAATATTGAAATATCTTAATTCAAATTCAAACATAAGTTAAATTAATTTCTTACGAAATCCACCAATTCAAACATAAATTAAATTCCATTTCTTTGATTGCAGCACAAACTAGAACTTGAGTGGGCATATGATTTTTTTTTTTGGATTCGGATGGCAATAGGTTGGAGGTCTGGAGTTCCCCCAAGCAGTGTTCTTCAATGGCCTGTTGGAAATCTTTGCATTCATTGTGTTTATCGTCAAGTTGGTTCTCCAAAGCACGGAATAGAGAGAGTGCTTCTTTACGAGTTACCAATACTTACACGATAATCGGTTGCAGTAACTTTTACCTTCCTTGGAGGTGGGAAAAAAAACTAAAACAAACAAACATGGAAAACAAGTCATAAATTCAGAGCAATGGAATAAATTCTGTGCTAACTCTGGAAACATGGATTTTGAATTCCTCATGAATGGTGAGAATGCAGTGTATAGGGTGAAAATGAGATATTGCTCACAAGCTACTTGAGCTTAACTCGAAAAAAAATCCAAATTTAATTTGGTAATTTTCAAGTCGAGTTTAAGTTCGAGCAGCTTGAACTATCAATATCAAGCTGAATTCAAGATTAGTAATACTTAACTCGAACAACTCGTGAGCCATATTGAATTTTTTCATATTTTATATTATTAAATTACATTATTACCCTTAATATATTATTAATCTTAAGTTTTATTATTGAGTCTGATAACACTTTAGAACGACATGTTTTTATGTGCTAATTGTATATTAATTTCGAATGTGACTCTACTAATTTGGGCTATTTATGCACTTTTATCTCGTAGGGACTAAATTGGAGACCAATGCAAAATTGAGAGCCAAAATCGTGAAATTAAAGATAAAAATGGACCAATGTGCAACAAAGGGAAAAGATGGTGCCAAAAGTGCAAACATGGAGGCGAGAGGATTGAAATGCAAAAGAAGAGACTTTGCTTTATCAAATTCTATTTTAATTATATTAGGATAATTAATATTAGGATAATTATCTAGGATTATTTGATTTCTTTATTTATCTCTATTTATCTTTAATTAAATTGTAATTATCTTTGAGAGTTTGAATAGAATTAGGCTATCTACTCTAAGCACTATAAATAGGGGATGGAGTAGCTCATTTGTTTTGTTCATCTTTTTCTGTACCCTCCTCCCCCAGAATTCTTTTGTGTTTCATTTATTTTTCTTTCAATAAAAATTCCCTTTTCTATATTTTTATAGTTTCCACCACAAATATGAGCCACTAAATTCCATCTAGCCGAAGGTTGCCAAATTCCCCAGAAAAAGGTTCTTGAGGCTTAGAACCCGTACTCAACTTTCTCACCCAAGTATTCATCGTTTCTCGCATTACGGGGTGACGCCTGCGTTCGAGTCCCTTTAAAAGTAACCCTTTCAACGTATGCAAAGGCGGCCGCTTTGTGTGTTTTGGGAGGATTGCACCGTCGGTTCGTGAGCTTACTGCGTCAGAGGTTAGCGAGCCCAAGAGACAAAATGGCGTGGGATTCGCCATTGAGAAACGTTGATCTAGCGTAAATGACTCCACAAAAGCAATCGCAACCTAGAGTCAGGCTCCCTAAATCCGTAAGTTTAAACTCTTAGAGTTGGTGGTCATAGGCGTCCTCTTCCACTATAACTGGCTTACTTGGGCAGAGAAGGGTCATCCAAAAGCCGAAGACGGAGCCAAGGAGGAACGAGACAACCGGAGGCTGGAATATCTCCACATAAGAAACTTTTCTCTAAACCCTTTCTTTTTATTTTCCTCATTTTAATTCTCGTAATTTCAATTCGTCTCAAATTATGTTATTATTATTATTTTTCTAGATCGAAAATTATTAATTCTGTTTTTTTATTTATTTTTCAGGAACGCAGGTTTTCTTGGGCACGATTCTGCCCAGGATCTCGAGAAACAGGCATTTGTATAATCCGATCCCTGTGGATTCGACCCTACTTGCCCTTTTATTTGTTATTTTCATTATTTTTGCGAGGAGTAGGATATATTTTGGTGCATTCAACGATGCATCAAATTTTAGCGCCGTTCTTAGGGGATCGATAACGTACTAATCACGATTTTTATTTTCTATGACCGATTTGCTCGGGCATTCTTGCGTTTGATTCGAGATCGAAAAAGCTGCGAAAGCCAATCGAAAAGAAACCAAGTTGAGGAAAAAGCAGTCAGCAGTGGTAGTGACTTGAAGCAATCCACCACCAGAAACTAGGACCGACGACGAAGCGGAGTCTAGGGTTAACGAAAACCCTACTCAAACACTTGAAAGTAAAGCGTAAGAAGAAGTCGATCCATTTGAAGAAGTGTTCAACGCTAGGGTTGACGAAAACCCTAATTTGGTACAGAACCAATGGCTCAAACGATTCGGCAACTAGTCAAGCTCGACGGAACAACGCGCCCATCGTGCATCGCATATCCTACCATGGATACCGATTTTGAGCTGAAATCAGGGTTAATTTAGTTGCTGCCAACATTCCGATGGTTACAAAATGAAAACCCCCATAAACATTTGAAGGAGTTTCATATGGTTTGTCTGAGTATGAAACCTCAAGGCGTAACTGAGGATCAAATTAAATTACGCGCTTTCCCTTTTTCCCTAGCAGATTCAGCTAGGGAATGGTTATTTTATTTACCTCACGGATCTATAACTACTTGGGTGATTTATCTCGTTTATTTCTTAATGTGTTTTTTCCAAAGCATCAGAGCAAGCGGTGAGCTAAGAAGGGAGATCGTGGGGATTAAGCAAAAAGAAGTAGAGACTCTTTACGATTATTGGGAGCGGTTTAAGAAGTTGTGCGCGAGCTACCCACAACACGGTATAACAGAGCAATCTCTCCTCCAGTACTTTTATGAAGGTTTAAAACCGATGGAGATGAATATGGTAGACATTTGCTAGTGGAGGAGCGTTGGTCAACATGACCCCCAACAAGCAAGGGACTTAATCTCCACAATGGCTGCAAATTCTCAGCAGTTCCGAGCTAATACTGAACCCCCCAGAAGGGTTCACCAGCTAAGTAATTCAACCTTAGAAGATAAAGTTGATAGACTTACTAATATGATGAATACTCTTCTTGCAGAAAAAACAAAGACAGCTCGGTTATGTGGAATATGTGCTACATCTGAGCACACAACTGATGCTTGTCCCAGTCTGTATGACGATACTATGGCTCATTTAAATGCTGTGGGTAATTTTCCTGGTCCACCACAGAGGCGATATGACCCTTACGCTAATACCTACAACCCAGGATGGAGGGATCACCCTAACTTAAGTTATGGGGCCAACCCACAATATACCCAGCCATACCAAAATCGAGTTCCACAGCAGCCACAAGACTCAGGTAATTCTCTAGAAACTTTGGTCAATAAATTAGCAGCTAATATGCTTGATTTTCAACAGAAAATCGAGGCATCTATAAGAGAATTGACCATATCAGTTGAGAAATTGAACTCTCAAGGTAAGCTACCGTCACAAACAGAACCAAACCTAAGACAAAACGCAAATGCAGTGACGCTGCAAAGTGGAAAGGTAGTGGAATCGATTCCCGACAGGAATCGTGCCCAAGAAATCGCCCAGGAAAAATCTGAGAAAGACGAACAGGTCCGACCAAGACTTCCATTGCCCAAAATTCAACCTCCCTTTCCAGAATGTTTCAACCAATGTCGAAGAGGTAAGGAGGACAAAGAGATCCTCGAAACATTTAGGAACGTCGAGATTAACATTCCGTTGTTGGATGCCATCAAGCAAATACCCAGGTATGCTAAATTTCTTAAAGAGCTTTGCACCAACAAACGAAAGTTAACAGTAATGAAAGGGTGAATGTTGGTGAAAATGTGACCGCATGATGTTACTGATGGAAAATGCCAGGCAAAATGTAAGGATAGGGGTATGTTTGCAATACCATGCAAAATAGGACATTTGGGAATTAAAAAGACTATGTGTGATCTAAGAGCCTCCATAAATGTAATGCCCTATTCTATTTATGAATCACTTAACGCAGTTTTTAACAAAAAGCAGTGTTATCATTCAACCGCGAGACAGTCCGTTGTGCGTCCCGAAGGAGTCCTCGAGGGCGTGTTGGTAAAAGTTAACGAACTTATTTTTCCTGCAGATTTCTATGTGATAAAAATGGAGGAGGGCGGTGCTCAGGATCTTGAGATCTCTTGTTAGGCGACCATTCCTTAAGTACAATTAGTACTAAAATTGACGTTCGAGTGGAACTCTCACGATGGAGTTTGATGGGGAGATCGTGAAATTTAACGTCTCACGATGCCATTAGCCACCCCGGTGAAATTTTGAGCGTGAATTGTGTCGATATAATCGACTCATTAGTGGAAGAAAATTTTGAATCCATTTATGATTTTAAATTTGACTTTGATAAATTTGAATCTGTTAATGAGTTGTTATCCCGGTACTAAGCTTTTACCTTACATTTGCACTGGGCGGATCCAAAATTAAAACCACCTCTCGAGCATCTCAAATTCACATTTTTGGAGGATGATGAGACCATTGCCGACTTAAAAGGGATCGACCCCTTGAGAGGAAAATATGAAAGCAATGAAAAAGCGCAAGGACAATTAAACCCAAAGATGGTGGATGTGATAAAAAATGAGAATTTCCAAGCTCACATGATTAAAAAATTTATTTTGAGCCACCGTAGAACCATTTAAGTCGTCGAGCTAATGACGTTAAACAAGCGCTTGTTAGGAGGCAACCCAATCTTTATTTTTCTTTTATTATTTATTTTTATTTTTTTATTTTTATTTATTGTTTTCTTTTTAATTTCTTTTATTTAAATATCAATAAATTTCTCTTCTTTGCTTAGCTAAAATGGAGCGCATTGAGGTTCGACTCAAGACTTTTGGCGACAAAGAACTCACCGAACTCATTGCTATCCTCCGCATTCGACGAGAGCTACACTGGGAGTTTTTCTAAACTTTTCTTCTTATTTATTTCTTTTGCGTCCACATTGAGGACAATGTGCTTTAAGTAGGGGAGGTACTCTTCAGTACATCGCTGCGTCTTCTCTTTGTGATTTATGTTTGTCGCTTGAGGCTCCATTTTGTCCATTCATTTTTTTTAAAGAATATTCTATCGCTTTTCATGCCCAAGAATTTGACCACGACTTGCCACTGTTTGACCTACATGCATGATTCTTGTCTACTGAGTTAGTTATGGTTCTGTCTGTTTGATTTTACCTCCACTGTTTTATTTCTATTAGGATAAAAATAATTATGATTAATAAGTTAATTCTATCTTGCTTTTTAGTAAAATTGACCAAGTTTAATATCAAGTGGACACTTAATACGTTTGCATGCCTAAGTTATGTTCATGACTATTAGGTGGTTACTAAAACTTATTTTTGACACTTGATTATTTCTCTTAGGTCCTCTTAAAATTAAAATTTCGTGTAAATTTTATTTAATAAATGTTTCCAAGGTTATGAGTGCAGCTTAGAACGTGACTAACTGAGTAACCGAGGTAGGGTGCTTGGGTTGTCATTCTACTTCGCGTCAAAAGGTTTTGTGACGTAATAGGTAAAACTCCGCTAGCCAAGGTTATGAGTATGACTCAGAACGTGACTGATTGAGTAACCGGGGTAGGGTGCTTGGGTTGTCATTCTACTTCGCGTCAAAAGGTTGTGTGACGTGACGAGTAAAACTCCGCGAACCGGAAATATTTTCCGAAGTAAATAAAAAAAAGAAAAAAAGAAAAAAAAAGAAAAAAAGAAGAAAAAGAAAAAAATATAGTACTAATAAAATTTCAGTTGGGGACTAAAAGTAGAAATAAATAGAGTGTCTTAGTAGGTTTGGTAATTTACCTAATTGTCATGAAATAATTCAAGCCGATTTTAATTTTTGTGTGTGTTTAATTAGGAAACTTTTTCTGTTTTACTTGAAGCAAGCTTAGAAGTTCTCTTATTTTTCATATGCATTTTTGACTAATCTTTATAAAACTTTGGAGTAAAATTTCTTTTAGGATCTAATCTTCACAGTGGTTAGGAACCATACTTGAGGGCAAGCATGGGCTAAGTAGGGGGGATTTGATAACACTTTAGAACGACATGTTTTTATGTGCTAATTGTATATTAATTTCGAATGTGACTCTACTAATTTGGGCTATTTATGCACTTTTATCTCGTAGGGACTAAATTGGAGACCAATGCAAAATTGAGAGCCAAAATCGTGAAATTAAAGATAAAAATGGACCAATGTGCAACAAAGGGAAAAGATGGTGCCAAAAGTGCAAACATGGAGGGCAGAGGGATTGAAATGCAAAAAGAAGAGACTTTGCTTTATCAAATTCTATTTTAATTATATTAGGATAATTAATATTAGGATAATTATCTAGGATTATTTGATTTCTTTATTTATCTCTATTTATCTTTAATTAAATTGTAATTATCTTTGAGAGTTTGAATAGAATTAGGCTATCTACTCTAAGCACTATAAATAGGGGATGGAGTAGCTCATTTGTTTTGTTCATCTTTTTTCGTACCCTCCTCCCTGAATTCTTTTGTGTTTCATTTATTTTTCTTTCAATAAAAATTCCCTTTTCCATATTTTTATATTTTCCACCACAAATATGAGCCACTAAATTCCATCTAGCCGAAGGTTGCCAAATTCCCCAGAAAAAGGTTCTTGAGGCTTAGAACCCGTACTCAACTTTCTCACCCAAGTATTCATCGTTTCTCGCATTCTGGCCGACGCTTCCGTCGTGTCCCTTTAAAAGTAACCCTTTCAACGTATGCAAAGCGGCGCTTTGTGTGTTTTGGGAGGATTGCACCGTCGGTTCGTGAGCTTATCTGCGTCGGAGGTTAGCGAGCCCAAGAGACAAAATGGCGTGGGATTCGCCATTGAGAAACGTTGATCTAGCGTAAATGACTCCACAAAAGCAATCGCAACCTAGAGTCAGGCTCCCTAAATCCGTAAGTTTAAACTCTTGGAGTTGGTGGTCGTAGGCGTCCTCTTCAACTATAACTGGCTTACTTGGGCAGAGAAGGGTCATCCAAAAGCCGAAGACGGAGCCAAGGAGGAACGAGACAACCGGAGGCTGGAATATCTCCACATAAGAAACTTTTCTCTAAACCCTTTCTTTTTATTTTCCTCATTTTAATTCTCGTAATTTCAATTCGTCTTAAATTCTGTTATTATTATTTTTCTAGATCGAAAATTATTAATTCTGTTTTTTATTTATTTTTCAGGAACGCAGGTTTTCTTGGGCACGATTCTGCCCTACTTGCCCTTTACTGTTATTTTCATTATTTTGCAGGGAGTAGGATATATTTTGGTGCATTCAACGACGCATCAGAGTCAATCTTAAGCTCGAATAGTTCAATTATATATCGAGTCAAGTATCAAGTTTTGATAATGGTATAGGTTCAAATTTTCTCATTTGGGTTTCTATATTTACTTTTCTCTATTTGAACTATATGTTTTAACTTCTCATTCTATATCAAGTACTTGTTATGTTTGAACTTTACGGTGAATTGTTGTATTGGGTATGTTTTTGGGTCATAATAGTATTTAATTTGTTTAATCAATTTAATCATATGTGTCTCATATATCATGCTTACATGGAAAATCTAATCTATATAATATCTATATAAATCTTTGGGTAAACTATAAAAATAGTCACTTTTATTTGCTTCAGATTACATTTTAATCACTTATGTTTGAAATGTTACGTTTTAGCCATTTACGTTATCATTTTGTTACGAAGTGGTCACTCTACTGTTAAACTCCGCTACGTCCCTAACTGCAGTTCTAGGTGGCAATCCAAATGAGTTTTAAATGCCAACTTGGATGTCCTACGTGGTAGTTCAAATTATATTTATTTAATTAAAAACCTATTTTCATCCCAGTAACTGGACATCTAAGTTGGCATTTAAAACTCATTTGGACTGCCACGTACGATTTTCGTTAGGGGTAATTAAGCTTAACAGTAGAGTGATCATTTCGTAACATAAGTTATTAAAATATAATCTGAAGTAAACAAAAGTGACTATATTTATAATTTATCCTAAGTCTTTGGGATGTAATAGGGTAATTTTGAAATTTTGGAGTATTACTAAGGATCAAATAGACTAGCCTAGCTAGACTAGCGTAGGAAAAGAAAAATATTTCGCTATCTAAATATGTTCTAGCTTGTTCTATCGATGATTTTACAGGAAAAGTATTGTATTTAAATATTATTTTGAAATACTAATAGTATATAAAAATAGTATAGTACTTTCAATTTAAAAGAAAAAAATTATAATTAATTTAGAAGAAGTAAAATAAGTAATATCTAATTTGTAATAAATATATTAATAGTTTAGTTTAATTTTTATAAGCATAGAATAAAATTATTACTAACAAAATAACTAATTTGAATATATCCCTTTGATTAATTAAAAATGTAAAAGAGTTAAGATAAAAGTAAAAAACAATGTATAATTAAACATGTTATCAGATTTGTTGCACTAAATTTATTAAGAATATTTTTTTTGAGGGGTCAAATATATTTTAAATTTTTAAATAATAGGATAATATTCTTTTGGTGAAATAAATAATAGAATAATTTAAAAGCCTTAAAAACTAATATGCAATTTTTTATTAATTTTTACAAAAAAAAATCCAATAATTTAAAAGAAAATTGAGGTGGGATTGGGTCTGTCTCCCCCAACTATTCTCTTAATGTCATGGTGGACTTTTGGATAAGGAATAAAATTCTCCTAACATTAATTTACCTAATCACAATATTCAAATTCTAATATTTTACTTAAAAAGTATAGAACTCGATTGATAAGCTGCTAGATTTATCAAGTAGAATAATGGGATATTAGCAATCCATCAATCTAAGCAGGGGCGAAGCAATAACAATTTTTTAGGGAGGCCGGATGAAATTTTAAATTTTTTATAGTTTATATCTTTATAATTTGTAAAGAATTAAATCGAATTTTTATAATTTTAAGGGGGTCAAAGTGCATTAATTTAAAATTTTTAAAAAATTTAAAGGCTTAAATAACAATTTTACATTTTAGGAGGGGCCGGGGCCGGGGCAATGCCAGCCCTTGTCTTCGCCCTGAATTTAAGGTAACAATTGAAGCAAGAAAAGTAAAAATGGGTAGCTATGAACTATGATATACATTCCCATATCATACCTACTTACGATGGAAGTTACTATGCCATACAATGCAACTATTTTACGAATTTAGAAAATTTCAGACATTAGAAATGAAGTGAAATAAAGAAGAAAATTTTCAAGTACACCTTTCTCCTTCATAGTTTCTCTCAATAAATAACTAAAACTATAAATAGGGGGGAAAACACTACTCTATATAAATTAAGTAATAAGTATACATCATTTATGGCTCAAACTCTAGCATATAGCAATGAAATTAGTCTTAATTTCACCCTTTTACGTAGAAAATAACAAGTTCACTGCTAGCTATAATTGTCCGAGATGTGGTGCTGATTATGAAACTCTTGTTCACGCTCTTAAAGATTGTCCGAACTTGAGAGCCACCTTAATGCTAGGAAGTTTGGATAGCAGAGATATTTCCAAGGAGTATGATAGATGTATTGATTGGCTTGAAGATATGATGGGAGTGCTTGATAAAAAAAGCCATGGCAGATTTCATGGCTATCTTGTGGAAATGTTGGAATAGTAGAAATAACCGTGTTTTCTACGGTAAGAAAGAGGAGCCGAAAGATATATGGAGTAGAGCCAGTATTCTCAGCAAAGATTTCCGCATCCATAATTGCTTAAAGGTGCCTATGCTAACTACCCAGTTCGAAGGAAGAAAATGGGTTAAACCTCCAAAAGATTGCATCAAAATTAACTTCGATGCTTCTATTGCCAATAACAGGATCGGGTATGGGGTTATCATAAGGGATGAGGACGGTTTTGTTTTAGGCGGCGGTGGTGGCTTTAAAGATGGGCAGCTGTCGACTGAAGAGGCTGAATGGCACGCTTCGGATGAAAGCATTAAGATTGCAGGTCGTCTCAATATTAAAGGTGATGTTATGTTTGAGTCGGATTGTGCAGGGTTGGTCAACAAAATCAATGGCCAGAATAGAGACCTGTCGATAATTGGTGAAAGGATCAAGGATAGTCTCAAGGCCTTTATCAATTTTCAGTCTGCTACGTGTGTTTGGACTAGCCGACAGTGCAACACTGGCTGATTTTGTTTGTAAAAGAATGTGTGCGGATGCTTGTCACTGGTTTTTTTATATGGATTATCCTGCTGAAATCCATAATGCTGTAATTTGTGATGCTATTTGAATAAATTCTAAACAATCCGAAACCTTCATATCAAACTACTCTTAAAAGGCTCACGGGGGATTAGTCGCTAATTTTCCCTTTTCATCGCATCGGCAGCCGGTCTTCTCACTTCTTCTCTTCACTATTGTAGACAAATCTAAGGAGTAAGTACTGCTTAAATTACCAGCTCATTTTTATCGCAGTCTATACATTTCCTGCTTTGATCTTGCAGAATTTCTTCTTTAATTACATGAGTAAACTTCGTTTCATAAGGTTTCCTTTTGATATTTTATATATTCGTTGTTTGATAGAACATTTCAGTGTGGTTGACTTTTGTTCTGAATTGGAAAAAAAAATGGAGTTTTTGTTTTGTTCAATGATCTCAATCTGATCTGAGTTAAAAGTTTCCCACGTCTCTTCTAAATGAGTGAAAATCAGGACATCCCTAGCTCAATTGGGATTGTTTCGGACGCTGCTAGCGTGTATGTAGATGAAGTTTTCAGAATTCATCCAACCCACTAAATTATCTAATTTTTTATTCAATCGATCTTTTCTATTCCATCCAATAAAATAAAAATATATTAAGAATAAAAAAATTTTGCTTGAACCACTTTGATTATAGTTCAACCGATTCAATTGCCAATTCAATTAATTCCATCAATTCATGGGTCAATCATTTTACCCCTTTTTCTAAATCAATATCTTGATCTGTTGTTGATCTATTTGATCCGATTGACGAGTCTAGGCCGGTTTTGCAAACAATGCTGTACATTTGAAGTGTAAAAATCGAGGCGACCTTGCTAATATAGATGTAATAATGGTGAAGCATGTATGTATTTGTCCCTTCTGACCCCGACTTGATTATATATATCTAAGGATTTTTTACCCTAATAATATAAAAAATAAAATAAAATCCTAAAATAGGTTGTTTTAAAGATTAAGTACCAAAATGGTACATTTGAATTGGTGGATGGGCTGTCAGAGGCGGCACCACCCTCAATTTCTGACCCAATTTCATTTTCTGTTGGTGGGTGAAGGAGAAGAAAGGGAAGGAGAAGAAAAGAAGAGAAGAAGAAGAAGGAGAAGGGGAGGGCCGGAAGGGAAGGGAAGGGAAGGGAAAAAGAAAGAAAAAGAGAAAGGAGAAAAGAGAGAGGGAAGAAGAAAGAGAAAAAAAATAAGAAAAGAGAAGGGTTTTTTTATTATTATAAATTAATAAAATAATGTTAATTTAATTTATTTTTGTTGTTATTATTGTTGATTTAATTCAGATTTAATTTTTAAATTTATTTTTGTAATGTATTATTTGCTTAAAAAGAGCTATTAATGTATGTTTGTATTTATTTTATATTTTTATTCATTCATAATTTATTTTTAATTTAATGTTTATTGAAGTAAAAAAAAAGCCTATTTTTAATTAGGAATTAGTTTATATGTTCTAATTTTTTAAGATTTTATAATTGAGAATAAGAGTTTATGTTTTTAAATTTTATTTTATGTTTTTTATAAATATTAATTAAAAATGAAATTTCTTTTGAATTTCTATGAAAAAAATTTATATTTTTTAACAATAATTAAGTTAGCATGTTATTATATATATTATATTTTAAACAAAAAATGTTTACTTATTATCATTTTAAAGTAATAATAAAAATATTCGTATTTATTATGTATCGTTTATGTTATGTTTTTGTTATTGGCATGTTATTTTTAGTATTTTAATATAAAAATTTACTTATTATCATTTTAAAATAATAATAAAAATATTTGTATTTATTATGTATCATTTATGTTATATATTTTTATATATATAATAAAAAATTACTTTAGAATGACATTTTTTTTAGAATGGCATATTTCTTTTTTATTTTTTTTATTGGTATCGCCTACCTGACACCAATATATATTTATATATATATATAAATAAAATGCCATTCTAAAGTAATTTTTTAATTCAAAAAAATTCTTAATTCTTCCTTTGGGGCTTCCATTCTTACTTATTTTTTCAATACTTAATTTCCCAATTTATTAAACATAGCATTAGTTTCAAAAACCATAAACATTACACATGTAGAAAAGTAAATATATAAAAGTCAAAGGACAAACACACTAAAGGCAATCTTATGGTAGACTTCGCAGCAAGCTAGAACAGCAACACAAACATTTGTTTTTGGGAAGCTAATTTTTTGCGGTCTAATTGGGCAGATTTTGAATAACCAAATAGGCAAGCAAATTCTTGCTCAACAGATTATCAGCAAATCCCACTTGAAAACCATATTTCTTAGCGTAATTAAGCGTAGCGCTCCACTTTTTCAACGTATCCCAGTCCAAATCCTCAACCGGAAAATCTTCCATCTCTTTGATCGCAGCGCAGACTGGAACTTGAGCGGGGATATGAAAAACATCAGTAGCTTTTCCTCGAGCTTTTTCAATTCGGGTCGCAATATTTTGTAGGTAGTCTGGAGTTTTCCCCCAAGCAGTTTTCTTTAAGGCCTGTTCCAAGCCTAGGAAATCTTTGTATTCCACTTTGTTGTTGTCCTCGTCGTAAAGTTGATTTTCCAAATCACGGAATTTAGATAGTAATTCTTCACAAGTTAGCATAATTGCTCGATTTGCAGTAAGTTCTTCCGACCATCGAGGTGCAAAATAAAACTAAAACAAACAAACATGGAAAACAAGTCATAAATTCAGAGCAATGAAATAAATGCTGTGCTAACTCTGGAAACAAAGATTTTCAATACAACATGAATTGTGAGAATGTTGTCCACATCATTAGGGGTGTAAATAAGATATTATTGCTCACAAACTACTCGAATTTGAGTAAAAAACATTCGAATTTGATTCGGTAATTTTCGAGCCGAGTTTAAACTTGAGCAGCTTGAGCTATCAATATCGAGTTGAATTCGAGATTAGTAATACTTGACTCGAACAACCGGTGAGTCCTATCGAGTTTTTTTTATATTTTTATATTATAAAATTATGTTATTGCCCTTATTATATTATTAACCTTAAGTTTAATTATTGAGCCAATATCAAGCTCGAATAATTCAATTATATCTTAAGTCTGAGTATTAAATTTCAAATTTCAAATTGAGCTTGAACTTAGCTTAACACTATTCAGACTCGGTTGGCTTAGTTACACCCCCATACATGACTACATAGAACTCAATTGAGAATTGATGTGTTGTTATGTATTTGAAATTTCAGTTTGTTTTATCCAAGTCCTCAAAAACCAAGTTGGAGAATTAAGTTAGAGATTAGATCATGTAATTAAACTTAGTAAATAGATTCTAATCATTGACGTACCTCTGATCGTTGTCGATCAAGTTCTTCAATCTTCTCTCCGACTAGAAGCAATCGCAACTTCGCCTCGTCTTCTGCTAATACAGCATCCTTGTACTTGCGGTCAATTTCTTGGATCTCTTGCTTAATCGCTAGGGGATCAGATTGCAGCCATTCCTTTTTGATTTGGTCGATATAGCAGAGATTTTGTTGAGAAGCTTTCGTTTCCATCCTCCTCATCTCCATGCTTTCCAACATCCATTCCTCATATATTAGCTTGACAATCTTTTCACACAAAACAGGTATTAAGAGACAATCTGCAGCATTGTCAATGCAAGGATTTTTGGACCAACTTTCCAAGGATTTTTGGACTAGACAGGGACCATTTCGGAAATAAAAACCTCATTTTGAGGCTAAGTTTATTAAATTAAGAATAAAACAAACATGAATAGAAACTAGTTCATTCAAGTTCGATTCATCACCGCCCTACTTGCATCCTAATCCTTTTACTGGGATTATTTTAGGTTTATAATAATTAAAAAAAATTACAAATTGAATATGAATTAGTAAGTTTGATTAAGAGACTTACGTTATTTATCCTTCTTTCGGTTCGATCATCGTAAAATTTCTCCATTTCTTGCGCAGATCCCCCCTTGATAAATTTTTTTAAAGGGCATTCTTTTCTTTTTGATTTTCGTTGTAGCTGGGAAGGTAATGATTCTTCCGGGTACGGGAGCTGCCTCTGTTTCTTTATTCCTTTTCTTTCTTGTCTCAATAAGTCATCGGAAACAAACTTCCGATTTCTTTTCTTGCTTTCATTCGACATAAAGCTCAACAAGTTCGGTTCATTGATTTCTGCATACCGCAACCCATTGATACCACACTGAAGCTCGAATTCTGCTATGTCATAACGCGTCTTCTCCAACGGATCTGAGAAATTTAACTCAGATTTCCCAATTCAGAACAACAGAAAAATTATAAAGAAGGATATGATAACGAATTAGTAGATTTAGGAGTACTTACAGGTTTTAATCATCTATAGCGGTGAGAAGAAGACAGAGAAAAGTCCGCCGCCGCCGAAGAGTAAAGCAGGAGAAACAGAGGAATTCGTTGGTTAGAGAAAGTGTATCTTTATTTCGAGATTTTGAATGGAATTTAATTTTCTTAATTTGACAACATTTTGAGATTGAAAGTAAACTGATTTGAGACGTACCATCTCTGTCCAACCCGAATAAGATAGTTGCCTAAGTGTGCTAAATGAATCAAAGAAAATCTTTTCTATTTCTTTCTGCACTTTAAGCCGTACTAGGAAACAATAGCCCTTCACGGATTGCTCTTCATCTTTATGCACAAAAAAGTGCCCTTGTTGCCTCGTTCCAGCCATGAAAGGGATTTTGAACTCACTTTCAAGAGAAGTTAACCTCTTCTTAACAGCCTGAGTTTCAGCACACATATCGGGAATAGCAATACTGAATAGGCTACCGGAAAAGGAAGTGTTTTCCCCCCTATCTTCGAAAGATAAATACTCGAGCAAGTACCTGGCATCGAAAAGTGCATCTTTCAGCTTTTCAAGCCAAGTTGTGAAACTGCTGGTCCCAGATCGCTCTCCGGCGTCAAGAAGCTTAGCTTTGATTGCAGAGACGATGCTTCTTATGTCGTCGACGTCATCTCTGACATTCAACCACGGTTCAGTTTCAGGGAGAGTAAGGGAGCTGGATATGCCTATGATCAAATTGGCCAAGTCGAAGACAAGTGCTTCCTCCATTGATGGTTCAAACTGATATCAAGGAAAATTTTGTTTGATTATTGCAAGAGGATGAAAGTGAAATAGTGAATCGAAGGAGATGAAAATTCAGGTTTGTAGAGACCACCAAACAATATAATATGATAAAAATAATGTTGATTGATGAGAAATGGTCACACCATGGACTTTTATATTTTCACGCGCGCATATTACAATGGCTTCTCTCGATGGGTGCAAGCATATTCAACTCCAACATAACTTTCTCACGATGGGCGCGAGCATAGTCAACTTTAATGATTATTAATTGTTTTATCCATTACTGTTGAAATGAACTAAAATAGTCGTCCTAAAAAATATGGTAATAAAAAAAAAATCATTTTAAAAAATTAAGTGGTAAAATAACTTCTAAATAAATTATTATCTCCACTAATACCGACCTTTTTAAAAATGCAGTCAAACGTTATTACCTAAACAGACTACGCACGCGTTTTCGTTGAAGCATATGCGCCATGTTCGCCTGCTAACTTTCCAATAGTATTCTCGCTTCAATTTTACATACAGGAAGTTATCTCGAGCTTTCTTTGATGGAAGTTGACTTTATTTTTAATTCCATTTCATTGAAGAACTGTTTTGTTTCTTCCGTTTTACTCTTGCACACCCCAACCTGCTCTCTCTTTTCTTCACTGCAGTAGAAGTAAGTACAGATCACATCTTGCTTTGATTTTGCATAATTTCTTTACTTTGATTCACCATCGTTTCATATGGTTTTGCTTTGCTGATTTAAAAGAAGATTTTGATGATGTTGACCTGCAACTTGTTTGTGTTTTTTCTGTTCTTTTTATTTCAATGATTTGATTTAATCTAAATTTCTTAGATCTGTGTCAAGATGAGCATCGCTGACATTTCATTCCCCGAAGATAAGTATGGAGCGATTCCAGACTTGTCACAGCATGAGAGGGTTACACCCGCAACCAATCCGAACTTTCAAGAGAGAGGTATCTCAGGTGAAAACTCGCTGAGTGCAGGCATGAAAAGATGCTTACCGGGAGCTGAAGAACAAGTCACAAAGAAACAGCACCTGTCCCAACATCAACCAGAGTCCAAAAGTAAAAAATTAAGCTTGGAAGACCTTATAAAAGGCAAAACTGTGCAGGAAATAGTGAAAATATTGAATGATCGGATTAACAGGTTGATTAAGAAAGTAAGGTCTGCTAATTGAATTTAATTCACGTTATTGTTATTTATTTTTTTATATATATTGAAGGTAAAAAAAATTGCCACTAGCAATGACTAGGACAAAGTGGACTTTGCATTTTAGGAAAATTGATCAAGAGTTGGGTAAAAATACAGGTTTGAAAATAGATTTAGATAAAAAATAAAGCCCATTTTTTAAATAGGTCAAGCCTCGGGCAAGATTTTTTGGCCCAGGCTCAGTCTAGCCCGAATTTGATTTGAATTTTTTTTCTCTGTTGTTATTTTGCTGTGATTTTACTATTATATTGTTACTATTTTGTTGTTATTATTAAGATATTGTATAACTCTTGTTTTATTGTTAATTTTTCTATTATTTAAGGCATTTACTTGTTAAACTACAACTATCTTAGTGCTATGTAAGTGTAAAAACTTATTTTAATATATTTTCAATTTGTTGGGAAACATTATTGTTTAAAAAGCTGGTTGTTTATCCAATTTTTTTGTTTGAAATTATTGTTTGGATTGAAAAATCCTTTTCAATTTCAATAGTAAACAAAATCTAATTAAGATTTGTGAACTGTTTTTACTTTCAAAGTTGACAATATATTGCAGGGGATGATCCAAAAAATCCTTGTAATGACAATGTAAATTTATTTGTTTCCTTTAACACCTATTTTGTGTGTATATTTTGGGGAAGGAAGGACAAGGAGACAGACATGGAATCAGTGCTTGGCCAGCAATGGCCAGTGCGACCGGATCTCCAGGGCATTAAGGAAAAGTTTCGAGCAATAGCTAATGCCAATTTAGCTGTAGAAGAGGCAAAGAAAAGGTTGCTAGCAGCAGGACGCGAGTTTGAAACGTTAGAAAATCAACGTAAAATAGTATGTTTAATTTTTACAAATTTAATTACTCAATTTAAGAGTGGGTTAGAATGGAAGGTGTGTTTACCCATGATTAATGTGAAAACAATGATGACGGTGAAATTATATACTATAGAAAAACTGTAGCGTGAGACAAAAAATAAATTAAACGCACCACACCGTCTATCCAAATTCACCTTTAGTCTCCAATCTAACTTTAACTTTTTAATTTGGTTTTTCAGCCCTCAACAACAGCTGAGAACTCTGATCCTCACATGGTATGCATAATCTTTTGTTTAATTTAATGATGATGTGTAATGTTATGATTTATTGATGATGTATGAAATTTATATATCGACGATACATTAAGTATTATTGCTTATAATAATTCTCTTTTCTTATACACTAGATTTATTTTTAGACGTTGCAAAAGTCAAATTTTTAATTATGTTACTTGAATACGAATATAGATATCAAATATAAAAATTTATGTCTAGCATATACTGGTTCATTTTTTCTAATTTTTTTAATGCATTTAGAAGAATTTGGAAGGCCATATTTGATACCTAAATTTGCATATGTATTGCTACATTATTATCATAATTTCTTTTTCACTATAGTTGTTTTCTTAGACTTAGAAATAAGACATTGGATATGGGTTATGTGTGTTTATCTTTTTTAAGTTTTCTTTTCTTTTGTTGATTGAATTTTAGTTCGATTAGTATGGATATTGTTGTCAATGTAAGAGAATGTGAGTTCGAGTGTGTTAAAGTGCATTATCTCCTTATTTATGGGTTAAGACTGGCTATGAATAGTTTTAGATATTATTTAAAAATATATATATATATAATCAGAACTTATAATGAGATTGTTAAAAATAAAAACTTTTATTTTTCTTTTATCTTAATGTCTCATGTCATTCTTAAACTTGCCTTCTTACATCTTTCGAGTTAAATTTCAGAATAACATCATAAATACTTTAAATTTATATTTCTTTTAAATTTCAGGCTAACATCAAGGAGACATTAAAGAAACAGGTATGATTTATATATATATATATATATATATATATATATATATAATGCATTAGGCATCAGCTGACCCAAGTAGTATTTGAGAACCACCAACCAAAAATATTTGGTAACGTTATTTAGGTTTCAAAAAATTTTATTGTTGTTAATTGAGTTTTAGTTCGACTGATATCGATATTATTATTGATGTAAATCTTGTTCTTAAAAACAAACTTGTTTCAACCTCCAAATCTCGAAACCAAATAGAAACTTTTCATTTTTGAAAATAGTACGTAAATATTTTGAATTTAAACCCTCAAAAGTTACCTTACGAAACAAAATCTTTTCTACTATTAGGATCACTGGACATTTGTTGTATTTGTGCTAGAGGTGTCCATGTATTAAGTCGGGCCGCCTAATCCCAAAAAAAATTCAAACCTAAACTAGTTTTCAAGCAAGCTTAGGCCGTCTAAAAAAACCCATTTTACTATTTAAAAATTAATATATAAAATAATAAAAATATATTTCAGATGATAATTTATATATTTTATTAATTAACATAATCATCTTGCAATATCCATCATCTATGATTATTTATTAGATCCATGAATTTGTTGAATACGCATTGATAATGAATTTACCTTTTAAGTACATCGCATTAAATCTCAATTAATACATGAAAAAGAATTGTATGAAGCAGGATTATTATTCATTTCTCATAGTTTAATGTTACTTACGTAATTTCGTCTTAAATTTCAAAATTTTCATTTGGATTTGATTTTTTTCAGGATGAAAATGCTAATGTAGCATTAAACTATTGAAAAAAAGGATATAGATGACATGTCGTCTTTGTTTCATACAATCAGATTTTCCTAAAAAAAATAAAATCTAACTGAAAATACTAAAAATCAGGAAAAAAAATTAATTTATCGTTCTCTTAGAAAGATATATGGATAACGTGGAATCACAATTTCATAACATCCTTTCTTGTATAATCATATACATGCCATTCTCATACTTTATGGTTTTCTATGTATATTGTTTCAGCTTTCTTCGGGGCCTATTATTGATGATCAAGATTTTGATCCTGATTATTATTTAGATTTTGGAAGCCCCCCAAATATTGATTCTGATACAAGTTTCCGACCTCCTGATAATCTCCGGTCTTCTTTTACTGATTTTGAAACCCAACTTTATGAAAAAGGCAACAACCACGTGGGGGTAGAACATTTCCCAGGCCTAGCAGAAGAGTTGCAGAAAACTGATTGGGGAAAAACTCCGAGCTCCTTTGAATCTATTGCGACTCGAATCGAAAAGGATCGTGGAAAAGTTACTGAACTTGGCCATATCACTGCTCAAGTTTTGGTTTGTGCTGCAGTAAAAGAGATGGAAGATTTTTCAGTTGAGAAATTGGACACGGAGACGTTGAAAAAGTGGGGAGCGACACTCAACTACGCCAAGGAACTTGGTTTTCAGGTGGGATTTGCTGATGATTTGTTAAGGAAGAATTTGTATGCCTATGCTTACATAACAATCTTGGACGAGGCTAAAGAAAAGGAGGTTTGAGAAATCAAAGGTGGCTTAGCTCACATGGCTGAGAATCAAAGGGTGTTTTCCATTTGCAGCAAAATTCACTGTACCTATTGGGTTTGATGGACTTTGGGTTTCTATATTTACTTCCCTCTATTTGAACTATATGGTTTTGGGTGTCTTGCATGGACTTGGTGTTTTGCAATATAATTTATACTATATGGTTTTTGAGACATTGATATATTTCATCAGCATGTGCTAATCTATGAAATTGTGTCAGTTATTTTACCTAGTTTATTAGACTAAATTGGCAGGTTTTGAAGAGGGTGTGTGGAAACACGTTCAGCTGGACGAATTTTTTATTGACATGTCAAGAAAAGTACGTCCAACTTTAGAAATTTCAAAAAAAAAAAAAACACGTCTAACTCGATACACTTTCCTTGACATGTCAACAAAAAATGCGTCAAACTCTCTCCAAAATCAATCTATTTTTTTAACTCTTGAAAAAAACGACTTGTTTGACTAATTAATAAAATTAGCATATATTACCTATTTAGCTTGTTTATTATGTTAAAATGGTATTTAAAATGTTTTATGTTTGTGCACATTTTCATAGGTTAATAATTTATCATATAGATTCCAAGACATTGATATAAATCATGTAGTTATTATTATTTTTTTCATGTTTCATTTTTATTGTGTTATAATAATGTATTTATAGGTATTTTATCTTTATAAAATTTTTAAAAGAGATGAAAGATTTTTCAGTTGAGAAATTGGGAGACGTTGAAAACGTGGGCACCACACTCAACAAGGCAAAGGGTTGGTTTGGATGGGTGGTGCGTTTACCTGCGATTAGTGTAAAAACAGCAGTGACAATAAAATTAGATACTGTAGCGATACTGTAGCGTGAGACAAAAAGTAAGCTAAACGCACCGCATCGCACTCAATCGCCCATCCAAACCCACCCTAAGTTGGATAAATCAAAGGGTGCTTTGCATTTGCAGCAAAATACACGAACCTATATTTGCATGAACTTGGTATTTTGCAACAATTTATTTGTTATTTTACCTAGTTTATTAAGTGTTAGTAGGAGTGTTCAAACTTCGGTTAAAATCTATCGAATTGATCTTATTCGGTTAATCGGTTGATTAATCGATCTAATTTGATCAGAGGTCGCTTAACGATTTTTTAGAATTTCGATTACGGTTGATTAAATTCGAAATCGTATAATTAATCGAATTAACTGAACTTAATAAATAATATTATATATTATATGTATTAGGCTATTCGGTTAATTTGATTAATTTGGTTAATTCGGTCAAACGAACATTATTAAATTTTTTTTGATATGTTTTATACTTGTTTTAAAAAACAAAAATATATAAATTTCGGTTAACCGACCGAATAAACCAAAAAATTTCGGTTCGGTTAATTTTTTTTTAAATTTAGTTTGATTAATGGTTAAAGGATTAAAAAATTTAATTAATTTAGTTAATACTAGTTCGGTTCGATTAACTATTTAAACACCCTTAAGTGTCAGACTTGAGTGTGATTGTCAATATTGGTATGTATCCGACTTGGTATACTTAGTTCTTTTTAAAAATTTTCATATATTTAAACGATCCTTGAATGTCATATCCCCTTATATGTTTGTAAGACATGAGTACTTCATGAAAAATAAAAAAACATTGTGACACAACAAGTGAATTCAAATGCCATAAAATTTTGATTTAATTCACGATTTAACCCTTAAATTATACTCGTTTTTTAATCACATCCATCAATTGTTGAGTAGCAAAGTAGGCAAGCAACTTGGTCTTCAACATATTATCAACAAATCCCACTTGAAAATCAATTTCTTTAGCTGTATCAAGAGTTGCCACCCCCTTTTTCAATGTATACCACTCTAGATCCTCACCCAGAAAATCTTCCATTTCTTGGATTGTAGCGCAAACCAGAACTTGAATACCTATATGAGAAACCTCAGTAGCTTTTCTATGAGCTTTTTTGATTCGGATCGGAATAGGTTTGAGGTAGTTCAAAATCCGAAAAAGTTCGAAATTTCAGAGAGTATTTGAGTTTTCCGATCACTGGAATTTAAACATAAAAGACAAAGAGAAAAAAGAAAAGGTTTTGGAAATTGTTTTAAGAAAAAAAAAAAAGTGGCTTTTATGTTACTTAAAAGAGGGGATCCGTCCGTTGACCCGTTTGTGTCCCCCTGGATCTACATGTTTTTGTTGGAAGGCTTAATATCTATTTTGGTCCTCCATTGTTTGTCAGACGTGTGATTTGGTCCTTAATTCAGTTTTAATTAATATAATTTGATTCTGATTTAATTTTAATTGAGTCTGTTTTACTGATTTGAATATTTTGTGTGTATATTTGGTGAAAAGAGGAAAGCCTCTGATTTTGTCCTCATTCTCAACTGTCACGACCAAATTGAATCACATGAATGGCTCGTGCAATCTGACGCCCGAGACATTATGAAAAAGTACTAAAAAAATCAAGAGTGAGCACGAGGATGAAAAATTAACAGAAGATGAGGCGAAGCGGAGATTACTCGAATTAGTAGAAGCTTAAGAAACTAGAACAACGATCAAAGAGGTGCATCAATGTTTGAAACTCAAAGACAATGCTAAGTTTGATTTCAAGATCTTAAATTTTTGGTTTTTTCAGGACTTGGATAAAGTAAGGGAACTTGATCCAACCTTTGTTAAAAATATGGTATATGCACACTTCTTATTCATATTAACCTATATAGTCCCCTTGGCTAGATGGGAAAATTTTCTTTTATGCCCTCTCATAAATTAAAACATTAAATTTAAGTCTTTTTAGCCTTTTAATTAAATGGAAAAAATTCACTTTTTAGACCTATGAAAAGTTAATAATTAAATCTAAGCCTTTTTTTTAACACAATTTTTTTAGCATTGGACCTTCCAAAAATTTATAATTTTATCTCGCCCCCTAACAAAATTTCTGGCTTCGTATCATTTATTTATGGCTCAATTAAATAAATTTCAAGAATTCATCACAGAACTCTAGTAAAGAAGGTATGATACATACATACAATATTGGTAGATAGAGGTGCTCATAGGCCAAGTTGAGCCTAAATATGATATTAATACATTTTATTTTTATTTAAGTTTGGCTCAACCCGAAATATGAGCTTAAAATTTTACCCAAATCTATCAATATTTTAAACAGACTTAAATTTTTTTTTTATCCAAACTCGCCTAAATTCTGGGTAGATAACCCGACCATGAAGTTAATGAAAGGTAACGGTTTGTCCAAATAGCAATTGATAACTTGAATTCCGAAAATTGTATAACTCATAAATGTGATTATTTTCCAAATCTAAGAATTTATTGGATGGTTGTTTAGTAATGGATTTGAGATTTCATGTTTTTTTTTTTTTTTTTTTTTTTTTTTTTTTTTAGGATGAAGAATTAGTATTACAACTAAACTTATTGATTTGAAGAATCAAGTTTATGACAAAAACAACAACAACAAAGTGGAGTTCAAAGATTTCCAAGGCTTAGAACAAGCATTAAACAACACTGCTCGGGGGAAAATTCCAGCCTACCTCGAACCTATTGCAATATGTATCGAAAATGTTCGAAGAAAAAAAAGCTACTCAGATTCGAAATCGAAACTCGAATTCTGGTTTGGGCTGCAACCGAAGAGATCCTTAATCAAAGGTTGTTTTGCAGCTGTAGACTTGCTGCAAATTCTTCAGTAAAAGCACCATTAGAGAATGGTTTTTAATTCGTTTTGTCAGTGATTTGGGGGTTTTCTATTATGGTTTTCAATATAATTGTATTCGAAATTAAGATTAAATTACTCAAGTTGGTTTGATTAGGTTATTTTATCCAATGATTTAAATAAAAAATTTTGAATAATTTAAAGATTATTTTATAACTTTTTAAAATTAAATTACAAAAACGTAAATTACCAATAGACTTAAAAGATAATCACCCATAACAGTTGTTTGATACTGAGTTTGTTGAGATGGAAAGTATCTAGGCAGCCTATGGAAATTTTAACTTTTAGTCCCTTTATAATTTATAAAATTTTAGATTAATATATGATAAAATTATATTTTGGCCCTTTAAAAATGATAAAAATTTAATTTAATCATTTAAATATTGTAAAGATATAAACTATTAAAATGATAAAATTATATTTTTGCTATCGTAAAACTATATAATTTAATTATGCTTCTTCTCCAAAAAAAAATTATTTTGATAAACACTGGATCTTATGGGCGCCATCTTTCCATCATAATCTCTTAGCAGGTAAATTTCTCTCTGTATCATCAATTTCCTTGAGGTATTCTCTTATGAAAACAACTGATTCATGTGAAGATTTTTTAATCCCTTCATGCATGTCTTTATTCCTTGTTGCCCAAATGACCTAATGAGCACGGAACACTGTTCTACATTTGCGTGCTGAAATGGTAGACACAATATCCATTAACCAGTCTCTAAATCCACTCTGTAATACATCCTGATTCCATGTTTTTTTTCTAACTGCTACCATATTTCTTTTACAGTGATAAAATCTTGGAAAGCATGCTCTGTCGTTTCAGTTCCATCCGAGCATCAAAGACAGACTGTTGAACTTCGAAGCCTTCTGTAATGGAGATTACAATACGTTGGAATGTAGTTATTAAATAGCCTCCATATTGTAATCTTAATTTTCTATGGCAAATCTGTCTGCCACAACTTCTTGTAGAACATGGTGTGATCTTTATTGTAGTGTCTAGGCTCAGATGTATCCTCTCCCTGTAATAATCTTTTGTAACCACTCCTAACGATGTACTCACCAGTTGCCTCATCCCACCAGACCAACCTGTCTTCCTGAGTGTGTTGGATAGTGGAATACAAAGGATGCGCTCAGCTTCTTTCGAGGAAAAATGTTTGGTAATAAGATCTCTCTTCCAGCATCTTTGTTCTTGATCGATTAATTCCGAGACAACATTCAAATCAATAATCCTAACACTATTGTGAACTTTGAAGTCCACAGATCTCGGTAGTCACACATCCTCCCAAATTGAGATATTAGTCCCTGCCCCCACTTGCCAGCACATCCTCTCCTGCAGCACTCTCTTGGTGGTATGATGGATTACTCCCTGAATTCGACCTCATAAAGATAGTCTCTCGGTAATATTTTGCCTTTAGCATTCACGATAGTAGAGAATTTGGGTATTTTGCCAAATGCCACCCTCAACATTAAACTTAAGTTCTGCATCCCAAGCCCCCATCCTAAATTTAACTCAGATCAGATCAAATTATTGAAATACTAACTGTTTTTTTTTTCCAATTTAGAACAAAAAAAGAAAGAAATAAGCAAGTCAACCAGCATTGAAATGTTCTTTGAAAACAACAAAAATTTCCTCAATTAATTAAAGAAATTTCCATTAAAAAGAGGAAATTCAGCAAAATCAAAGAAAAAAAAAAGAATAGAGAATAAGTAAAATGAATTAGAGAATTGGGTAACACTTACTACTTCGATGGAGTGAAGAGAAGAGAGGAGAAAAAGAGCAAGCAAGTGGATAAATCTCAAAATTATATATGAATTTTGATTTAATGTGTAATTGTATACATGAATTTTAATGTGGTGCAATTATACACGTGAAACTCTAATTGTAGTTTTCATGGTTACTTCAAACTTTAATTTTGATTTAATCTTGCATATTTAAAAAAATAAATAGTTAATTTATTTTTATATTGGATAAATATAGTTGTTTATGTATGCATATTATAAACATAAAATGATGTTATGTCAATAAGAATTTGATTAAATCAAAATTTCATTTATAAAATTGCACAAAATTAAAGTTAATGTCTAAAATTGCTCGTTAAATCATAGAGAAAAAAAGGGGAAGAATGTAGATGAAGTTTTCATAATTGATCCAACTGATAATATTATCTATTTTAAATTCAATCGTTTTTTTCGGTTCGATAGAATAAAATAATATTATATTAAGAATAAAAAATTAGTTTAATTAGTTTGATTACAGTTCAACCGATTCAATCGTCCGATTCAACTAATCTGATCAATTTACGGGTCAATCGTCTAACCCCTTATTTTGAATCAATATCTTGATCGGTTCTCGACTCAATTAATTCCACTAACATTTGACATGCAAAGATCGAGGCAGCTTTGTGAATATAGATGTAACAGTGGTGGAGTGGATGGGTTTTCACCCCCTTTGACCTCGACTTGATATTATATACTCAATATAATTCGATTTTGACTTGATTTGAAATTAAATATTAATTTAACTGTTCTAATTCCAATAAAAAAGTCAAAGTTATTTTTAAATTTGACTCCAACTTGAATTGATATGACACCTTTTTTTTTATGTATTTTTATTAAAATAAAATAATATTTTTTAACTTTAATTATTTTTAATGATGCTATGAATTTTTTTAGGTAAAATTTTATTAGAGCAAATACTAATATAAATTTTATATTGAATATTTTAATTCAAACTCAGAATTGAGCTTAAACCTCATAATCAAACATAGATTAAATTAATTTCTTACGAAATTGATGAAACCAATCTTATACCCTATTTAGTATTTAATTTTAATTAATATACTAAACAAAATTTATAACTTAATTTAATGGTGCTTAATTTTTTGATTTAACAAACATAAAATTAATCTCAAAATAAACTTCATATAGAAATCCAAAGTCTAAGGACAAACACATTAAAGCCAATACTATTGTAGACATAGCAGCAAGCCAACAGCAACAACACAACCATTTGCTTCTGCGAAGCTATTCTTTTGCAGTCGATTTGAAATGATTTTGAGCAGCAAAATAGGCTAGCAAATTCTTCTTCAACAGATTATCAGCAAATCTCACTCAGCGTAATTAAGTGTGGCGCCCCACTTTTCCAAATCCCCAACGGAGAAATCTTTCATTTCTTTGATCACAGCGCAAACCAGAACTTGAATGGCGATATGAAAAACATCAGTAGTCTTTCCACGATCTTTTTCGATTTGGATATTGCAATAGATTCGAGGTACTCTGGAATTTCCCCCCAAGCAGTGTTCTTCAATGCCTGTTCCAAGCCTGGGAAATCATTGCATTCCACTTTGTCGTTGCCTTTATCATAAAGTTGGTTCTCCAAATCACGGAATTTAGATTGTACTCCTTCACGAGTTAGATCATCGGTTGCAACCTTCGATGGAGGTGGGAAAAAAATTTAAAACCATTAGGGGTGTAAATGAGATATTGTTGCTCACAAGCTACTCGAATTTAACTTAATTTGAGGTTAGTAATACTTGACTCAAGTGGCTCGTACGCCCTATCGAGTTTTTTCATATTTTCATATTGTTAAATTATATTATTTCCTTTGATATATTATTAACTTTAAACTTAATTATTAAACTGATCTCGGGCTCGAGTAGTTTAATTATATCTCGAGTTAAATATCAAGTTCCAAGTTTAGAAATCGAGCTTGAGCCTGGCAGTGTTTGAACTCAGCTTAGCTTGATTACACTACATAAAACTCAATTGAGATTTGATGTGTAATTATGTATTTGAAAGACATAAAAGAAGCATGAAATTTCAAATTCATTACTGAACAAAGAGAAGGGGAAGCTATTAGTGATGTTAGTGGTTTGTTTCGTTAAGTCTTATTACCTTTGCACAACTAAGTTACCTTGCTTTTTTTTAAGGGTTAGTTTAGCATTACTTTTCATAAATATTTTCGAGTTAAAAAGTTTTTTTGAGTAAAAGTTAAAATTTTCTGATACCATTACTTCTGCTCAAAAATGCTTTTTTAAAGTATTTTATGTTTCAAAAGCACTTTTTAAAAACTCAAAAGTATCTTGTTCAGCAGTGTTTTTATCTCAAAAGTATTTTGTATCCCAAAAGTACTTTTGAAAAGCAGTGCTAAATTGACCCTAAGTTGCATAACTGTTAATAGATATTACCTAGGGAGTGAGTATTCGATCGGGTCGAGTTGAATTGAGTAAAAAATTTTCGAGTTAGTTGAGTTAACGAATCATATTTTGGCAACCGAATTCAATTTGAAATTTTTTCGAATCGAGTCAAAAAAAATTTTGAATTGAGTCGAGTCGTGTTAACGAATCCTATTATTTATACTCAATATTGTGTTTACATAAACTGATTATTTATCTAATAGACGAAGTATAAGCTTTTAGGTTAATTTTCAGTAAAGGAAAAAATGGAAAGTAAAGGGATTCGGGAAGGAAAGTAAGATTGATGGATAAATATTTATCAAAACGACATAATTTTACTTTTTAACTTGATGATTTTGACTTTTAACTTTAGAAAAAGCTAAACATTTATCAAAACGACGTAGTTTTGGTTTTCTTATTCGAATTTCCAAATAACTCGAATTAAGGGTGAGTGTTCGAGTTAAATTAAAAAAATTAAACATATTAAATTAAAATCTTATTTCAATATAACTATTTCCATGTTAGAGCACATAAATTTGAAACCATATATATTTGAAAACGTTTTCAAAGCAAAGAAGAAGAAGAAGAAGAAGAAGAAGAAGAAGAAAAGATATTTGAATATGATAAACTTGAATTATTAATCAACTTATTTAGATTCCAAAATTATTATTTTATAAAATTTTTTAAAAGTTTAACTTTTTTTTTACATATATTTTAGATTTTTTTTTAAAATTATAATTTTTAAAAAAGTAAATTTTTAGAATTTTTATAAATATTTTGAATTTTAAAAATTATTTTCAATTTTTGAAAATTATTTTGAATTTTTTTAATTTTTATTAAGGAGAGACCAATTTGCTCATTTTCAAAATTGACAGGGAGCAAAAGGGTATTTACACTAATCTGTTATTTGAATTATTCGAGTTATTCGAATTGTAAAATTCAACTCGACTCGAACTCGAAATTTAAAATTTCTTATTCGAGTTAGACTCGAATAATTTGAATAACTCGATTCGATAAACTTGAAATTCAAAATTTTTTTCAATTTTTTCGAATCATATCGAATTTTGTTCACCCCTAATATTACCACTAGACAAGGACCATTTTGGAAATAAAAACCAGATTTTGAGGCTCAGACAAACAAATTTTCAAAATAAACAAATGAAGATTAATAGAAGTCCGTTCCTTCAAACTAGCAGATTGATTAAAATAAATTGAATATGAATTAGTAAGTTCCTTCACTATTTCTGGCACGGATGACTTGATAAACTCTTCTTCATTTTTTGTTAATGATTCTCGTCGGTGCCGGAGCTCCCTCAGTTTCCGTATTCCTTTACTTTCTTGTCTCAATAAGTCATCGGAGACAAAGTTCAGACCTCTTTTCTTGCTTCCATTCGACATAGACTGATGCTCGAATTCTGCCATGCCACAACCCATCTTCTTGTTCGGATCTGAGAAATTTAATATAGGCGCTTATAACAGATCTGTCATCTTGTTCTATTTGCAGTTTCCTGATAATCGATCGGGCACCCACTTCAATTATCATTTTCCGAAAACCCAGATCGATTCCCATTTATACTGTCTGAGTGTCTGGAGATAGGCCAATGCTTCAGGCGCAAAAGAAGAAAGAATGTAGCTATTCAGAATGATTCTTGATCCCATCACCTGCCTACCAAGCTCGAACATGATTCTTTTGTGTGATTTTTGAAGGGTGCATCAAAGTTTATTTTGATAGACGCTGGATCTTGTGGGCGCCATCTTTCCATCATAATCTCTTAGCAGGTAAATTTCTCTCTATATCATCATTAATCTCCTTGAGGTATTCTCTTATGAAAACAACTTATTCATGTGAAGATTTTTTTAATCCCTTCATCCACCTCTTTATTCCTTGTTGTCCAAATGACCCAAGGAGCACAGAACACTGTTCTACATTTGCGTGTTGAAATGGTAGATATAATATCCATTAACCAGTCTCTAAATCCACTCTGTAATACATCCTGATTCCATGTTATTTCTAGCTGTTGTCATATTTCTTTTACAATCATACAATCTCGGAAAACATTCTCTATCGTTTCAGTTCCATCTGAGCATCGAGGACAGACTGTTGAACTTCGAAGCCTTCTGTAATGGAGATTACAATACGTTGGAATGTAGTTATTAAACAGCCTCCATATTGTAATCTTAACTTTTGATGGCAAATTTGTCTGCCGCAGCTTCTTGTAAAAAATGGTGTGACCATTATTGTAGTGTCTAGGCTCAGATGTATCCTCTCCCTATAATAATCTTTTATAGCCAGTCCTAACCTATCTTTTGTGTAAATTCAGTATTGAGTTAATTTGTGACATAAAATTAAATTAACTGGATTATTAATATAATAAAAATGTGGGTAAAAACTTTTGTGTAATAATATCAAAATATACAAAAATAAAACATTAGTTGGAGTGGTAAAGTTGAAGTTTTATGTTTCATAATGGTATAAGTTCATACCTTCCCATTTATAATTTTTTTATTGATTTTATTTAAAATATAAAAAATAAAATTATCATTAAAATACGGAAATTTAATAATTTTTCCAACCGAATTAGTGTTCAATGATTAGAAGTAAAAAGAAGCTATCATTATAAAAATGTAAAAAAAAAAAAACCTTGTAAAAACTATTTAATTTATTTTTCAAATTTATTAAAATATAAATAATATTTAAAAGTTGTTAAAATTGTAAATATCATTAAAATCATTAAATATTTATTAAAAAATGATTAAAATTTTGGGAAAATTATAAGAATTTTGAAAATTAGAATAAGTTTTACCATTTTTATTAAAAATAAAAAATAAAAAATTGCAAAATAGCAAGAAATTATCATGCCACGAAGAAATCAAATTCAAGCCTACTGATACTTTTACATTAATTTTGATATTGAATTATTTAATTCAAACTCAAATTTTAGCTTAGAACTCATAATCAAACATAGAAATCGACGAATTTAATGTTATACAGTATTTAATTGTAATTAATATATCAAATAAAATTTAAAATTTAAATTCAACTCTTAATTTTTTTGATACTTAATTTCTCAGTTTAACAAAGCATTAATCTCAAATAAGATAAACTTCACACAAACAGAAAAGTAAATATAGAAACCCGAAGTCAAGTACAAACACATTAAAGCCAATATTTTTGTAGACTGCAGCAAGCCAGCAACAGCAGCACAACCATTTGCACTTGGGAAGCTATATTTTTACGGCCGATTTGGGCAGACATTGAATAGCAAAATAGGCAAGCAAATTCTTCTTCAACAGATTATCAGCAAATCCCACTTGAAAACCATATTTCTTACCCTAATTAAGTGTCGCGCTCCACTTTTTCAAGGTACCCAAATCCAAATCCCTAACCGAAAAATCTTTCATCTCTTTGATCGCAGCGCAGATCAGAACTAGAGTGGGGATATGAAAAATATCAGTAGTTTTTTCACGATCTTTTTCGATTTGAATTGCAATAGATTCGAGGTAGTCTGGAATTTTCCCCCAATTCGTTTTCTTTAATGCCTGTTCCAAGCCTGGGAAATCTTCGCATTCCACTTTGTCGTTGCCTTTGTCATAAAGTCGGTTCTCCAAATCACGGAATTTAGATTGTACTCCTTCACGAGTTTTATCATCAGTTGCAGTAACTTTTACCTTGCATGGCGGTGGGGAAAAAAAATACAACAAACAAACATGAAAAACAAGTAATAAATTCAGAGCAATGAAATAAATTCTGTGCTTAACTCTGGAAACATGGATTTTGAATACCACATGAATTGTGAGAATGTTGTGTAGAAGCTCACAAGCTACTCGAATTTAACTTGAAAATAATTCGAATTCGGTTTGATAGTTGTTGAGCTGAGTTTAAACTCGGCAGCTTGAACTATCAATATCGAGCCGAATTTAAGGTTAGTAATACTTTACTCGAATGGTTCGTGAACTATTTCGAGCTTTTTCATATTTTTGTATTATTAAATTACATTATTTCCCTTAATATGTTATTAATTTTAAACTTAATTATTGAGCCGATCTCGAACTCGAGCAGCTCAATTATATCTCGAGTCAAGTATCAAGTTCCGAATTTTGAATTGAGCTCAGCTCGGCTCGATTACACCTCTATACATGACTACATAAAACTCAATTGAGATTTGATGTGTGGTTATGTATTTGAAAGACATAAAAGAAACATGAGGAGGAGAAATTAGGGTTAGTTTAGCATTAGCTTTTAAAAAGTGCTATGGTTTTGACAAGAACTTTTGAAAAGTTTAATTTAAGATTTAAGTGTTCAGTGTTGTTGTCAAAAAGTACTTTTGATAACTAAAAAAAAAAATTGCTTTTACTTTTAGGTTGAAAAGCACTTCTGGCTTCAAAAGTCGTTTAGCATTGTTTCTGGCTTCAAAAGTGTTTTTTGACCCCAAAAATACTTTTGAGAAATAATGCTATACAAAGCCTAATTCTAATAATTTACGTACCTCTTATCGTTGTGGATCAAGTTTTAAAAAAATTAAACTAGAGATTTAGATCATGAAATTAAACTTATTAAATAAATTCTAATAATTTACGTACCTCTGATCGTTGTCGATCAAGTTCTTCAATTGTCTCTCCTATTAGAAGCAGTCGCCACTTCGCCTTGGCTTCTGCTAATACAGCATCCTTGCACTCGCGGTCAGTTTCGTGGATCACTTGGATAGTCACTAGGAGATCAGATCGTTTGGGCCACAGCATTTTGATTTGGTTGCGATGGCAGAGAACTTGTTGAGAAGCTTTCGTTTTCCCGATGTTAGTGGCTTTCAGCACATTTTCCGTTTTCATGCTCAGCATTACTTTTGAAAGACATAAAATAAACATTAGAAGGAGAATTCTAGCATTACTTTTGAAAAGTGTTTTTAAAAAGTGATATAGAAAAGTGATTTTGAAATGTTTGAATTAAGATTTAAGTGTTTAATATTACTGTCAAAAAGTACTTTTGATAACTAAAAAAATTACTTTTACTTTTGGGTTGAAAAGCACTTCTGACTCTAAAAGTGATTTAGCATTGCTTCTTTTTTACTTCAAAAAAACTACTTTTAAAAAGTAATACTATACAAAGCCTAATTCTAATAATTTACGTACCTCTTATCGTTCTGGATCAAGTCTTAAAAAAATTAGATCATGAAATTAAACTTATTAAATAAATTCTAATAATTTACGTACCTCTGATCGTTGTCGATCAAGTTTTTCAATTGTCTCTCCTATTTGAAGCAGTCGCCACTCCGAATTGGCTTCTGCTAATACAGCATCCTTGCACTTGCGGTCAGTTTCTGGGATCACTTGGATAGTCACTAGGAGATAAGATTGTATTGGCCATTGCATTTATTAGCGTGACATTTTAAAATAAAAAAAATCCACTTTGTAGTCAAGGGCAAGTCAAATAAATTAAAGGGCAGGACTAAATTATAATTTTTGCATTTGTAGCAAATTACACGAAACTATATTTGCATGAACTTGGTATTTTGCAACAATTTATTTGTTATTTTACCTAGTTTATTAAGTGTTAGTAGGAGTGTTCAAACTTCGGTTAAAATCTATCGAATTGATCTTATTTGGTTAATCGGTTGATTAATCGATCTAATTCGATAACAGGTCGATTAACGATTTTTTAGAATTTTGATTACGGTTCATTAAATTCGAAATCGTATAATTAACCGAATTAACTAAACTTAATAAATAATATTATATATTATGTATTAGGCTATTCGGAGAATTTGATTAATTTAGTTAATTCGGTCAAATGAACATTATTAATTTTTTTTTATATGTTTTATACTTGTTTTAAAAAACAAAAATATATAAATTTTGGTTATTTCGGTTAACCAACCGAATAAACCGAAAAATTTCGGTTCGGTTAATTCTTTTTTTAAAATTTAGTTCAATTAATGGTTAAAGGATTAAAAAGTTCAATTAATTTAGTTAATGCTAGTTTGATTCGATTAACTGTTTAAACACCCCTAACTGTCAGATTTGAGTGCGAGTGTCAATATGGATATGTATCCGACTTGGTATACTTAGTTCTTTTTAAAAATTTTCATATATTTAAACCATCCTTGAATGCCATATCCCCTTATATGTGTGTAAGACATGAGTACTTCATGAAAAATAAAAAAAATCTGAGCAACATTGTGACACAACAAGTGAATTCAATTGCCATAAAATTTTGACTTAATTCACGATTTAACCCTTAAATTATATTCGTTTTTTAATCACATCCATCAATTGTTGAGTAGCAAAGTAGGCAAGCAACTTGGTCTTCAACATATTATCAACAAATCCCACTTGAAAATCAATTTCTTTAGCCATATCAAGAGTTGCCACCCACTTTTTCAATGTATACCACTCTAGATCCTCACCCAGAAAATCTTCCATTTCTTGGATTGTAGCGCAAACCAGAACTTGAATACCTATATGAGATACCTCAGTAGCTTTTCCATGAGCTTTTTCGATCCGGATCGCAATAGGTTTGAGGTAGTTCAAAAACAGGAAAAGTTCAAAATTTCAGTGAGTATTTGAGTTTTCCGAATTTAAACATAAAAGACAAAGAGGAAAAAGAAAAGGTTCTGGAAATTGTTTTAAAAAAAAATGACCAAAAAAAAAAGTGGCTTTTATGTTACTTAAAAGAGGGGATCCGTCCGTTGATTCGAATTCAGTTTTAATTAATATAATTTGATTATGATTTAATTCTAATTTAGTCTGTTTTACTGATTCGAATATTTTGTGTGTGTATATTTGGTGAAAAGAGGAAAACCTTTGATTTTGTTCTCATTCTCAACTGTCACGACCAAATTGAATCGCATGAATGGCTCGTGCGTTCTGATGTCCGAGACATTATGAAAAATTACCAAGAAATCAAGAGTGAGGACGAGGATGAAAAATTAACAGAAGATGAGGCGAAGCGGAGATTACTCGAATTAGTAGAGAAGCCTAAGAAACTAGAACAACGATCAAAGAGGTACATCAATGTTTGAAACTCAAAGACAACGCTAAGTTTGATTTCAAGATCTTAAATTTTTGGGTTTTTCAGGACTTGGATAAAGTAAGGGAACTTGATCCAACCTTTGTTAAAAACATGGTATATGCACACTTCTTATTCATATTAACCTATATTGTCCCTTTGGCTAGATGGGAAAATTTTCTTTTATGCCCTCTCATAAATTAAAACATTAAATTTAAGTCTTTTTAGCCTTTTAATTAAATGGAAAAATTCACTTTTTATACCTATGAAAAGTTAATAATTTAATCTAAGCTTTTTTTTTTAACACAATTTTTTTAGCATTGGACCTTCTAAAATTTTATAATTTTATCTCGCCCCCTAACAAAATTTATGGCTTTGTATCATTTATTTATGGCTCAATTAAATAAATTTCAAGAATTCATCACAGAATTCTAGTAAAGAAGGTATGATACATACATACAATATTGGTAGATAGAGGTGCTCATAGGCCAAGTTGAGCCTAAGTATGATATTAACACATTTTATTTTTATTCAAGTTCGGCTCAACCCGAAATATGAGCTTCAAATTTTGCCCAAACCTGTCAATATTTTAAACAGACTTAATTTTTTTATCCAAACCCGCCTAAATTCTGGGTAGATAACCCGACCCATGAAGTTAATGAAAGGTAACGGTTTGTCCAAATAGCAATTGATAACTTGAATTCCAAAAATAGTATAACTCATAAATGTGATTATTTTCCAAATCTAAGAATTTATTGGATGGTTGTTTAGTAATGGATTTGAGATTTCATGTTTTCTTTTTAGGATGAAGAATTAGTATTACAACTGAAGTTACTGATTTTAAGAATCAAGTTTATGACAAAAACAACAACAAAGTGGAGTTCAAAGATTTCCAAGGCTTAGAACAAGCATTAAACAACACTGCTCGGGGGAAAATTCCAGACTACCTCGAACCTATTGCAATATGTATCGAAAATGTTCGAAGAGAAAAAAGCTACTGAAACTCAAATTCTGGTTTGCACTGCAACCAAAGAGATCCTTAATCAAAGGTTGTTTTGCAGTTGCAGACTTGCTGCAAAATCTTCAGTAAAATCACCATTAGAGAATGGTTTTTAATTCGTTTTGTCATTGACTTTGGGGGTTTTCTATACGAAGTTTATGGTTTTCAATATAATTGTATTCGAGTTTAAGATTAAATTGCTCGAGTTGGTTTGATTAGGTTATTTTATCCAATGATTTGAATAAAAAATTTCGAATAATTTAACGATTATTTTATAACTTTTTAAAATTAAATTACCGAAACTTAAATTTACTAATAGACTTCAAAGATAAGCACCGATAACAGTTGTTTGATACAGAGTTTGTTGAGATGGAAAGTATCTAGGCAGCCTAAAATGGAAATTTTAACTTTTAGTCCCTTTATAATTTATAAAATTTTAGATTAATAAATGATAAAATTACATTTTGGCCCTTTAAAAATAATAAAAATTTAGTTTAATCATTTAAAAATTATAAACATATAAACTATTAAAATGATAAAATTATATTTTTACTATCGTAAAACTATAAAAAAAAATTTATTTTGATAAACACTGGATCATATGGGCGCCATCTTTCCATCATAATCTCTTAGCAGGTAAATTTCTCTCTATATCATCAATTTCCTTGAGGTATTCCCTTATGAAAACAACTGATTCATGTGAGGATTTTTTAATCCCTTCATGCATCTCTTTATTCCTTGTTGCCCAAATGACCTAAGGAGGACAGAACACTGTTCTACATTTGCGTGCTGAAATGGTAGACACAATATCCATTAGCCAGTCTCTAAATCCACTCTGTAATACATCCTGATTCCATGTTTTTTTCTAACTGCTGCCATATTTCTTTTACAGTGATAAAATCTTGGAAAGCATGCTCTGTCGTTTCAGTTCCATCTGAGCATCAAGGACAGACTGTTGAACTTCGAAGCCTTCTGTAATGAAGATTACAATACGTTGGAATGTAGTTATTAAATAGCCTCCGTATTTTAATCTTAATTTTCTACGGTAAATCTGTCTGCCACAACTTCTTGTAGAAAATGGTGTGATCATTATTGTAGTGTCTAGGCTCAGATGTATCCTCTCCCTGTAATAATCTTTTGTAACCACTCCTAACGATGTACTCACCAGTTGCCTCACCCCACCAGACCAACCTGTCTTCCTGAGTGTGTTGGATAGTGTAATACAAAGGATGCGCTCAGCTTCTTTCAAGGTAATAAGATCCCTCTTCCAGCATCTTTGTTCTTGATCGATTAATTCCGAGACAACATTGAAATCACTAATCCTAACACTGTTGTGAACTTTGAAGTCCACAGATCTCGGCAGTCACACATCCTCCCAAATTGAGATATTAGTCCCTGCCCCCACTTGCCAGCACATCCCCTCCTGCAGCACTCTCTTGGTGGCCCATATACTCTTCTAGGCATATGATGGATTACTCCCTGAATTCGACCTCATAAAGATAGTCTCTAGGCAATATTTTGCCTTTAGCATTCAGGATAGTAGAGAATTTGGGTATTTTGCCAAATGCCACCCTCAACATTAAACTTAAGTTCTGCATCCCAAGCCCCCAACATTAAACTGTTTTGATTTAATGTGTAATTGTATACATGAATTTTAATGTGGTGTAATTATACACGTGAAACTTTAATTATGGTTCTCATATTTACTTCAAACTTTAATTTTGATTTAATCATGCATATTTAAAAAATAAATAATTTATTTATTTTTATATTGGATAAATATAGTTGTGTAACACCCCTAGTCCGTATCCGTCGCCGGATTAAGGTTACGAGGTATTACCAGAAGAATTCAGCTTTTTGCTGGATACACAAATGAATTATACTTCAACTCAATCAAATTTCATTCTGAACGTATTTTATGCTTATTAGGCAATGTACATGTCTCAAGCTACCTGAATATCATATAATACCTATATGTGTCTACAATCATGAGTTTATTACTCAAGACTATATGCGGCATTAAAATGGGTATTAGGAAACAAATTTACCTACCGTATTTATTAAAGTCAATCATACTTATTTTGATTACAAGCTCATACATAAGTAACCATGTTATTATTCTATCTTGTAAAACATCATTTACGATTATAATTAATTAACTCAAAGCATACTTAAGTCATTAGCATACTAGCATGTATAATAGCATTTCAAAATTTGTCTTTGCTCAACTAATTTATCACTTTTAAACTATAGCACAACCACAACGTCGTGTAACATTAAACTATGCCATAACTGAATTATCATGACTAACATTCAAATATTTAATAAAGAACATTTCAAATTAACTTATAGCAAGGCCGAATATTAACAACATTAGTACCATAACCAACTTTACCCAATTATACTCAAGCAATACAACATAGCCATTTTCGCATGGCACATGTATATGTATATATATATATATATTAACAAGTCTTTCAAACATAACCCAAAAGATTAAATCTATACATGCCATAAGATTTCAAAGAGAAACATCTACTAAAATACCAAGGTAGGTGATAGTATGATGAACTTCCAAAATGATCCCCAAGCGCGGCTAAGCTCCAAAAAGAAAACTACAAATACAAAATAACCCAGAACAAAGTAAGCTTCCATAGCTTAGTATGATTAAGCAGTTTACACACATATATATATATAAATATATATTTATTCAAGAATTCGAATTTGACTTATTGGTAATATCCATACCAAACATTACCAACAATAAAAGAAAGAAATTAAATACAAATCCACATTGTATGCTTATAATAACTTACATAAACCGTCGTCCCATATTAAGTAATAGCACACATCTCATATAATTACCAACTCTTCTACTTACATTCCAAGCCACTAAAAGTCTCAAGATAGTATGAATAGTACATACCTCTAGTTTAATTTCCTTCCCAGACTTAACCGTTCAGACATAACAAGTGACAATATACTCGTACATGGCTATACTTAATATCATTGTTAATAGAAATCTTCTATCAAATCTCATACCTGCACACTTGTTAGTACGATTTAGTAACGTATTGCTCACATAGAGCCGTTACTTACACATCTCGTAACGTATTGCTCACATAGAGCCGTTACTTAATACATCTCGTAACGTATCGCTCACATAGAGCCGTTACTTAATACATCTTGTAACGTATCGCTCACATAGAGCCGTTACTTAATACATCTCGTAACGTATCGTTCACATAGAGCCGTTACTCAACAATTCGCACACATAGTGCTTAATATAATTTGTCATTCATTCGAATATAAAATTTCATATATAAAAAAATATCCAATCTACCTCAACTTCACATATAGGTACATACCTATATGGACAACATTTATGATTTAGCAATCAAACACTATATTATATTCGGCTTCAACAATATCAAATCATCCACAACCCTTTTTAATATATTCATTTTTCCATTTCAATATTTCACATATCTAAAAGTATTAATATCATGTAAACACACATTTCATGCAATTGTCTTAACATCCAAATAACCACACATTCGGCTAAACCATACTAGGACCATTTGTACATTCGGTTATGCACATTTTACACCCTTACCACCATTCAAATAAAGCATATAATAAGATATAATATTCAATTTAATCCAATTGCTTAAATCATACCTCGGATATCAACAAGTTCAACTTCCCGATTAATCGTTCAGTTTGGTTTTTCCCCGATCTAATCCCACCTCTTTTTGTTCTTGATCTATGAAATATCAAATAAAGCTTGTTCACACTTAATTCTATTCAATTTAATCCAAAACTCAGAATTTATAAAGTTTACTATTTTACCCCTCAACTATTTAAGCTTTACAATTTAATCCATATAACCCAAAACACAAAATGTCAAAAATTGGCCATCTTTATCAAGGGCCGAATGTTTACCACTCTCTTTCCAACTCATTTCTTCCATTATAAAGCTAATTAATCCTTCCTAAAATTTTCTTTTCATCAAAACACCCTATTACCCGAAATTCATCTAAAATTCTAAAGAAATCCTATTAATCTAGTTCGTTTCTAATATGTGCCATCTTAAAACACATAATTATCAAATTTCTATCCATGGTCATATTCGAAATATACCATCAAAACACAAATTTACAAATGGGCTAGTCAATATGCATGATAACAATCTCAAAAACATTGAATTTAATAAAAACTAAGCTTAAATACCAACCTTAATTGAACATGCATAAACCGAAAATGAAGAGAGCTTGAAGTCTCTTTTTCTCCCTTTTTCCTTCACAAATTCGGCCACTACAAGAAGAAAGGATGAACACTTTTCTTCTTCTTTTCTTATTTCATTTATTTTACTCCAATTATAATATTAATAAAACATCACTAACTATAAAAACAATTGAATTTAATATACATGTTAATCATCATGCCGTCCACTACAAATAAAATGGTTTATTTGACATGCAAATCCTTTCTTTCAACCAACACTTAAATTAAACCCTTTAATTTAATGAATGCTACTTTTATACTTTATCTATTTTATCCTTTCTCTCAATTCAAGCACATCAAGCAATAAAATTCGCACAATTCAACACATTTTTACTCAATATTACTACACACGAAAATAAAATAATATTATGAGATTTTCCGGCTCGGATTCGTGGTCCCGAAACCACCGTTCCGTTTAGGGTCGTAATTGGGCTGTTACAAGTTGTTTAGCATTCTATAAACATAAATGATGTTATATCAATAAGAATTTGATCAAATCAAAATTTTATGTATAAAATTGCACAAGTTAAATCATAGAGAAAAAAGGGGAAGAATGTAGATGAAGTTTTCATAATTGATCCAACTGATAATATTTTAAATTCAATCGTTTTTTCCGGTTTGATTAAATAAAATAAAATTATATTAAGAATAAAAAATTAGTTTATTTAGTTTGATTACAGTTCAATCGATTCAATCGTCCGGTTCAACTAATCTGATCGATTTATGGGTCAATCATCTAACCCCTTATTTTGAATCAATATCTTGATTGGTTCCCAATTCAATTGATTCCACAGACGAGTGTAGTTTAATTTTAAAAACAATGATGTACATCGTGCAAAGATCGAGGCAGCTTTGTGAATATAGATGTAATGGTGGTGGAGCGGATGGGTTTTCACCCCTTTGACCTCGACTTGATATTTTATACCCAACATAATTCGATTTTGACTTGATTTGAAATTAAATATTAATGTAATTGTTCTAATTCTGATAAAAAAAATTAAAGTTATATTCAATTTTGACTTCAACTTGAATTGATATGACACATTTTTTATGTATTTTTATTAAAATAAAAAATAATTTTTAACTTTAATTATTTTTAATGATGTTATGAATTGTTTTTTAGGTAAAATTATATTAGAGCAAATATTAATATAAATTTTATTTTCAAGTTAATATTATATACTAGAAATTCTATCACGTATATATGTCTTTAAAAATAACGTACGATAAATAAAAATGTATGGTTTGAAATTAATAATAATAATATATATAATGTATATGGAATTAAAATAAAAATGTGGGTCAAAACTTTTGTGTAATAATATTAAAATATACAAAAATAAAACATTGATTGGAGTGTTAAAATTGAGGTTTTCTATTTGATAATAGTATAGGTTCAAACCTTCTAATTTGTAATTTTTTATTGATTTTATTTAAAATGTAAAAGGACAAAATTACTATTATAAGAATATAACTTATTTAAAATATATAAAGGTAATTTAGTAATTTCTCAAACCGAGTTGGTGTGGATGTGACACCAATTCAATTAAGAATTTAAATAATATTATAGAAGTAAAAAGAAGCATCATTGTAAAAATGTAAAAAAAAAAATTGTAAAAAACTATTTATATTTTTCAAATTTATTAAAATATAAATAATATTTAAGTCATAAAAATTGTTAAAAATTGTGAATATCATTAAAATTGTTAAATAATATTAGAAATTTTTAAAAATTATAATAATTTTTACAATTTTTATTAAAATAAAAATTTTAAAAAAATCTCAAAATATAGCCACGAAGACATCAAATTCAAACCTACTAATATTTGACATCGATAACTCGTGACTTTAATTTTAATATTGAATATTTTAATTCAAACTCAAAATTGAGCTTAAACCTCATAATCAAACATAGATTAAATTAATTTCTTACGAAATTGATGAAACCAATCTTATACCCTATTTAGTATTCAATTTTAATTGATATACCAAACAAAGTTTAGGTGATTAATTTTTTAATTTAACAAACATAAAATTAATCTCAAAATAAACTTCATATAGAAATCCAAAGTCTAAGGACAAATACATTAAAGCCAATACTATTGTAGACATAGCAGCAAGCCAACAACAACACAACCATTTGCTTTTGCGAAGCTATTTGTTTGCAGTCGATTTGGGAAGATTTTGAACAGCAAAATAGGCGAGCAAATTCTTCTTCAACAGATTATCAGCAAATCTCACTTGAAAATCAAATTTCTCAGCGTAATTAAGTGTGTCGCCCCACTTTTTCGAGGTATACCAATCCAAATCCCCAACCGAGAAATCTTTCATCTCTTTGATCACAGCGCAGACCAGAACTTGAATGGCGATTATGAAAAACATTAGTAGTTTTCCACCATCTTTTTCGATTTGGAGGAATTTCCCCCCAAGCAGTGTTCTTCAATGCCTGTTCCAAGCCTGGGAAATCTTTGCATTCCACTTTGTCGTTGCCTTTGTCATGACGTTGGTTCTCCAAATCACGGAATTTAGATTGTACTCCTTCACGAGTTAGATCATCGGTTGCAACCTTCGATGGAGGTGGGAAAAAAATTTAAAACCATTAGGGGTGTAAACGAGATATTGTTGCTCACAAGCTACTCGAATTTAACTTAATTTGAGGTTAGTAATACTTAACTCAAATGGCTCGTACGCCCTATCGAGTTTTTTCATATTTTTATATTGTTAAATTACATTATTTCCTTTGATATATTATTAACTTTAAACTTAATTATTAAACTGATCTCGGCCTCGAATAGTTTAATTATATCTCGAGTCAAATATCAAATTTCAAATTTAGAAATCGAGCTTGATCCTTACAGTGTCTGAACTCAGCTTGGCTCGATTACACTACATAAAACTCAATTGAGATTTGATGTGTGATTATGTATTTTTAAAAGACATAAAAGAAGCATGAAATTTCAAATTCATTACTGAACAAAGAGAAGGGGAAGCTATTAGTGATGTTAGTGGTGTGTTTCATTAAGTCTTATTACCTTTTGCATAACTAAGTTGCCTTGCTTTTTTTAAGGGTTAGTTACTTTTCATAAATATTTTCGAGCTAAAAAGTATTTTTGAGTAAAAGTTAAAATTTTCTGCTAGCATTACTTCTGCTCAAAAATGCTTTTTTAAAGTATTTTATGTCTCAGAAGCACTTTTTACAAATTCAAAAGTATCTTGTTCAGTAGTGTTTTTATTTCAAAAGTGTTTTGTATCCCAAAAGTACTTTTGAAAAACAGTGCTAAACTGACCCTAAGTTGCATAACTGTTAAGAGATATTACCTAGAGGGTGAGTATTAGATTGGGTCGAGTTGAATCGAATTGAGTAAAAAATTTTCGAGTTAGTCGAGTTAACGAATCCTATTTTGGCAATCGAATTCAATTTGAAATTTTTTCGAGTTGAGTCAAAAAATTTCAAATTGAGTCGAGTCGTGTTAACGAATCCTATAATTTATATTCAATGTTGTTTACATAAACTGATTATTTAACTAATGGACGAAGTATAAGCTTTTAGGTTAATTTTGAGTAAAGGAAAAAAAGGAAAGTAAGGGGATTCAAGAAGGAAAGTAAGATTGATGGATAAACATTTATCTAAATGACATAGTTTTACTTTTTAACTTGATGATTTTGACTTTTAACTTTAGAAAAGCTAAACATTTATCAAAACGACGTAGTTTTGCCTTTTCTTATTCGAATTTCTAGATAACTCGAATTAAGGGTGAGTGTTCGAGTTAAATTAAAAAAAAATTAAACATATTAAATTAAAATCTTATTTCAATATAACTATTTCTATTTTAGAGCACATAAATTTGAAACCATATACATTTGAAAATCTTTTTAAAGCAAAAAAGAAGAAGAATATATTTTAGTTTGATAAACTTGAATCATTAATCAACTTATTTAGATTCCAAAATTATTATTTTATAAAATTTTTAAAAGTTTAACTTTTTTTTACATATATTTTAGATTTTTTTTAAAAAAATTATAATTTTTTAAAAAGTATAAATTTTTAGAATTTTTATAAATATTTTGAATTTTAAAAATTATTTTTAATGTTTGAAATATATTTTGAATTTTTTTTAATTTTTATTAAGGGAGAGACCAATGTGCTCATTTTTAAAATTGACAGGGACCAAAAGGGTATTTACACTAATCTGTTATTCGAATTATTCGAGTTATTCGAAAAATTTCGAGTTCGAGTAGAGTTGAATTTTACAATTCAAATAACTCGATTCGATTAACTTGAAATTTGAAATTTTTTTCGATTTTTTTGAATCGTATCGAATTTTGCTCACCCCTAATATTACCACTAGACAAGGACCATTTTGGAAATAAAAACCAGATTTTGAGGCTCAGACAAATAAATTTTCAAAATAAACAAATGAAGATTAATAGAAGTCCGTTCCTTCAAACTAGCAGATTTATTAAAATAAACTGAATATGAATTGGTAAGTTCCTTCACTATTTCTGTCACGTATGACTTGATGAACTCTTCTTCATTTTTTTGTTAATGATTCTCGTCGGTGCCGGAGCTCCCTCTGTTTCCTTATTCCTTTTCTTTCTTGTCTCAATAAGTCATCGGAGACAAAGTTCAGATTTCTTTTCTTGCTTCCATTCGACATAGACTGATGCTCGAATTCTGCCATGCCACAACCCATCTTCTTGTTCGGATCTGAGAAATTTAACTCAGATTTCCCAATTCAGAACAATAGAAAAATTATAAACAAGGAAATGATAGCGATTTAGTAGATTTAGGAGTACTTACAGGTTTAATGTATCTATATCGGTGAAGAGAAGACAGAGAAAAGGCCGCCTCCGCCAAAGAGTAAAGCAGGAAAAACAAAGGAATTCGTTGGTTAGAGAAAGCTTGCAAGTTGGGTCTAAACTTTAGGCTTAAGCTATTTTTTTGGGCCGGACATTGGGTCGTGTTATAAATGTCCTGGCTAAGCCTATTGACTGTCGGGGTGAAATTTCAGCTTCTGAATTTCAATTAATTGAATCTCCTGCCTCATGTATTATTTCGAGACGTTACGTTTATGAGCCTCTTCAAACAGGACTTATTGCTATAGATTCGATGATCCCTATAGGACGTGGTCAGCGAGAATTAATTATTAGGGATAGACAGACAAGTAAAATAGCAGTAGCCAATGATATGATTCTCAATCAGCAAGGGCAAAATGTAATATGTATTTATGTAGCTATTGGTCAAAAAGCATCTTCTGTGGCTCAAGTAGTGACCACTTCTAAGAAAGGGGAGTGATGGAGTACACCATTGTGGTAGCCGAAACGGAGGATTCCCCAGCTATATTACAATACCTCGCACATTATACAGGAGCTGCTTTGACTGAATATTTTATGTATGTATTTGAACTTAACAAACAGATTTAAATTTTTGGTTGGACCCAATCTAAACCTAGCTCGACCTATGATCACCTCTAGTTTTAACTTTATGATTTTGAGTATTTTGAAGTAGTAAATTTGTATGAAGTTAATGTTGTTGTGTGACAATTGAGATGTCTTATAATTATATAAACTTTGATAAGTTAATAATTTATATTATTTCATGCCCTTATCATCTTTTCATGTTTCATTTTATATGATGTGGTTTCTAATAGTATTAAGTTTAAATTTTATAGTTTTAAATATTTTCAATTTTTGAATTTTTTATTTCGTCTTAATCATATTTAAGGTATTTTATATTTATAATTTTTAATAAATTAATATTATTTTTAGGGCTAATTAAATAAATTGAATATGGAAGTTTAAATTTATCTCCAAACTTTAAATATTTTAATTGACTCTTTAAAAATATATATTTTTAATTTTCTTTTCAATTTTTACATATATTTTAAAATTTGAGATTTTTTTAAAATTTATATAAGTTTCGAAATTATTTCTTCTTTTTTTTGTTAATTTATATATTTGAATTTTTATAGAAATTTAAAGTTTTCAAATTTTCACGTAATTTGATTATGTGTCACAATATGGTATTGTCACGTCATTGAAAATGAATGCAGCTACAAACAAGCACTAAAATAATGGATCTAAAACTTGCAATTGTTGTTGCATTACGGCAGAACTTTTATTGGGAACAAAAGTACTGTAAAAACGTAATCTCCTCAAAATCAAAATTCCACAGTCTTCATCGCAGCTCTTCCAACACCTCGGTTTCTCGAAGCTAGCTTTCCTCATCGGTTTCTATCATGCTCCGCTTCTGCTACTACAAAATCAGGAACCCTTCCTTCACGATAAGTGTCCTCCCCTCTTATTATCCCTTTTGTAACAGGGATATGTGCTAAACCATTTGCTTTCCTCAATGCATGTTAAAAAAAAAAGACATCTATCGAACTTCTTACTCAACTCCTTCGAGTCCTTAATATAGGCGCTTATAACAGATCTGTCATCTTGTTCTATTTGTAGTTTCCTGATAACCGATCGGGCATCCCCTTCAATTATCATTTTCCGAAAACCCAGATCGATTCCCATTATACTGTCTGGAGATAGGCCAATGCTTCAGGCGCAAAAGAAGAAAGAATGTAGCTATTCAGAATGATTCTTGAGCCCATCACCCGCCTACCAAGCTCGCACATGATTCTTTTCTGTGATTTTTGAAGGGTGCATCAAAGTTTATTTTGATAAACGCTGGATCTTGTGGGCGCCATCTTTCCATCATAATCTCTTAGCAGGTAAATTTCTCTCTATATCATCAATTTCCTTGAGGTATTCTCTTATGAAAACAACTTATTCATGTGAAGATTTTTTAATCCCTTCATGCACCTCTTTATTCCTTGTCCAAATGACCCAAGAAGCACAGAACACTGTTCTACATTTGCGTGTTGAAATGGTAGACATAATATCCATTAACCAGTCTCTAAATCCACTCTGTAATACATCCTAATTCCATGTTATTTCTAGCTGTTGTCATATTTCTTTTACAACGATACAATCTCGGAAAACATGCTCTATCGTTTCAGTTCCATCTGAGCATCGAGGACAGACTGCTGAACTTCGAAGCCTTCTGTAATGGAGATTACAATACGTTGGAATGTAGTTATTAAACAGCCTCCATATTGTAATCTTAACTTTTGATGGCAAATTTGTCTGCCGCAGCTTCTTGTAGAAAATGGTGTGACCATTATTGTAGTGTCTAGGCTCAGATGTATCCTCTCCCTGTAATAATCTTTTATAACCACTCCTAACCTATAGTTAATTTGTGACACAAAATTAAATTAACGGGATTATTAATATAATAAAAATGTTAGTCAAAACTTTTGTGTGATAATATCAAAATATATAAAACTAGAACATTGATTGGAGTGGTAAAGTTGAAGTTTTATGTTTCATACTATAGTATAGGTTCAAACCTTCTCATTTATAATTTTTTTATTGATTTTATTTAAAATATAAAAAATAAAATTACTACTAATATACTGTAATTTAGTAATTTTTCCAACCGAGTTAGTGTTCAGTGATTAGAAGTAAAAAGAAGCTATCATTATAAAAATGTTAAAAAAAAAAACCTTGTAAAAACTATTTAATTTATTTTTCAAATATATTAAAATATAGATAATATTTAAAAGTCGTTAAAATTGTGAATATCATTAAAATCATTAAATAATTATTAAAAAATATTAAAATTTTAATTATTAAAAAATGATTAAAATTTTGTGAAAATTATAAGAATTTTGAAAATTAGAATAATTTTTACCATTTTTATTAAAAATAAAAATTAAAAAATTCCAAAATAGCAAGAAATTATCATGCCACCAAGAAATCAAATTCAAGCCTACCAATACTTTTACATTAATTTTGATATTGAATATTTTAATTCAAACTCAAATTTGAGCTTAGAACTCATAATCAAACATAGATTAAATTAATTTCTTACGAAATCGACGAATTTAAATGTTATACAGTATTTAATTTTAATTAATATATCAAATAAAATTTAAATTCAACTCCTAATTTTTTTGAAACTTAATTTCTCAGTTTAACAAAACATTAATCTCAAATAAGATAAACTTCACACATACAGAAAAGTAAATATAGAAACCCGAAGTCAAGTACAAACAGATTAAAGCCAATATTTTTGTAGACTGCAGCAACCCAGCAACAGTAACACAACCATTTGCTCGTGGGAAGCTATATTTTTACGGCCGATTTGGGCAGATTTTGAATAGCAAAATAGGCAAGCAAATTCTTCCTCAACAGATTATCTGCAAATCCCACTTGAAAACCATATTTCTTACCGTAATTAAGTGTCGCGCTCCACTTTTTCAAGGTACCCAAATCCAAATGTCCAACCGAAAAATCTTTCATCTCTTTGATCGCAGCGCAGAGCAGAACTAGAGTGGGGATATGAAAAATATCAGTCGCTTTTCCACGATCTTTTTCGATTTGGATTGCAATAGATTCGAGGTAGTCTGGAATTTTCCCCCAACTCGTTTTCTTTAATTCCTGTTCCAAGCCTAGGAAATCTTCACATTCCACTTTGTCGTTGCCTTTGTCATAAATTTGGTTCTCCAAATCACAGAATTTAGATTGTACTCCTTGACGAGTTTTATCATCAGTTGCAGTAACTTTTACCTTCCATGGAGGTGGGAGAAAAAACTAGAACAAACAAACATGAAAAACAAGTAATAAATTCAGAGCAATGAAATAAATTCTGTGCTTAACTCTGGAAACATGGATTTTGAATACGGCGTGAATTGTGAGAATGTTGTGTACATTAGAGTGTAAATGAGATATTGTGGCTCACAAGCTACTCGAATTTCACTTGAAAAGAATTCGAATTTGATTTGAGAGTTGTTGAGCTGAGTTTAAACTCGGCAGCTTGAACTATCAATATCGAGCCAAATTTAAGGTTAGTAATACTTTACTCGAATGGTTCGTGAATCATTTCTAGCTTTTTCATATTTTTATATTATTAAATTACATTATTTCCCTTAATATGTTATTAATTTTAAACTTAATTATTGAGCCGATCTCGAGCTCGAGTAGCTCAATTATATCTCGAGTCAAGTATCAAGTTCCGAATTTTGAATCGAGCTCAGCTCGGCCCGATTACACCTCTATACATGACTACATAAAACTCAATTGAGATTTGGTGTGTGGTTATGCATTTGAAAGACATAAAAGAAACATGAGAAGGAGAAGTTAGGGTTAGTTTAGCATTAGCTTTTAAAAAGTACTATGGTTTTGACAAGTAATTTTGAAAAGTTTAGTTTAAGATTTAAGTGTTTACTATTGCTATCAAAAAATACTTTAGATAACTAAAAAAAATTGCTTTTACTTTTGGGTTGAAAAGTACTTCTGACTCCAAAAGTAGTTTAGCATTGCCTCTGGCTTCAAAAGTGTTTTTTGACCCCAAAAATACTTTTGAGAAGTAACGCTATACAAAGCATAATTCTAATAATTTACGCAACTCTTATAGTTGTGGATCAAGTTTTAAAAAAATTAAACTAGAGATTTAGATCATGAAATTAAGCTTATTAAATAAATTCTAATAATTCACGTACCTCTGATCGTTGTCGATCAAGTTTTTCAATTGTCTCTCCTATTAGAAGCAGTCGCCACTTCGCCTTGGCTTCTGCTAATACAGCATCCTTGCACTTGCGGTCAGTTTCGTGGATCACTTGGATAGTCACTAGGAGATCAGATCGTTTTGGCCCCAGCATTTTGATTTGGTTGCGATGGCAGAGAACTTGTTGAGAAGCTTTCGTTTTCCCGATGTTAGTGGCTTTCAGCACATTTTTCGTTTTCATGCTCAGCAGCATCTCCGTCATGCGTTTCAACTCGCATTTCCAATTTGTTATCTTGCCATTCTTTTCACACAAAACAGGTATTAAGAGACAATCTACAGCATTGTCAATGCAAGGATTTTTGGACTAGACAGGGACCATTTTGGAAAAAAATCCAGATTTTGAGGCTCAGTTTATTAAATGAACTCAACACAAACAAAATTTCAAGATAAACAAATGAATATTAATCATTTACAGCCATACTTGCAGATTTATTAAAATAAATTGAATATGAATTAGTAAGTTCGATTGAGAGACTTACGTTATTTTTCCCTCTTGCAGTTGGACAATCGTAAAATATCGGTATTATTTGTCTCCGGTACTGGCTATCGCTCTGTTTCTTTTTTCGTTTTACTTCTTGTCTGAATTCATCCAAAGTAAAATTCAGATTTCTTTTCTTGCTTCCATTCGACGTAGACTGATGATCCAGTTCTGCCATGGCATAACCCATCTTCTCGTACAGATCTGATAAATTTAAATCAGATTTCCCAATTCAGGACAACAGAAAAATTATAAAGAAGGATATGATAGCGAATTAGTAGAATCAGGAGTACTTACGGGTTACAAGTATCTATATCGGTGAAGAGAAGACAGAGAAAAGAACGCCGCCGCCGAAGAGTTAAGCAGAAGAAACAAAGGAATTCGTTGGTTAGAGAAAGCTTATCTTTATTTCGAGATTTTGAATAGAATTTAATGATCTTAATTTGACAACCGATTTTGAGATTGAAAGTAAACTGATTTGAGACGTACCTTTTCCATCATCTTCGTCCTTCTCCGACAATCTTCTTGAGAAATTGTTCTAAACGAATCAACGGGCATGTATTCAAAAATTTTTTTCACTTTAAGCGGTCGTCGTAAAGAATAGTCGGTCACGGATTGCTCTTCATCTTCCAGTTTTTTAAGGCAAGCTATTAAATTGCTGGTCGCAGATCGCTCTTTTGCGTCAAGAAGCATAGCTTTCATTGCAGACAGTGTTTTTCTGAGGTGGTCGACGTCATCTTTAATCTTCAACAACAGTTCAATTTTACAGCGATTATGGGAGATCTTTCTGTCTCTGATGGATTTGATCGTGTCTTCCGCCATTGATGGTTCAAACTGAAATCAAGGCAAAAATTGTTTGATTATTGCAAGAGGAAGAAAGTGAAATAGTGAATCGAAAGAGATGAAACTTCAGGGTTGTAGAGACCACCAAACAATACAATACAATAAAAGTAAAGTCGGTAGATGAGAAACGGTCCCACCATGGACTTTTATATTTTCACGCGCGCGCATATTACAATGGCTTCTCGCGATGGGCGCGAGCATATTTAACTTCAACATAGCTTTCTCGCGATCGGCGCGAGCATATTCGACTTTAACAAATATTAATTGTCTTTATCCATTACTGTCGAAATGAACTAAAATAGTCGTCCTAAAAAAATTGTAATTGACTTTACAAAAAAAAATATTAAAAAAATAAAGTGGTAAAAGAAACTTCTTCTTTTCTAACTCAAACCACTAAATACCGACCATTTTAAAAATACAGTCAAACCTTATTACCTAACCACTCTGCGCTCGCGTTTTCGTCGAAGCATATGGGCCCATATTTGCCAGCTAATTTTCCAGTAATCTTCTTGCGACAATTTTACATAGAGGAAGTTAAAATCTCGAGCTTTTCGTGATGGAAATTAGGCTTATTTTTAATCCCATCTCATTGAAAACTTTCTTAGTTTCTTCGGTTTCCTCTCTCACACCCGACTTGCTCTCGCTTCTTTTCACTGGTAGAAGTACTTACGGTTGAATTTACTTATTCAATATCATATCTTGCTTTCATTTTGCATCATTTCTTTACTTTTGAGTTAATATCATTCCATATATTTTTGTTTTGCTGATTTAAGAAGATTTTGATGCCTTTCACTTGCAAATCGTTTGTGTTTTTCTGTTTTTTTGGTTTTAATGATTTGATCTAATCTAAATTTCTTAGATCCGTGCCAAGATGAGCTCCGTTAACTCGCCATCCTTCGATGTTGGTTATGACTTTGACAACTTTCTGAATGATAGTACGCCACCAGCAGCCGATCACATCTTTAAAGAGGTAGAGATCCCAAGTGAGAACTACTCACATGAGAATTATTTGACGCCGAGTGCAAGCAACTTTGATCCTGTCTGCGTAATTTTTTTATTTAATTTAATGATGATGTATCATGTTATTATTTACTGATAATGCATGAAATTTATATATCGATAATACATAAAAGAATATTACTTATAATAATTCTCTTTTCTGATGCACTAGAGTTTTTTTGTTTTGCTGATTGGAAAGAAGATTTTGTTGCAGTTGTGTTTTTCTGTTCTTTTCATTTGAATGATTTGATTTGATTTAACTTTCAAGAGGTAGAGGTTAAATTTTTACAAATTTAATTACTCAATTTAAGTCTCCAATCTAACTTTAATTTTTTAATTTGGATTTTCAGACCTCAACAAGTGCAGGGAACCATGATACTTTGGTATGCATTATTTTTTTTTTTTAATTTAATGATAATGTATCATATTATTTTTTACTGATACTTTGTGGTAATCATATAAATACTATTATCATAATTTATGGTTTTTCTTCAGCATATCCGGGGCTTTATATTGTTGATCAAAATCTTGAATTTACTAATTCAATATCATATCTAGCTTAATACATTGCATTACATGCTCTCTCTTTTTTTCACTGCAATGGAAGGATTAATGTACAATTGACTTTATTAATTCAATATCATATCTTGCTTTGATGTTGCATAATTTCTTTACTTGAGCCGATATGGTTTTGTTTTGCTGATTTCCCGTTGACCTGCAAACTGTTTGTGTTTTTTTTTTTTTGATCTAATCTAAATATCACAGATCCATGCCCCGATGATGAACACTGCTACCATGCTATTGACACAACATGGAGTGACACCAGCAACCAATTCGATGAATTTTCAAGGGGGAGAGTTCTCGGTTGGAAACCTTAAGCCTCATATGATGGTATGCATACTTTTTTGTTTAATTAAATAATATGTGTCATGTTATTATTTATTAATAATGCACGAAATTTATATATAGATGATACATAAAAGAATATTACTTATAATAATTCTCTTTGCTAATGCACTAGATTTTTTTTTTAACTATGTTATTTGAATATCAAATATAAAAACTTATGCCTAACATATATGTGTTCAATTTTTCTAAAATTTTTAAAGCATTTACAAGACATCACGTTAAATCTCAACTAATACACATGTTAAGTTTCTTTGCTAATTTTCCATGAATCTTCTTGTTTCAAATTTACAGAGAGGTAGTTAAAATCTAAAGCTTTCCGTGATGGAAGTTGGCCTTATTTTAAATTCCATCTCAATTCCTTCGTTTCTTCAGTTTTACTCTTCGACATTTGACCCTTCTCTTTCTTTTCTTCACCTCAGTAGAAGTACGTATGGTTGAATTTACCGATTCAGTATCATATCTTGTTTTGATTTTGCATAATTTATTTACTTTGAATCAATATTTTGCTGATTTGAATGATGATTTTGATGCAGCTAACCTGCAAATTGTTTATGTTTTTCTGTTCTTTTCGTTTCGATATTTTCCTAACATATACATGTTCAATTTTTCTGAATTTTTTAATGCATTTAGAAGAATTTGGAAGGCCATATTTGATATTGCTACATTATTTTTAAGTCACATTATAATCATAATTTCTTTTTCACTATAGTTGTGTTTTTAAACTTAGCAATATGGGTTCATGTATCTTTTAAGTTTTCCTTTCTTTTTCTTAAACTTAATGTCTCATGTCATTCCTGAACTTAATATCATATCTTGCTTAATACATTGCATTACATGCTCTCTCTTTTCTTCATTGCAATGGAAGAATGTACAGTTGACTTTACTAATTCAATATCATATCTTGCTTTGATTTTGCATAATTTCTTTACTTGAGCCGATATGGTTTTGTTTTGCTGATTTCCCGTTGATCTGCAAACTGTTTGTGTTTTTTTTGTGATTTAATCTAAATTTCACAGATCCATGCCTCGATGATGAACACTGCTACCATGGTATTGACACAACATGGAGTGACACCAGCAACCAATTCGATGAATTTTCAAGAGGTAGGGTTCTCAGTTGGAAACCTTGAGTCTTGTATGATGGTATGCATACTTTTTTTGTTTAATTTAATGATATGTGTCATGTTATTATTTACTGGTAATGCATGAAATCTGTATATCGATGATACATAAAAGAATATTACTTATAATAATTCTCTTTATCTTAATGTCTCATGTCATTCTTGAACTTGCTCTTCGTGCATCTTTCCAGTTAAATATTTTCTTCCTGCTGTTTACTGCTATTATACCGTTGTTTTGTTATGCAAAATTTGTCCTTAAACCTAAAAAACATGGTTGAAGAAGTGCCAAATCAATTGAATTCTCCACCTTGTTACAAACATATACTTTTCTTGTGTGTCTTCAAACTCACAAGCCAAATTTGCAAGAACAAATTCTCACGAAATGACTCATGATTTCACTATGTTGCGTCTTGAACCATAGTTTTGATATTAGTTGTAGGAATTAATGGTTGAAACGTTATCAACACAAACTAAAAAGAAAAAATTAGATATACTCATTAAAGACATTATATAACATTGTTTGACCTCACTAGCTTAAATTGCAGGGATAAAACTACAAACCATTAGACCCATGAATTTGTTGAGTACGTGTTAGTAATGACATCACATTAAATCTCAACTAATACATATGTTAAGTTTCTTTGCTAATTTTCCATGAATCTTCTTGTTTCAAATTTACAGAGAGGTAGTTAAAATCTAAAGCTTTCCGTGATGGAAGTCGGCCTTATTTTAAATTCCATCTCAATTCCTTCGTTTCTTCAGTTTTACTCTTCGACACCTGACCCTCTCTCTCTTTTCTTCACTGCAGTAGAAGTACGTATGGTTGAATTTACTGATTCAATATCATATCTTGTTTTGATTTTTGCATAATTTATTTACTTTGAATCAATATCCTTCCATATGGTTTTGTTTTGCTGATTTGAATGATGATTTTGATGCCGCTAACCTGCAAATCGTTTATGTTTTTCTGTTCTTTTCGTTTCAATGATTTGCTTTAATCTAAATTTCTCAGATTCCTGCCAAGATGAGCATCGCTAGCACTTCATACCATGAAGCTATCTCTGAAGGACAAGGGAACTACTCGAATCAAGAGAGTGAAGGGTTGCTTAATCGTAACCGGATGAATGACTCGATGCGGAGTAAAGGCATTAAAAGAAGCTTGGAAGCTAGAGAAAAAGGCACAGAGGAACAATGCAACTTCCAACCATCACTAGAGCCGAAAAATAAAAAATTAACCCTCGAAGAGCTTGGAGAGAGAGATGGGAAGCAAATAAACAAGATAATGACAGATCGGCTTAACAGACAGATAGAGCAAGTAAATTCTCCGGCTTGTTTACTTTTTTTTTTTTTTATAGTTTGAAATCATGGTTTGAGTTGAGAAGTGTTTTTCAACTTCAATAGTAAATAAAATAACTAAAATCTGAGAATGATTTTTACTTTCAGAGTCCACGATATATCGTAGTAGATGATTTAAAAAATCATTGTATCTATAAAGTAAATTTGTTTGTTTCTTTTAACACCTATTTTTATTGTATATTTTGGGGAAGGAAGGACAAAAAGTCAGATATGGAATTAGTGCACGCCAAGCAATGGCCACTGAAAGAGGATGTCCAAGTCATTAGACAGGAGTGCAAAAAGATAGCTAAAACCTGTGATTTAAATACAAATGAGGCGAAGCAAAAATTGCTCGGAGAAGCAAAAAATTTGGAGATAACACAGAGAGCACGTGAGGTATGTTAAACTTTTATAAATACTTGTTGTCTCACGCTACAGTATCTAATCTCACCGCCACAGCTGTTTTTACACTAACCGCAGGTAAACACACCGCCCATCCAAACTCACCTTAAGTCTCAACTCTAACTTTTTAATTTGGTTTTTCAGGACTCTGGGAACCCTTCCACTAATATGGTATGTATATATTTTTATTTAATTTAATATTGACGTGTCGTGTTATTATTTATTGATGCTGCATGAAATTTATGTATTAAAGGGAGAAATTATTTTACGGATTCTTCTCATCACATTATCTATGATCATTTTTCTAATTATTTAATGATAGTTCAGCATTTTTTTCATGTCATTAACACATATCAAATATAAAAAAAATTATAAGTCACATTATAATCACAATTTCTTTTTCAATATAGTTGTATTTTTAGACTTAGCAATAATACATTGGATATGGATTAATCATGTACTTTTATCTTTTATAAATTTTCTTTTCTTTTTCTTTATCTTGATGTCTCATGTAATTTTTGAACATGCTCTTACATCTTTTTGATTAAATTTCAGGATCACATCGTGAATCATTTAGATTTATATTTCGACCCTCAATTCATTGAGGCAGTAATGAAAAAGGTATGATATGTACATTAGCTGATCCAAGTAATATTTGAGAACAACCAACCAAAAAAATTTAGGAACATTGTTTAGGTTTCAGAAATTTTTATTCTAGTTATAAGGCTATTACTTGATCATCAAGAAACCATATGATTATTTATTAGATCCAAGAATTTGTTGAATACGTGTTGGTAATGAATTTGTCTTTTTAAGTACATCACATTAAATCTCAACAAATACATATGTATAATCATATACATACCATTCTGATAATTTATGGTTTTCTACGTTTATTGTTTCAGCTTTCTCCAGATCTTGGTAATGGTCGTTCTGCAAGTTCTGCTTTTAATGATTTGAAAAACCAAGTTTATGTCCAAGGCAACAAGCAAGTGGAGCCAGAAGATTTCCAAGGTTTACCAGAAGAGTTGAAGAAACTTCGTTGGGGGGAAATTCCAAGCTACCTTCAACCTATTGCGAGCCGAATCGTAAAGGATTTTGCAAAAGTTGAGTTTAGTCATACTACGGCTCTAGTTCTGTTTTGTGCTGCAGTAAAAGAGATGGAAGATTTTCCAGCTGAGAAATTGGACTTGGATACGTTGAAGAAGTGGGAGGCAACACTTAAAAAGGCCAAGGAAGTTGGTTTTCAGGTGGGATTTGCTGATGATTTGTTAAGGAAGAATTTGCTTGCCTTCTTTGCTCACACACAAATTCTTGGAGGAGGCTAAAAAAAAGGAGGTTGGAGAAATCAAAGGTGGCTCAGCTCTCATTGTTGAGAATCAAAGGGTGTTTTGCATTCGCAGCAAAATACACAGAACTTATTTGATTTGATGCACTTTGGGTTTCAATATTTACTTTTCTCTATTTGGTTTTGGGTTATAAAAAAAAAAAAAAAACTATATGGTTTTGGGTGTTTTGCTTGGACTTGGTGTTTTGCAATCATTTATATTATATGATTTTTGAGACATTGATATATTTCATCACCATGTGCTATATATATATATATATATATAATTGTGTTAGTTATTTTACCTAGTTTATTAAGTGTCAGATTTGATTGTGAGTATCGAAAATAATTATGTATCCAATATGGTATATTTAGTTTTTTTTTTAAATTTTTCCATATATTTAAAGGATCCTTGATGTCATATCCCTTTATTTGTGTGATAGACAAGGATACTTCATTTATTACTTATTTTTCTTAATTATTTTTTTAATACTTAATTTTCCAATTTATTAAATATTGCATTAGTTTCAAATACGATAAACTTCGCATGTATAGAAAAGTGAATATAGCATTTTATTGTGTTATAATAATGTATTTATAGATATTTTATGTTTATATAATTTTTAATAGATTAATAATAATTTATATTATATAGAATATGAGACATGGCATATGATATCTAATACATGGCATATGATATCTAATATTGTCCATATTTGAATTATATATTGTTTAATTGTGGCTTTTGTCCTTCTATTATGTTTATATTCAATATTTAATCATTCTAGTTTAATTTAGTCCTACACTTTTTCAATGTTATTAGTAGCAAAATTTTGACATTGTTAATTGTTGAATTAAACGTGATGCCATGATTTTTTTTTTTTTATAACTCTTTTACAATAAAGATAATTCATATAACATTATTATTGCAAGGGCGAAGTCAGGGGGTAGCATGGGCCCTGGCCCTCTTAAAATGTAAAATTACTATTTAGGCCCTAAAATTTTTTTAAAAATTTTAAATTAGTGAAGGTAAAATTATATTTTGGCCCCTCTAAAATTATAAAAATCCGATTTAATCCTTTATAAATTATAAAGATAAAAACTATAAAAAAAATTAAAATTTCATTCGGCCCACCCTAAAAATTTGTTCTGGCTTCACCCCTGATTGCAATAGTTAATAGTGTAACACCCCTAGCCCATATCTGTCGACAGATTTGGGTTACGGGCATTACTAAATCTCATACAAGGCAAAATACTTTGTAATAAAACTACCAGGATAAATATATATATCACATTAGATCACCAATTATAAGCATATGAATTTTAATCATATATTATATCATTAAATTATAAAATACCTATTCAATCACCAAATGAACCCGAATATTCACATGTTAAATGTCCAAAGCAAAACAACTTATCCGATTTACATTGAGAATGAACGATCGTATAATATTTAAACACCTGACATTCTTGTTTACTTTGCCTCCACTAATTGCTTTGTCTTTTAGGAAAAAGAAATCTGAAAACCCGTACACGTAGTACAAACTCGAAACGTATCGCTCATATAGAGCCGTTACTTAACATATCAGCACACATAGTGCCACTTCCCGTAATGTATCGCTCACATAGAGCCGTTACTCAGCATTTTCGCACACACAGTGCCACTTCCCGTAACGTATCGCTGACATAGAGCCGTTACTCAGCATTTCCGCACACACAGTGCCACTTCCCGTAACGTATCGCTCACATAGAGCCGTTACTCAGTATTTCCGCAAACACAGTGCCACTTCCCGTAACGTATCGCTCACATAGAGCCGTTACTCAATTAAACACATAGTTGTTTATTCAATTATCACCATCGCTCATTTCATGTTTCACCAGTAAATACTACTCAACCTATAATTATTTATGCAGTCCAAACATATCAAATTTCTTTCTCATGTATGTATATATATATATCAAATATACGTTTAATCGATAGCAACAATCCAATTTCCGTATGTCATATTTTCACATTCGGCACAAACCAACTACACATATAGAGATATGCATTATTAACCATACTTTCGGTTCAATATCCATCTCATCTCATATTCGTATATATAGCCCCTTTCTGAATCATAAATATATATACATATATGTTCAAAACACTCAATGCATCCACCCTTATACATGTATATAAATATATGTATTTCAACTTAGCATTCGGCCATACTATAATTATGTTTGTTCTCATACCTTATTGAATTCGACAACATAGAATTTTACAACTAATCCCAATTTATCCAAGAAATATATCCATATACAAGTGCTTAATAATTCCCATTACATCATCATACTCAAAATTCATATCCCATTCGGCGGCATCATTATAATTGAAACTTTAAATTCATTTGCACAAATACCTTTATTTATTAAAACCACTCAAACAAACCAATGGCTTATAAACTTACCTCTAAGGTCGATAAATTCGTATTTTTCGACTATTCGTTCACTTTAGCTTTTCCCCGATCCAGCTCCTTTTCTTTTTGCTCTCGATCTAATTAAATATCAAATAAAACTTATTCACATTTATTTCCATTTAATTTAATCCAAAATTCAAGATTATAAAGTTTATCCTTTTACCCCTAGAATTCTCAAATTTTGCTATTTAATCCCCAAAGCATAACACTCAAAGTACAAGAAATTTAGACTAAATTCTCAAGGACCGAATCTTCCTCATCTTTTATTAAATCTATTCGAACCGTTAATTTGCATATTTAACCCTCAATTGTTTACCATGCTTACAATATAATCCTTAAGGTTCTAAATACAAGATATCAAAAATCTAATAACACCAACTCAATGCCGAATATTCATAGTTGATATATCATCTCATTTCATTTTTTTTTTTAGCTACATAGTTTATTCATGAATTTTCTTTTCATGAGTTCCTCATTGAAATGATTTCCATCAAGAATTTCAAAGAAGAAATTGATAATCTAACATATATATTACATGTTCTAGTTTAAACCACACAAACACAAAATTCTTGTCCATGGCAACATTCGAATGACACATCTATAATGAAAATTTGGACATGGGTTAATTAATTTACAAGACTACAACCTCAAAAGTATTGAAATTATCAAAAATCAAGATGACTTACTCACCTAATTAAACCATGCAAAGACCGAAAATGATGAAGGCCATTTCTCTTCTTCTTTAAAGTTTCGGAAATAAAAGATGGACATTCCACCCACTAGTGACTTGTTTTTGTTTTTATTATAATAATCATTTCATAACATATATTATTATTCATTTCATATTATGAATATAAAACATTTATTTAGTATTATTTAAAGTGCTTTTGCCGTCCACTATATCTTCATGGTGGTTAATTTACTGCTCCAACAACCATGCAAAATAAGACTATTCAATTTGACCACCAACTTTCATAGAAACCAATTTTTTTTTTCATCTTTTATCTATTATAATATTATAACATATATTAAATTATTTCATTATAATATAAAATAAAACAACCAAAATCAATCACTATTACATGAATAATCATGACCATCCACTATCTCCATTTTATGGTCAATTTGCAACTCTAAACCTCCAATTTATAAAGATATCATCAATTCAGTACTTACACATTTAACCACCAAATTTTCTGTTTATGCGATTAAGCCCTTTTTTCACAATTAAGCACTAAAACGATCAAATTTTAATACGAACTTTTCACACACACCAATTCACATATAATGAGCATATAAAATAATATTAAAATATTTTTCCAACTCGGATTCGTGGTCCCAAAACCATCGTTCCGATTAGGGTCAAAATTGGACTGTTACAAATAGTGTTATCAGTTTAGATGAAATTAGATGCATTAAGGCAATCTATGCATAGGCAGTGAAGCCGGATTCAAACGCAGATGTAGAAATAAGAATTAAAAAATCACTATTAAAAGCATTAAGCTAAAAATTATATAAAATAACAGTTTTAAATTATTTCATATTTATGAAGTTATTAAAAGTAAGGGTAAATTTTATTAATAGTCACCGAACTATTAGTAAATTTAATTTTGGTTGTTCAATTATGAAAAGTTATAAAATGGTCTTTCAATTATTAGTAAATTTATTTTTTTGGTCACTTAACTATGAAAAGTTACAAAATATCACCCAACTAGTCAATTTCTTCTTTTTTGGTGACGGTTGGCTAACGTAAAAATAAGAATACCCAAAAATCCTAGTTGTTTTTTTGGCAAAAGAAATCCAAAATAGTTGGGTGACTAAAAAGTGGACAAAATAGTCATTGTACGTTAGATGAAAGAGTAAATTGATTTTTCTATTAAAAGTTTCATTCATTTTTATTGTTAAAAATTAGTTCATGTACGTCGACATGAGGTACACGTGGGATGTCATGTGTTATTATTTGATTATTTTGTTAGTCATATCAGCTTTTAACTATAGAAATGAGTGAATATTTTAATAGAAAAAAGTAGTTTACTCTTTGATTTAATATAACTCGACTAATTTACCTATTTTTTGAGTAGGGGCAAAATGCATCTAACAAATTTTGGTATAAGCTATCAATCCACACACACGAGCAGGAATAGGAAACTTTTGGTATACCATATTAGCCAATGATTTCCACTAGAAATATTCGTGCCACATTAGAAATTTTGGGTGAATTGTAATAGGAAAATAAAGTTTTAATAACAACACGATTAGCATGATTCGACCCAAAACACTTAGAATAGTGAATACCCTAATCATAAAGTCAGCACGCGAAATCCTCCATGTCTTGATTCAACAGTAATAAGCTTTTGACATTCTGGAAAAAGCTAAAAGAACAAATATAGAAAACAATAAATTGTGAGAATGACGTCCGTAGACCTGTTTGTGTCCATGTTTTTGTTGGAAGGCGTAATAATCCATTTTGGTTCTCCATTGTTTGTCAGACGTGTGATTTTGTCCTTAATTCAGTTTTAATTAATATAATTTGATTCTGATTTAATTTTAATTTAGTCTGTTTTACTTATTCGAATATTTTGTGTGTGCACATTTGGTGAAAAGAGGAAAGCTTCTAATTTTGTTCTCAACTGTCTCGACCAAATCAAATCACATGAGTGGCTCATATAATCTAATGTCTGGGACATTATGAAAAAGTACCAAAAATTCAAGAGTGAGCACGAGGATGACAAATTAACAGAAGATAAGGCGAAGCCAAGATTACTCGAATTAATAGAGAAGCTTACGGAACTAGAACAACAACGATCAAAAGAGGTACATCAATGTTTGAAACTCAAAGAAAATGCTAAGTTTGATTTCAAGTTCTTAAATTTTTGGTTTTTTCAGGACTTGGATAAAGTAAGGGAACTTGATCCAACCTTTGTTAAAAATATGGTATATGCACACTTCTTATTCATATTAACCTATATAGTCCCCTTGGCTAGATGGGAAAATTTTATTTTAGGCCCTCTCATAAATTAAAACATTAAATTTAAGTCTTTTTAGCCTTTTAATTAAATGGAATAGTTGCCGTTTTGGCCCTATGAAAAGTTAATAATTTAATCTAAGCTTTTTTTAACACAATTTTTTTAGCATTGGCCCTTTCAAAATTTTATAATTTTATCTCGCCCCCTAACAAAATTTCTGGCTTCGGATCATTTATTTATGGCTTTAAATTTCTGGCTTCGTATCATTTATTTATGGCTCAATTAAATAAATTTCAGGAATTCATCACAGAACTCTAGTAAAGAATGTGAATGTATGATACATACATACAATATTGGTAAATAGAGATGCTCATAGGCTAAGTTGAGCCTAAGTATGATATTAACACATTTTATTCTTATTTAAGCTTAGCTCAACTCAAAATATGGGTTTAAAATTTTGTCCAAACCTGTCAATATTTTAAATAGACCTAATTTTTTATCCAAACTTTCCTAAATTCTAGGTAGGTAACCCGACCCATGAAATTAATGAACGGTAACAGTTTCTCCAAATAGCAGTTGATAACTTGAATTCCGAAAATAGTATAACTCATAAATGTGATTATTTTCCAAGTCTAAGAAATTATTGGATGGTTGTTTAGTGATGGATTTGAGATTTTTTTTTTTTTTTAGGATGAAGAATTAGTATTACAACTAAGCTTATTGATTTGAAGAATCAAGCTTATGACAAAAACAACAACAACAAAGTGGAGTTCAAATATTTCCAAGGCTTAGAACAAGCATTAAACAACACTGCTCGGGGGAAAATTCCAGACTACCTCGAATCTATTGCTATATGTATCGAAAATGTTCGAAGAAAAAAAGCTACTGAGATATTTAAAATCGAAATTCAAATTTTGGTTTGCAAAACTAAGTTACCAAAACGTAAATTTACTAATAAACTTAAAAGACAAGCATAGATAACAGTTGTTTGATATTGAGTTTGTTGAGATGGAGAGTGTCTAGGCAGGTGCAGAGCCAGCACCGACCCCCCTAAAATAGAAAATTTAACTTTTAGCCCTTTTATAACTTATAAGAAAATTATATTAATATATGATAAAATTATATTTTGGTCCCAAAAATGATAAAAATTTGATTTAATCATTTAAAAATTATAAAGATATAAGCTATTAAAATAGTAATATTATATTTTTTGCTATCGTAAAAATATACAATTTAATTATGTTTCCTCCCACAAAAAAAAAATTTGGTGTGTCTAAGAGTGATTTATTCAAAAATGGCGTGAAGTTTGTAAGAGTAACCAGGGCTCCGGTAATCAGAAGGGAAGAAAAAGGTGAGAAAAAAACTAAAAATGACTGTTTGGAGTCCTTCACCTTTGGGTTATGTCAAGATCTAACACCTTGGTTCGGTCCATATAGCAGTTGCTTCATCGAGACTGAGATGTATGCATTGTGCACACTTACAAAGAGGGAAACCGTGTTGCGGATGCAATGGCGACATTGGCAAGATACAAGAGCCCAAAAATTCACCATTTCAATGTATCCGGATGCAGTGGCGATGCCAAAATAATTTTTTAAGGGGTCGAATGAATTTTTAATTTTTTATAGTCTATATTTTTATAATTTTTAAAGGATTAAATCGAATTATTGTAATTTTAGGGGGCCAAAGTGTAATTTTACCTTTACTAATTTAAAATTTTAAAAAAATTTAAAAGGCCTAAATAACAATTTTTTATTTTAGGGGGGCCAGAGCCCCTGCCAATCCCATTTGCCTCTGTGCAGATCAGATTTTACAAGTTTTGCATTATAATATTTCTATGTTTAGCATAGAGGTGGTAATCAGGGTAGTTTGAGTCGGGTTATTCGTTCAAATTTAATAATATTAACAGTTGAACCTGATTAATGATTTAATTTTTTTTTTACACTTTTGATAATCTAAAATGGATAGAATTTTTTATACAAAAAAGTGTGAAAATTATAAATAAATAAGAGTTACTTATCACTTAATGAATAATATTTTTAATTAATTCAAATCAATTTTATTTATTTTAATATTATATTATCCTTTAAAAACTTTAAGTTTAAAATTTGACGTTTGGTTAGAATAAAGTGAAATATTTAAGAATTATGGATAAAATTTAAAATCTATATTTATCATGATTTAAAATCTATATTTATCAAATAATCTAATTATATTCCATAATTAATTTTAAGTAGAATATCAAACAAATTTTATAATTTAAATCCAATACTTAATTTTTTAACACTTATTTCATCATTTTTATCGAACAACACTTAAATTCCTAAAAATAAAAATATAATATCTAAATTTTAAATTTATAAAAAATAAAGAATTTGTCATCATATTTGAAAAGAAATTCATTATCAAAAAGCATAAAAACAGCCGTTAGATGGGAATGTGGAAGCCACAATGGCGAGGAAAGTTCATCATTTGTATTTTAGTGAGCATGATTCCGGATATCACGCGTCGGGATGCAAACGTGCAGCCATAAGATTCCATTTCGAAGAGAGGATACCATAAAGAGAATAATACGATAAATTGGATTACAAATAGAGGCGGGACTAGAAGCAAAAAAAGTAAGGGTAAATTATATTAATGTCACTCACCTATTAGTAAATTTAATTTTTGGTCACATAACTATGAAAAGTTACAAAATAGTCACCAAATTATTCAATTTTTTTCTTTTTTGGTCACCGGTTGGCTAACGTGAAAACAAAAATACCCAAAAATCCAATATAGTTGGGTGACTAAAAATGAACAAATTAGTCATTGTACGTCAGATTAAAAAGTAAATTGATTCTTCTATTAAAATTTTCATTTATTTCTATTAAAAGTACACATGGCACGTCACGAGTCACTGTTTGGTTATTTAGTTAACCATGCCAACTTTTAACAGTAGAAAAATACCAAATTACACAATCTGTAAATGTTGAAGGTTAATTTTTTTAGAATAAAGATATAATATATAAATGTTGAGCGTTAAAATTTCCATTATACCAATTTTAGTAGCTGCTAAGTTAACTTTCCATTAGTAATTTAACGGCTGGTGATCAAAAAAGAAAAAATCGAATAGTTAAGTGATCATTTTGTATCTTTTCATAATTAGGTGACTAAAAAGAAAATTTATCAACAGTTGAGTGACTATTAATGAAATTTAACCTTTAATAACGATACCGGATCTAATAATACAATAAAAATGATTCCACAAAGAGTGGAACAAGCAACAGAAAGATAATGCGTTGGATCAAAGAGAGTGGGGGCCGTTTTCCTTCCCTGTTTCCAGCTTTTTTTTTTGTCACTCTATTTGAAGAAAAAACAAACAGACACAGTATCCAATGACCCACTTGGCCTTCGTCTATAATTAGACCCCCTCCAATGAGTACTTTTCGGCAAGCAGGCGACACTTTCTCTCTTCTTCTCTAACAGTAAGTACTACTAAGTTTACTTGTTCATTATCATCTCTTGCTTTGATTTTCCTGAATTTCTTGAGAAAATTTTGTTTCATATAATTTTGCTTCAATGATTTGCTTCTTCTTAATTTATATATGAATTTTCGATTTTATTGTTTTTTTATTCAACGATTTCTTCTGATCCAAGTTGAAACTTTCCCAGATCTGTGAAAGATGAGCGACGGTTACAGTTTTTGGGATGACGAAGATTGGAGTCTTAATAATCTCAATGATCTGATATCCGAAGTCGCGAACGGACCACCATTGTTGCTCGAAGAGTTCAACTCGTCGACGTCGAGTGGAAGCAAAAAAAGAAACCGAGATTTAGATCCCGGTAACTCACAAGAAGCTAATGGAAATGTCAGGAAGAAACAACGCCGGTGTCTGGGAACCTTTTATAGCGGTGAATCATCAACTTCCCGGCAACAAGAACGTTTGAAAGGGAAAACCGTGGCGGGAATGGCGAAGGTTTACAAGGATCGAATTGGCAGGCGGATAAAGAACGTAAGTCTTAAATAAATTCACATTATTATTATGGGCAAATTCTACAAAAGGTCACTAAACTATTAGTAAATATATCTTTTGGTCACTTAACTCTAAAAAGTTACAAAATGGTCATTTAAGTCATTGGCTCGTACAAACCAAAATCTCTCATTTTCTTTCTCTTTTACAATTCAATTTTTTTTTTATGAAATGACTTTAAAAATTACAAATATATGAACCAAAATCTAAATAGTTTTCTTCTCTGATCTTCGACGCTAACTATCAGACCAGTGAATACAACTTTTGAATAGTTTAGCGACTTAAATAAAAACATTTAAATGATTTAGTGACCATTTTGTAACAATTTGAAGTTAAGAGACCAAAATGTAAACTTACTAATAGTTTAGTGATCTTTTGTACAATTTATCCTATTGTTATTCACTTAATATATTAGGGGTAAATTAGAAAAAAAAAAACTGTTTTTGAAAATTAATTAGGGATTTAAGCAGTTTCTTTTTCTAGGAAAATAAACCAAATTTGGAGAGAAACAATATGTTCAAAAAGGCCTTTTACAAAATGTGTTTTTTTTTTTTTAACAACTTAACACATTAACATTATTTTTGTTAGATAGATAGATTTTAGTATTTTGTCTTCAAATTTCGGGTTTGATTTTTTTTATTTTTAAATTTTAATTAATAATTATTTTTTAAAAAAATAATAAATTTGGGGGCAAACAGACTAAATCCCTAATTAACTTTTAAAAAGACCTTTCTTTTTTTCTAATTTAACCTATATAAAACATCCAATAAGGTATTTTTTTTTCCTAGGAGAAAAGGTGAGGCTGATCTTCACCTGGGAAGAGAATAATACTTTATAATAGATGCAGTTTGAAAACCTTTGTATCAACAGTACGTATGCATTGTTTCTTATCACTTGCTTTCTGTATATTTGGTAAAATGAAGGACACGAAAGCAGACATGGAAGTTATTATAAGGATAGTTTGTAACATGATGGCCATTAATGCCTCTCATCTCTTACCACGAGTTTTCGGCTCCCTCGAGCAAATCAAAGCGCAATGGCCAATTCGACCTGACCTCCAACACATAAAGCAAAAGATTCAGGAAATCGAGAGCAACTGCAAGGACGACAGTTTAATCGACGACGCAAAACGAAGATTTGTTGAAGTAGGAGATGAGTTGGAGAGATTAGATCAAGAAAGGCTGAAGGTACGCTAATTTTTACGAATTTGATTACTTAATTTTGTATATTCCAAGTCTCCAATATAACTTTGTAGTTTGATTTTTCAGGATTCAACAAAAGCAGGAAACCTTGATGCAGTCTTCACGGTATGTATATTTAACAGAAGCTATTTTCATTACTCGAATTTAAGTGTGAGTGTCAAATATAACTTCATATTCGGCGCATTTTAGATCATCAAATTTAATAATTTTATCTAAATATATAAATCAACAGTGTCTTTCCTCATTACTAGACTTCTTTTCAGACCTAACAAAAAGTCATTTTCAACTATTTTACTTTATTTCAGATGTATATATATGTGTTTGAAACTATAAACATGAAAAAAATAATGCATATCTTAATTCATCAAGTTATTTGTTTCAATTATTTATTTTCATTTCTCTTAAATTTCAGGATTTTAGCATGGGGACTCTTCAAAAAGAGGTACGATATACGTGCATACATACATATGTGCATGCATAGATTGCATATGATTCATGTTTTAAATACAATACATATTATATGATAAAACACGTATAAATGTAAAATTAAAATTTATGTACATATCATATTAAATCTAAATTAAGTTATATGCATTTCGTATACACATCATTCTTATAAATTATAACTTCTTATTTTTTATTGTTCTAGCTTTCTTCAGCATGTCTGTGGCTCATGTCGAAGAAACTACAGCAACTAATCATCTTATTATTGTTGATGAAGATCAAGATCAGCATCATGGAAGTTTGCTAGCTCCTTAAGTGTTATACTCTAATTTTAGTTATCTGAAAAACCAACCTTATGACAAAAGATAACTGTTACGCCACCTTCATATCAACTACGACCTCCGCTCGCCACACCATTGAGCACACTTTCATCATGAGCTGCCTCCGGTAAAAGTGCCTAAGATTCAACTGTGATGAAACAGTTTTTGATTGTCAAGCCACCCTAGATTGTCACGTCATCAGTCTACAAGATTACATCACCGCCTCTACAAGGAGACAGGATATGACCCTACCGCCAACAAGATGCTTACAAATGGCATCTCCTCACCTAGAAGAGGAGGGGGGGGGCGATTCTCACTTCCTCTCTCTCTTTTCTCTCTTATTATCCTTCATCACCTTATCACAACAGCTCTCCACTTTTCAAGGGTGAAGCACCATTCACTTCTGTCAACTCTTCCCCTTCAACAACAAATTGTGTTATCAATTTTCCTGTTTCTCTAATCCTGCATAGACTTCTGCATTTAAAACAGTAAGTATTGTTGAATCTGCTTAAGCACTAAAATATATGTGTGTGTGTGTGTGTGTGATATATGTGTGTGCTTAGCTACAATGCATAGCTTACTTGACTAAGTTGTGGAGAGTCTAAGAAAGGAGGTACGATATGCATATACATAAATACATTTATATTTATATATTATTGCATTGCACATTAGCTAGCTATTTAACATTTGAGAATTTGAACTTCAAAATATGATTTGGGTATTAAAAATAGTGCATGTTATGTGATAGAATACATACAAATGTAAGAGTTAGGAGTTTTCTATACTCATGAATATATTAAATGCATGGTAGTAATGAATTTGAAATTCACTTTTTATGTAATCTTATTAAATATCAACTAATTTATATATAATCATACCCACATCATTCTCATAAATATGACATGTTTTCTTTCTTCTTTTTTTGTCTTGTTGCAGCTTTCTTCAACATGGCCATGGCTTATTAGTGCTGTTCAAGATCAAGATCATGGAAGTTTATTTACTTGTGAGGAGTTGCAGTACTCTACTTTTAGTGAATTAGAAAACCAACGTTGTGACAAGGACAACAACCAAGTGGCTGTTACCGACTTCCTTGGCTTAGAACAAGCATTGAACAACATTGGCTGTTATAAAACACCGGACTACCTCAAACCTATTGCGACCCGAATCGAAGATGTTCGTGGAAAAGCTACCGATTTTTGCCATTACAGTATTCAAGTTCTGGTTTGTGCTGCAATCAAAGAGATGGAAGAGGTATCAATTAAGGAATTAAACTGGGACAAACTGAAAAAATGGGCAGCGACACTCAACCGGGCTAAGGGACTTGGTTTTGAAGTGGGATTTGCTAACAATCTGTTGCAGAAGAATCTGTGTTCCTACTTTTGTCACTCGAGGAATTTTGGACGAAACTGAAAAAGGAAAAACAGGGTTTTGGAAATCAAAGGTGGCTGCTGAGCTCTCATATTTTGCAGTTGCAGCAAAATCTTTGGTAAGTCACCATTAGAGTTGAGCTTTCTTGTTTTTGAGCGTTCTATATTTACTTTTCTCTAAGACTACGGTTTTTTGGTATGAAATCGTGTGTTTGTATTGTGTTTTGCATTTTTATATTTTTTAAATAAGACGAGGATTTAAACTTGTTGTTAACAAAAATAAACATTTTATTAATAGTTACGACTTAAAAAGAATGAATATTCGATTAATAGATCACAAATTAATTCAAGTTGATAATTATTAGAATTATATAAATTTTAAGTCATTGATATATATATATAATATATATTTATTTTCATATATATATATTGCTCATTATTAAGTTTGATTTCATGATTTAAATCTTCAATTTAACTTTTAAGCTTGGTTTTTCAGGACTTCAACAAGCAAGGAACTTTGAAGCAATCTTCACTGCTATAATAATATATATGGTATGCATATTTCTTATCATTCATATTAACCAACATAACATTTTTTATTATTAATTCTATCTTTTAATCATTTAAATTTAAAATGTTATAAAATATTATTGAATTATTTAAAAAATTTTATTGAAGTTACTGTTAAAATCGTCACTATATCGCTTTCTCTGTTCACACCGCCGATACTAATCAAAAGTTTTCCTTCCTATTTTCTTCTAAAATGTATATTTATTAATAGTTCAATAACAGTAGGTGTAATTTATCCTAAATCAAATTATAATTATTTCATCTTTCCCCATTAAATTGTAATTTAATTGTAATTTAGGGGATGAAATTAAATTGTAATTTTTACAATAGCAAAAATGTAATTTTATCATTTTAATAGTTTATATATTTATGATTTTTAAAAGATTAAATCAAATTTTTATATTTTTAAGAAAATTAAAATATAATTTTACCTTTATTAATTTTAAATTTTAAAGTATAAAGGATGCTAGCCCTTTGTTCTTAACAAAATGTTCCACCCTTACATGACTTAAAAGGCAGATTAAACCCCACTAAATTTTCAGAAAAATGTTTTGTTGAAACCATTTTTTTGCAAAATGGGAAACAACTTCGATTTTAAAAACGAAAATAAAACGGAAGTCGCCACCGATCTTTATTTGGTGTGATCGGATCACTTTTGTTTTAATGAAACGTTTTGGTTTACTAAAACAGTGTTTTTAGTCTACGAAATTTGAGAAAGCGGGTTCGAGAGTCGGTTACGTGCGAGGAAGAGTTAGCACCCTCGTCACGTGTAACACCCTTAACCCCAACCTATCATTAGAATAGGGTTATGGAGTGCTACCAGATTAATCAAACAACTTTACAATTAATACACAAATATTATGAATCATAATATAAATTAATCTTATAGTCCCTTATATGAATCTTCGATAGGAATGGTTCGGGACTAATTCGAATACTTAGAACATTTTCAAACATTTTTAAAATTTTTCTCAATTATAAGGCACATATACTCAACCCGTTCATTACCTAGGTACATGCCACCATTATCAAAGAAAAGTACATTACTCAAAATTTTCTCTGAGGTCGGGATTACTCTGGATGCTGGATCGGACACCGACTTTCAATTAACCTGCGCAAAGAAACAACCGTACACTGAGTAAGGGTATACTCAATGGTATTACCATAATTCAAATTATATAATAACTTATATACCTTCAATTTATGATACAATTACTTAATAGTTATTTCATTCTTTAAATCAAATCATCTAATATAATAAACATTATTTCAAGGCTTGTATTTAATTAGATTTATATATTATTTCACTATCCAATTTTCATAGAATTTTATTATTATTATTATTTTCCACATTTCATTTCATTAGTTCATTTCATATCATATGCAATTCACTAAATTTTATTCTTTGTTCAATATTAATTCTATTGCAATTTGTTTTTACTAAAGTCATATCTCAATTTCATTTTCTCATATCAAATTCACACTCAAAATATATAATTCAATTATATTATTCTTTTCAATTAACTTCTTATATTATTTATATCATTCAAGCAAAACTGTGAACTTTAATTTCACTTCTCCATCTTATATAATATTTCAATCCACAATTTATTTTTTTTAACATTTCATGAACCTTTGGTTCATGCATTCAATTTCATATCACAAATCCCATTTCATATTTTATTTGACAAATTCACTTTCTTATTTCTTTCAATAGCTTAATCACATTTATTCAGAATTTATCATCTCACTTATTTACCCCTATTAACTTGACTCGGACCTCGACGGATACACGGATTCCATCCCAACACACCAGAATATCCAACCCAAACACACCTGAAGTAATATAAATCCTCCATAACACACCAGTATAATATAGCCTCTCAAACACACCAATATATCATATCCTCCCAAACACACCAATAAGGCATTAAATGCCTCTTCGGATAAACCGAAGCATATAATAACAGAAACATATCCTCGGCCGAGCCGAAAATCTCCTAAATACATCTCAAATCCTATGGCATGCCAACTATATCCAACTAAGCCCGACTAGTTAATAGGGTATTTATATCACTTTCCAATATCTAATCAATACACATTTCAGATAATTTCACTTTAATTCAATTCAATTCGATTCACTTCTCCAATCAATATACAATTCATATATTCACACATATTCATAATTTCATTCATTTCATGAACATTTCAACCCAATCACTTCCTCATACTTTCAATACATATTTGAAGTTATTGATTTGAAGAATCAAGTTAATGACAAAAACAACAACAAAGTGGAGTTCAAAGATTTTCAAGGCTTAGAACAAGCATTAAACAACACTGCTCGGGGGAGAATTCCGGACTACCTCGAACCTATTGCAATACGTATCGAAAATGTTCGAAGAAAAAAAAAAGCTACAGAGATTCAAAATCGAAACTCGAATTCTGGTTTGCGCTGCAACCGAAGAGATCCTTAATCAAAGGTTGTTTTGCAGTTGCAGACTTGCTGCAAAATCTTCAGTAAAATCAACATTAGAGAATGGTTTTTAATTCGTTTTGTCATTGACTTTGGGGGTTTTCTATACGAAGTTTATGGTTTTCAATATAACTGTATTCGAGATTAAGATTAAATTGCTCGAGTTGGTTTGATTAGGTTATTTTATCCAATGATTTAAATAAAAATTTTCGAATAATTCAGCAAAATCAAAGAAAAAAAAAAGAATAGAGATTAAGTAAAATGAATTAGGGAATTGGTAACACTTACTACTTCGATGGAGTGAAGAGAAGAGAGGAGAAAAAGAGCAAGCAAGGTGATAAATCTGAAAATTATATATGAATTTTGATTTAATGCGTAATTGCATACATGAATTTTAATGTGGTGCAATTATACACGTGAAACTCTAATTGTGGTTTTCATGTTTACTTCAAACTTTAATTTTGATTTAATCATGCATATTTAAAAAAATAATTAATTAATTTATTTTTATATTGGATAAATATAGTTGTTTATGAATGCATTCTATAAACCTAAAATAATGTTATTCAATAAGAATTTGATCAAATCAGAATTTCATGTATAAAATTACACAAAATTAAAATTCATGTATAAAATTGCTAGTTAAAGCATAGAGAAAAAAAGGGTAAGAATGTAGATGAAGTTTTCATAATTGATTCAACTAATAATATTATCTATTTTAAATTCCATCGTTTTTTTTGGTTCAATTGAATAAAATAAAATTATATTAATAATAAAAAAATAGTTTAATTAGTTTGATTACAGTTCAATCGATCCAATCGTCCGATTCAACTAATCTGATCAATTTACTAATCAATTGTCTAACTTCTTATTTTGAATCAATGATTGGTTCTCGATTCAATTGATTCCACGGACTGAGTTTAATTTAGTTTTGAAAACAATGAGGTACATTTGACATGCAAAGATCAAGGCAGCTTTGTGAATATAGATGTAACAGTGGTGGAGCGGATGGGTTTTCACCCCTTTGACCTCGACTTGATATTATATACCCAACATAATTCGATTTTGACTTGGTTTGAAATTAAATATTAATTTAACTGTTTTAATTCTAATAAAAAAATTAAAATTATATTCAATTTTGACTCCAACTTAAATTGATATGACACTTTTTTTATGTATTTTTATTAAAATAAAATAATATTTTTTAACTTTAATTATTTTTAATGATGCTATGAATTTTTTTAGGTAAAATTATATTAGAGCAAATATTAATATTCATATACTTTAAGTTAATATTATATACTAAAAATTCTATCATACATATATATGCGTTTAAAAGTAACCTACGATAAATAAAAATGTATGGTTTGGAATTAATAATAACAATATATATATAATGTGGAATTAAAACAAAAAAGTGGGTCAAAACTTTTGTGTAATAATATTAAAATATACAAAAATAAGCCATTGATTGGAGCGGTAAAGTTGAGGTTTTTTGTATGATAATAGTATAGGTTCAAACCTTCTCATTTGTAATTTTTTATTGATTTTATTTAAAATGTAAAAGGACAAAACTACTATTATAAGAATATAAGTTATTTAAAATATATAAAGATAATTTAGTAATTTCATAGACCGAGTTGGTGTGGACGTTACACCAATTCAATTAGGAATTTAAATAATAATATAGAAATAAAAAGAAGCATCATTGTAAAAATGTAAAAAAAAAATTGTAAAAAACTATTTATATTTTTTCAAATTTATTAAAATATAAATAATATTTAAAAGTTGTAAAAATTGTTAAAAATTGTGAATATCATTAAAATTGTTAAATAATGATTAGAAATTGTAATAATTATTGAAAATTTTATAAGAATTTTGAAATTTTTAAAAATGATAATAAGTTTTACAATTTTTATTAAAATAATTTTTTTTAAAAAATCTCAAAATATAGCCACGAAGTCATCAAATTCAAACCTATTAATATTTGACATCGATAACTCGTGACTTTTATTTTTAATATTGAATATTTTAATTCAAACTTAAAATTGAGCTTAAACCTCATAATCAAACATAGATTAAATTAATTTTTTACGAAATTGATGAAACCAATCTTATACCCTATTTAGTATTTAATTTTAATTAATATATCAAACAAAATTTATAACTTAAATGGTGCTTTATTTTTTTAATTTAACAAACATAAAATTAATCTCAAAATAAACTTCATATAGAAATCCAAAGTCTAAGGACAAACACATTAAAGCCAATACTATTGTAGACATAGCAGCAAGCCAACAACAACAACACAACCATTTGCTTCTGCAAAGCTATTTTTTTGCAGTCGATTTGAAAAGATTTTGAGCAGCAAAATAGGCTAGCAAATTCTTCTTCAACAGATTATCAGCAACTCTCACTTGAAAACCAAATTTCTCAGCGTAATTAAGTGTGGCGCCCCACTTTTTCAAGGTATCCCAAACCAAATCCCCAACCGAGAAATCTTTCATCTCTTTGATCGCAGCGTAGACCAGAACTTGAATGGCGATATGAAAAGCATCAGTAGTCTTTCCACGATCTTTTTCGATTTGGATTGCATTAGATTCGAGGTACTCTGGAATTTCCCCCCAAGCAGTGTTCTTCAATGCCTGCTCCAAGCCTGGGAAATCTTTGCATTCCACTTTGTCGTTGCCTTTGTCATAAAGTTGGTTCTCCAAAACACGGAATTTAGATTGTACTCCTTCACGAGTTAGATCATTGGTTGCAAATTTAAAACCATTAGGGGTGTAAATGAGATATTGTTGCTCACAAGCTACTCGAATTTAACTTAATTTGAGGTTAGTAATACTTGACTCAAATGGCTCGTACGCCATATCGAGTGTGAAAAATATAAAGTTTGTAATGATAATATATCGCAAAGAAAAGAGAAATAAAATTAAAAAACACACAGATTGTGAAAACCCTTTCGAGAAAAAAAACTATGGGTAGAGAAGAAGAAAATTCACTATGTCGAATTCGAATAATTACAAGAGGAATAGACTATGTCTATTTATAGGCTTGTAAAACCATATTCTAATAGGAGTGTAGTAAGATTGAAACAAATTATTCTAATTAATATCAAATAGATGGAAAATAAAATAAAAGAAGTGTAGTTCTATAGTGATTTTTTCTTTTATTTTATTTTACCATTGTATTTTATTTAAATAAGGATTCGGATCACTTAATTCTAACATCGAGTTTTTTCATATTTTCATATTATTAAATTACATTATTTCCTTTGATATATTATTAACTTCAAACTTAATTATTAAACTGATCTCAGGCTCGAATAGTTTAATTATAACTCGAGTCAAATATCAAGTTCCAAATTTAGAAATCAAGCTTGAGACTGACAGTGTTTGAACTCAGCTTAGCTCGATTACACTACATAAAACTCAATTGAGATTTGACGTGTGATTATATATTTTGAAAGACGTAACAGAAGCATGAAATTTCGAATTCATTACTGAACAAAGAGAAGGGGAAGCTATTAGTGATATTAGTGGTGTGTTCATTAAGTCTTATTACCTTTGCATAACTAAGTTGCCTTGCTTTTTTTAAGGGTTAGTTTAACATTACTTTTCATAAATATTTTCGAGTTAAAAAGTATTTTTGAGTAAAAGTTAAAATTTTCTACTAGCATTACTTCTGCTAAAAAATGCTTTTCTAAAGTATTTTATGTCTCAGAAGCACTTTTTAAAAACTCAAAAGTATCTTGTTCAACAGTGTTTTTATCTCAAAAGTGTTTTGTATCCCAAAAGTACTTTTGAAACGCAGTGTTAAACTGACCCTAAGTTGCATAACTTTTAAGAGATATTACCTAGGGGGTGAGTATTCGATCGGATCGAGTCGAATCGAGTAAAAAAATTTCGAGTTAGTCGAGTTAACGAATCCTATTTTGGCAACCGATAATTCAATTTGATATTTTTTTGAATCGAGTCAAAAAATTTTGAATTGAGTCGAGTCATGTTAACGAATCCTATTATTTATATTCAATGTTATGTTTACATAAACTGATTATTTAATTAATAGACGAAGTATAAGCTTTTAGGTTAATTTTGAGTAAAGGAAAAAAAGGAAAGTAAGGGGATTCGGGAAGGAAAGTAAGATTGATAGATAAACATTTATCAAAACGACATAATTTTACTTCTTAACTTGATGATTTTGACTTTAAACTTTAGAAAAAAGCAAAACATTTATCAAAACGATGTAGTCGCCACCGATCTTTGTTAAGTGTGATCGGATCACCTTTATTTTAATAAAACGGTTCGATTTACTAAAACAGTGTTTTTGGTCTACAAAATTTGAGAAAATGGGTTCGGGAGTCGGTTACGTGCGAGGAAGGGTTAGCACCCTCATTACGCCCAAAATTGATACCAAATTGATTAATTAATGTCTCAATGTCGAACGTTAAAAATTTTAAAAAGAATTAAAAAAAATCAATCTCTTTTGGAAATATTTAGTTTTCTCGAATTGAATATCAAGATAATTTAAAATATCACATCCAGTACGTTAGGACACGATAATTTAAATCCTCGAATCCAAGATTATTTTTTAATTCTCAAGCCTTATGCATTAAAAGATGTCAAAAGGGTATTCGATTGTTTGGCCAAGCGAAAGGACCGAAACCCAACACATAGGGCACGATTTCTCGAGTTTCCAAACATAGAACATTGCCTTATTTTGGAAACTTTTGCTTTTGGATAATATCGAGTGCAACATGTAAAGGCATACATTTATTTATTTGAAGCAAAATGAAGCGATCTAAGTTAAATGAATATGTCGGGATTTAATACACGATATGACATCATAATATGAAAATAGCAACAATTATGGAATAATAATAATGAATAAAATGTTGGGCGAATGAGCAACAGTGACATGCAAATACGAATAAACAAATTATAATACATAAGAATGATAATCATATAACTTGCACAATTTAAATATTAACAACATCAATAATCAAAGACGAATAAATCAAATAACATATACAACAATTCGTAGCAAATAAAAGCAAGTTGTTTTTTTGTTAAGAGTAAACGTACAAACATACACTTTGAAATAATATCGAATCAGTTTAAAATAAATGATGTAAAAAGGTTTTAAAAAACAGTAACACACAAAGCCATTTTAAGAAATGATGTGAAAAAAACTTTAAATAAGACAATATACATATATCAATATATAAACGTATACAATAATATTGTAAAGAAAGCTTAAAGTAAATAAATTAATTTCAATAAATCATGTATGAAAGATTTTGAAAAAACAATAAATAAGAGAATCTCAATATACACAACACATATGTACATAAAAATATATAAGAAATATGTAGTATTTAATAGCTTAAAATAAATGATAATAATAATATGATTATTAAAGGAAATTAGTGAATAAATGAACTTATCAAGCAAATCAGGGACTGTATTGAAAACAAAATAAAGGTCAAAGGGTTAAAATTGCAATAAACCAAGAAAAAGGGAGCGAGGACCACATCGTTATGCGCCTAAACTCACAAGGACCAAGTGAGGGTAAATAACCCACCCTGATAGGCGGCATCTCGGTGCAGGACTAAATTAAAACGCAAATGAAATAGTAGGGGAAATTTAAAAAAAAAAGCTAAATTGGGCTGAAATCAGAAGCGCAGAAAAGGTGAGGACCGATTGTGCAAATATTCCTTTTAAGGAATATGCGCAGTAACCCCATTAACCAAACGGTGCCGTTTTGTTTTGATAAAAGCCTTCTTTTATTTTTTCAATTCCCTTTCTTAAAAAAAAGAAACAGATAACTCTCCCCCCAAAACCGTTTCTTCTTCCCATCTCTTCTCTCTTTCTTCGGCGAATGGGCTTCTCCCATCACCATAGCGCCACCACCGCTTCAGATGGCCGACGAGGCGCGAGGATGAGCCCTAAGGCATTGTTTGAAACCCATTTTTAAGGGCCGACCTCTCGGTGTCCCAAAACAGAGGAAAAGGGCCTTCAAAACCCCTTCTCAAGCCGAGCTCCGTCAACAGAGAAGATGGGCTCCGAGGCTACGACCGAGGGAGTTTCGGGTAGGTCCTTTTTTTCTTTTTTTTGTATGGTTTTGAAATCACGAAAAATAAAAAAATAAAATAACAGTAGATAACAGTAAATAACAAAAAATGAAATCAACGTTTCGAATGCTCTTTTGTTTTTCTTTTTATTGCTGAAATTTTGTAAGAGGGGGAGCCCCTACAAAATCTGTTTGTCTCGGTCTATATAACCGATTTCTATCTCCTTTTTTTTTTTGTCTTCTTTCATCCTATTTTTCTGTTATGTTTGCCATTTTTTTGTTAGTCTCGCTCGCGTGTTTCTCTTCTCATTGCAGGTATGGGCGAGGCACGTGCTAGTGCCGATCGAGGCACGGGGGAGTTGACCGAGGCGTGGAGGCGTGCTGGTGGCAGAGGCATGCGGCGGCAACATCGGGGCTAGGGTTAGGTTTGGGTGCTGAATGGTCTTAGGCTAAATGGGCTTGTTGGGCCTGATTCAATTTGAGTTTGTTTGGTTTGATTTTGTAGATGGACATTTGATGGAATATCATTATTACAGGATTTTTTGTTTTTTAAGGCCTTGGGCCAAAATTGGCCTGTTACAAGTATCATATCTTGTTTTGATTTTGCATAATTTATTTACTTTGAATCAATATTTTGCTGATCTGAATGATGATTTTGCTGCCGCTAACCTGCAAATTGTCTATGTTTTTCTGTTCTTTTCGTTTCGATATTTTCCTAACATATACATGTTCAATTTTTCTGAATTTTTAATGCATTTAGAAGAATTTGGAAGGCCATATTTGATATTGCTACATTATTTTTAAGCCACATTATAATCATAATTTCTTTTTCACTATAGTTGTGTTTTTAGACTTAGCAATATGGGTTCATGTATAGTTTTCCTTTCTTTTTCTTAAACTTAATGTCTCATGTCATTCCTGAACTTAATATCATATCTTGCTTAATACATTGCATTACATGCTCTCTCTTTTCTTCATTGCAATGGAAGAATGTACAGTTGACTTTACTAATTCAATATCATATCTTGCTTTGATTTTGCATAATTTCTTTACTTGAGCCGATATGGTTTTGTTTTCTTTGATTTCCGTTGATCGCAAAAGCTTGTTTGTGTTTTTTTGTGATCTAATCTAAATTTCACAGATCCATGCCCCGATTATGAACACTGCTACCATGCTATTGACACAACATGGAATGACACCAGCAACCAATTCAATGAATTTTCAAGAGGTTGGGTTCTCAGTTGGAAACCTTGAGTCTTGTATGATGGTATGCATACTTTTTTGTTTAATTTAATGATATGTGTCATGTTATTATTTACTGATAATGCATGAAATTTATATATCGATGATACATAAAAGAATATTACTTATAATAATTCTCTTTATCTTAATGTCTCATGTCATTCTTGAACTTGCTCTTCGTGCATCTTTCCAGTTAAATATTTTCTTCCTGCTGTTTACTGCTATTATATCGTTGTTTTGTTATGCAAAATTTTTGTCCTTCAACCTAAACAACATTGTTGAAGAAGTGCCACATCAATTGAATTCTCCACCTTGTTACAAACATATACTTTTCTTGTGTGTCTTCAAACTCACAAGCCAAATTTGCAAGAACAAATTCTCACAAAATGACTCATGATTTCACTATGTTGAGTCTTGAACCATAGTTTTGATATTAGTTGTAGGAATTAATGGTTGAAATGTTATCAACACAAACTAAAAAGAAAAAATTAGATATACTCATTAAAGATGTTATATAACATTGTTTGACCTCACTAGCTTACATTGCAGGGATAAAACTACAAACCATTAGACCCATGAATTTGTTGAGTACGTGTTAGTAATGACATCACATTAAATCTCTACTAATACATATGTTAAGTTTCTTTGCTAATTTTCCATGAATCTTGTTTTAAATTTACAGAGAGGTAGTTAAAATCTGAAGCTTTCCATGATGGCAGTTGGCCTTATTTTAAATTCCATCTCAATTCCTTTCGTTTCTTGATTTTACTCTTGACACGACCACTCTCTCTCTCTCTTTTCTTCTCACTGTAGAAGTACATATGGTTGAATTTCTTGATTGATATCATATCTTGTTTTGATTTTGCATAATTTATTTACTTTGAATCAATATCCTTCCATATGGTTTTGTTTTGCCGATTTGAATGATGATTTTGATGCCGCTAACCTGCAAATCGTTTATGTTTTTCTGTTCTTTTCGTTTCAATGATTTGCTTTAATCTAAATTTCTCAGATTCGTGTCAAGATGAGCATCGCTAGCACTTCATCCCATGAAGCTATCTCTGAAGGACAAGTGAACAACTCGAATCAAGAGAGAGAAAGGTTGCTTAGTCGTAACCGGATGAATGACTCGATGCAGAGTATAGGCATTAAAAGAAAGTCGGAAGCTAGAGAAAAAGGCACAAAGGAACAATGCAACTTTCAACCATCACTAGAGCCGAAAAATAAAAAATTTAACCCTCGAAGAGCTTGGAAAGAGAAATGGAAAGGAAATAAACAAGATAATGACAGATCGGCTTAACAGACAGATAGAGCAAGTAAATTCTCCCCATTGTGGCTTATTTACCCCATTTTTTTTAGTTTGAAATCATGGTCTGGGTTGAGAAGTAAAATAACTAAAATCCGAGCATGATTTTTACTTTCAGAGTGGCAATATATCGTAGTAGATGATTCAAAAAATCATTATATCTACAAAGTATCTTTTAACACCTATTTTGTTTGTATATTTTAGGGAAGGACGGACAAAAAGTCAGATATGGAATTAGTGCACGCCAAGCAATGACCACTGAAAGAGGATGTCCAAGTCATTAGATAAGAGTGCAAAAAAATAGCTAAAACTTATGATTTAAATGCAATTGAGGCGAAGCAAAAATTGCTCGGAGAAACAAAAAATTTGGAGATAACACAGAAAGCACGTGAGGTATGTTAAATTTTTACAAATTTAATTACTCGATCTAAGGGTGGATTTGATGGGCGATTGAATGCTGTGTAGTGCGTTTAGCTTACTTTTTGTTTTACGCTACAGTATCTAATCTTACTGCCACCGTTGTTTTTACACTAAAACGCAGGTAAACACACGGCCCATCCAAACTCATCCCAAGTTTCCACTAACTTTTTAATTTGATTTTTCAGAACTCTGGGAACCCTTCCACTAATATGGTATATATATTATTATTTAATTTAATATTGACTTGTCGTGTTATTATTTATTGATACTGCATGAAATTTACGAATTAAAGGGAGAAATTATTTTACAGATTTTTCTCATCACATTATCTATGATTATTTTTCTAATTATTTAATGGTATTTCAGTAATTTTTTTCATGTCATTAACACATATCAAATATAAAAAAAAATTTATAAGTCACATTATAATCATAATTTCATTTTCACTATAGTTATATTTTTAGACTTAGCAACAATACATTGGATACGGATTTATGTAACTTTTTCTTTTATAAGTTCTCTTTTCTTTTTCTTGATGTCTCATGTCATTTTTGAACATGATCTTACATCTTTTTAATTAAATTTTAGGATCACATCGTGAATAATTTAAATTTATATTTTGACAGTCGATTCATTGAGGCAGTAATGAAAAAGACATGATATGTACATTAGCTGACCCAAGTAGTATTTGAGAACAACCAACCAAAAAAATTTGGGAACATCGTTTAGATTTCAGAAATTTTTGTTCTAGTTTTAAGGCTATTGCTTGATCATCAAGAAACCTTGTTCATTAATATTTTTACTTATTTCATTAATCAACATAATCATCTTGCAATATCCATCATTTATGATTATTTATTAGATCCATGAATTTGTTGAATATGTGTTGGTAATGAATTTGTCTTTTTTTAAGTAAATCACATTAAATCTCAACAAATACATATGTATAATCATACTAATAACTTATGGTTTTCTATGTTTATTGTTTCAGCTTTCTCCAGATCTTGGTAATGGTCCTTCTGCAAGTTCTGCTTTTAATGATTTGAAAAACCAAGTTTATGTCCAAGGCAATAAGCAAGTGGAGCCAAAAGATTTCCAAGGTTTACCAGAAGAGTTGAAGAAACTTCGTTGGGGGAAATTCCAAGCTACCTTCAACCTATTGCAAGCCGAATCGTAAAGGATTTTGCAAAAGTTGAGTTTAGCCATACTACGGCTCTAGTTCTGCTTTGTGCTGAAAAATCTTCTATCTCTTTTACTACAGCACAAAACAGAACTTTAGCCGTAGTATGACTAAACTCAACTTTTGCAAAATTCTTTACGATTCGGCTTGCAATAGTTTAAAGGTAGCTTAGAATTTCCCCCTTCAACTCTTCTGGTAAACCTCGAAAATTTTTTGGCTCCACTTGCTTGTTGCCTTGGACATAAACTTGGTTTCAAATCATTAAAAGCAGAACTTACAGAAGGACCATTACCAAGATTTGGAGAAAGCTGAAACAATAAACATAGAAAACCATAAATTATTAGTGTGATTATACATATGTATTTGTTGAGATTTAATGTGATGTACTTAAAAAGACAAATTCATTACCAACACGTATTCAACAAATTCATTGATCTAATAAATAATCATAGATGATGGATATTACAAGATGATTATGTTGATTAATGAAATAAGTATTATTAATAAGTAAAAATATTAATGAATAAGGTTTCTTGATGATCAAGTAATAGCCTTAAAACTAGAATAAAAATTTTTGAAACCTAAACGATGTTCCCAAATTTTTTTGGTTGGTTGTTTTCAAATACTACTTGGGTCAGCTAATGTATATATCATACCTTTTTCATTACTGCCTCAATGAATCGACCGTCAAAATATAAATTTAAATTATTCACAATGTGATCCTGAAATTTAATTAAAAAGATATAAGAGCATGTTCAAAAATGACTTGAGACATCAAGATAAAGAAAAAGAAAAGAAAACTTATAAAAGTACATGAATCCATATCCAATGTATTATTGCTAAGTCTAAAAATACAACTATAGTGAAAATGAAATTATGATTATAATGTGACTTATAAATTATTTTTTTTATATTTGATATGTGTTAATGACATGAAAAAAATTACTGAAATGCCATTAAACAATTAGAAAAATAATCATAGATAATGTAATGAGAAGAATCCGTAAAATAATTTCACCCTTTAATTCGTAAATTTCATGCAGCATCAATAAATAATAACACAAGTCAATATTAAATTAAATAATAATATATACATACCATATTAGTAGAAGGGTTCCCAGAGTCTTGAAAAACCAAATTAAAAAGTTAGTGGAGATTTAGGGTGAGTTGGGATGGGCAGTGTGTTTACCTGCGTTTTAGTGTAAAGACAACGGTGGCAGTAAGATTAGATACTGTAATAATACTATAGCGTGAGACAAAAAGTAAGCTAAACACACTGCACAGCACCCAATCGCCCATCAAATCCACCTTTAGATCGAGTAATTAAATTTGTAAAAATTTAACATACCTCACGTGCTTTCTGTGTTATCTCCAAATTTTTTGTTTCTCCGAGCAATTTTTGCTTCGCCTCAATTGCATTTAAATCATAAGTTTTAACTATTTTTTTGCACTCCTATCTAATGACTTGGACATCCTCTTTCAGTGGTCATTGCTTGGCGTGCACTAATTCCATATCTGACTTTTTGTCCTTCCTTCCCTAAAATATACAAACAAAATAGGTGTTAAAAGATACTTTGTAGATATAATGATTTTTTGAATCATCTACTACGATATATTGCCGACTCTGAAAGTAAAAATCATTCTCGGATTTTAGTTATTTTACTTCTCAACTCAGACCATGATTTCAAACTAAAAAAAATGGGGTAAACAAGCCACAATGAGGAGAATTTACTTGCGCTATCTGTTTGTTAAGCCGATCTGTCATTATCTTGTTTATTTCCTTTCCATTTCTCTTTCCAAGCTCTTCGAGGGTTAATTTTTTATTTTTCGGCTCTAGTGATGGTTGGAAGTTACATTGTTCCTCTGTGCCTTTTTCTCTAGCTTCCAACTTTCTTTTAATGCCTATACTCTGCATCGAGTCATTCATCCGATTACGACTAAGCAACCTTTCTCTCTCTTGATTCGAGTTGTTCATTTGTCCTTCAGAGATAGCTTCATGGGATGAACTGCTAGCGATGCTCATCTTGGCACGAATCTGAGAAATTTAGATTAAAGCAAATCATTGAAACGAAAAGAACAGAAAAAACATAAACGATTTGCGGTTGTTAGCAAGATCAAACTCATCATTCAAATCGGCAAAACAAAACCATATGGAAGGATATTGATTCAAAGTAAATAAATTATTCAAAATCAAAACAAGATATGATACTGAATCAGTAAATTCAACCATATGTACTTCTACTGCAGTGAAGAAAAGAGAGAGCAGGGTCAGGTGTCGAAGAGTAAAACTGAAGAAACGAAGGAATTGAGATGGAATTTAAAATAAGGCCAACTTCCATCACGGAAAGCTTTAGATTTTAACTACCTCTCTGTAAATTTGAAACAAGAAGATTCATGGAAAATTAGCAAAGAAACTTAATATATGTATTAGTAGAGATTTAATGTGATGTCATTACTAACACGTACTCAACAAATTCATGGGTCTAATGGTTTGTAGTTTTATCCCTGCAATGTAAGCTAGTGAGGTCAAACAATGTTATATAATGTCTTTAATGAGTATATCTAATTTTTTCTTTTTAGTTTGTGTTGATAACGTTTCAACCATTAATTCCTACAACTAATATCAAAACTATGGTTCAAGACTCAACATAGTGAAATCATGAGTCATTTCGTGAGAATTTGTTCTTGCAAATTTGGCTTGTGAGTTTGAAGACACATAAGAAAAGTATATGTTTGTAACAAGGTGAAGAATTCAATTGATTTGGCACTTCTTCAACAATGTTGTTTAGGTTGAAGGACAAAAATTTTGCATAACAAAACAACAGTATAATAGCAGTAAACAGCAGGAAGAAAATATTTAACCGGAAAGATGCACGAAGAGCAAGTTCAAGAATGACATGAGACATTAAGATAAAGAGAATTATTATAAGTAATATTCTTTTATGTATCATCGATATATAAATTTCATGCATTATCAGTAAATAATAACATAACACATATCATTAAATTAAACAAAGAAGTATGCATACCATCAGACAAGACTCAAGGTTTCCAACTGAGAACCCTACCTCTTGAAAATTCATCTAATTGGTTGCTGGTGTCATTCCATGTTGTGTCAATAGCATGGTAGCAGTGTTCATCATTGGGGCATGGATCTGTGAAATTTAGATTAGATCACAAAAAAAAAAACACAAACAGTTTGCAGATCGACGGGAAATCAGCAAAACAAAACCATATCGGCTCAAGTAAAGAAATTATGCAAAATCAAAGCAAGATATGATATTGAATTAGTAAAGTCAACTGTACATTCTTCCATTGCAATGAAGAAAAGAGAGAGTATGTAATGCAATGTATTAAGCAAGATATGATATTAAGTTCAGGAAAGACATGAGACATTAAGTTTAAGAAAAAGAAAGGAAAACTTAAAAGATACATGAACTCCATATTGCTAAGTCTAAAAACACAACTATAGTGAAAAAGAAATTATGATTATAATGTGACTTAAAAATAATGTAGCAATATCAAATATGGCCTTCCAAATTCTTCTAAATGCATTAAAAAATTCAGAAAATTTGAACATGTATATGTTAGGAAAATAACGAAACGAAAAGAACAGAAAAACATAAACAATTTGCAGGTTAGCGGCATCAAAATCATCATTCAAATCAGCAAAATATTGATTCAAAGTAAATAAATTATGCAAAATCAAAACAAGATATGATACTGAATCGGTAAATTCAACCATACGTACTTCTACTGTGGTGAAGAAAAGAAAGAGAAGGGTCAAGTGTCGAAGAGTAAAATTGAAGAAACGAAGGAATTGGATGGAATTTAAAATAAGGCCAACTTCCATCACGGAAAGCTTTAGATTTTAACCACCTCTCTGTAAATTTGAAACAAGAAGATTCATGGAAAATTAGCAAAGAAACTTAACATATGTATTAGTTGAGATTTAATGTGATGTCATTACTAACACATACTCAACAAATTCATGGGTCTAATAAATAATCATAGATGATGGATATTGAAAGATGATTATGTTCGTTAATGATATAGGTATTATTAATAAGTAAAAATCTTAATGAAAAAGGTCTATTGTTGGACAAGTAATAGTCTTATAAATAGACTATGGGGTTTAGCTAATAAAATTAAGTAGCAGAAGGAAAATGACATTCTTATGGGATCTTTTGTTAGGATGGTTTGTGGTTTTATCCGTGCAATGTAAGCTAGTGAGGTCAAACAATGTTATATAATGTCTTTAATGAGTATATCTAGTGCATTAGAAAAGAGAATTATTATAAGCAATAATTTTTTATGCACCGTCGATATATAAATTTCATGTATCATCAGTAAATAATAGTATAACACATCATCATTAAATTAAACAAAAAAAAAATATGCATACCATATTAGGAACAGGGTTGCTTGTACTCGGCATCGAGTTGTTCACACCTATGCTTGAAATCGACAATAAGGAGTTCTCAAGTTCTCTCCCTTGAAAGTTCATGTTTCCACTCGGCATCAAGCAGCCCTCAACTAAGGTATATCCCTCTTTAACGTAGTGATTGGTTTCTGGTGGCACTCTCTCATGCGGTGGAAAGTTTCCAAGTCCTCCATGGATAACTTTATGGGATGACATGTTAACGATGCTCGTCATGGCAGAGGTCTGAGAAATTTAAATTAGATCAAATAATTGAAACGAAAAGAATAGAAAAACACAAACGATTTGCTGGTTAACGGCATCAAAATCTTCTTTCAAATCAGCAAAACAAAACCATATGGAATGATATTGACTGACTCAAAGTATAGAACATATGCAAAATCAAGTTCAAGAAAATATTTAACCGGAGAGATGCACGAAGAGCAAGTTCAAGAATTATTATAAGTAATATTCTTTTATGTATCATCGATATATAAATTTTATGCATTATCAGTAAATAATAACATGACACGTATCATTAAATTAAACAAAAAAGTATGCATACCATCATACGAGACTCAAGGTTTCCAACTGAGAACCCTACCTCTTGAAAATTCATCGAATTGGTTGCTGGTGTCACTCCATGTTGTCGTAAAAGTCATAAAAAGAAAAAAAAATTTAAATATTATACTATTAGCGGCGTTTTCTAAAGGTCATGAAAAATAAAAAATAATAATTATATTATAAAAACATCAAAAATCCAATTTAAAAATATATAATTTAATTTGAAGACATATTAAAATGAAAATTCATGAACAAGACATAAGGAATCGCGATCGAGGTACGTTGATACCAATAGCATGATCAAAAAACTTAATCACATAAAGAAAACGCATGGTTAGACAGATCTTTTTACATTTTAATACATTATAACCATAATTGGTACAATATTATACCCTAATTGCTGCACCAGCTGCAGTTTCTAGTTGAAGAACCTTGATTCCATTGACCTCCTGCAGCCAATTTTATAGTTTAAAAATCAGAAATCCACCAGAGACGACATAGTAAGAAAGAGATACAAACCTTCAGGTTTGGAATGATCTCCATCTCAAATGCATCAGCTTCCACAAGCCTCTTGATAGCATTCAGGTTGACCCACCTGTAACATTGGTTGTTAGTACTAAGTCAAATAGACAGTTCTAACATGTTAAGGCAACATGACTTACAAATTGTTTGTATTGAAAATTTTGAACTTTTCTATAGACTTGGAACTCATTGACCTGTTACAAGAGAGAATCATGTCAGCCTCAACCATAAAACTTCCGAATGTTATTTTCATTAGTTTTTCAATGTTACATTTTCGAAACGCACACCACGAACATAACCAGAACCACCTATATTAAAGAATCACAAAGAGACAGATGTCATTCTCAAACCCAAAGTGTCTCTAACTACAAATCGTGTTCAAGCAAATATCAGATCTCATATCTTACTCAGAAACAGCATCTAAATGTTAAAAGTATGCTACCATCTTGTCTTTTTTTCAGATATGTTCACAACTGAAGCCCTGTATAGTCCTCTACTTTCTACTTTGCTAATACTGGCTAAATGCTTATTCTTATTGATAAACGAAGCTAGGTTTACAAGATATGTCTTAAAATACCTGCCAAGTTTTAACCCTGACACCATTTGTAGTCTCCCTATACAATAGGTTTGAGGCACAGCCGTGGGCAGTTTCCTGCAAATTAATAAACCATCATTAAAGAGAATGCCAAGTAAGTTGGAAGCCAGTCACCTATGTCACATCTTCAAAATGCAGAGCAAAAAGGAAATCAACAACTAAATTCACAAAGTAAGGTCCTAAAAGAAACAAAAACTTGCCATTCTCCCCACTGATGCAGAATCGACAAAAACTGAGAGCTGTTTTTGAAGCTCTGAATTTTCTTCATCCAAAATTAGTTGCTGAACATCAGCCCCATCAGTTTCAAAACCTTGAGGGGCCACGTCTACATTTGATGAATCTATCAACAGTCAGCAAGCACATTAAAAGCCAAAATATCAAACATAATTTATCTTCCTTTTTTAAAGAAAAGAACAAGTTAAAGAAAGCCTATCATGCATGCACTGTCAGGAAATGCCAAAAGAAACACCATTAGCCTTGTTTTTACCCCAAAAACATTGTCAGGAGTCATTTCAATGGAGGCTGAAATGGAGTTAAAATTAGCAGAAAGATGATATATATATATATATATAAACTATGAAAAAACAAAAACCCAATATATATAATAATGCACACATACACACAACATAGATATATATATATATATACACACACACACCCTTTTGGTACAAAAAAAGAGTTCCAATGCATGAAGCTAAGCAAGTAAAGATAAAATCAAATTGAAATATTCAGTACTAAATTTGAATTACACACGAATCATCTTCATGCTTTCCACTTGTTGACTCTTGTACTGTCGGAGATGGTATCATCACCTGCCAAAGATACATTACTGTATTAAAAACATGAGGTTCAGCATGTATGTCTGTGCTTGTGCCACACTGCTAGACCAAGCTACGGTGTATAACAAGTCAAATTTCCTAACTCCCATGGGGCAGATAAAACTAAGTTCATCCATTCATTCAGTTTTATTTCCTTTATTATTGTTGCTTCTCTGGTCATGGGAGTAAGTTCAGCATTAAAAAAAACTTAAAAACCATAGATATTCATTCGCTGCTCCAAGGGCAATAAAGGGTACAGGCCGAAGTCCAGACTTGGATGAAAGAATTTCTATGAGTACACATTTCGTTTCATACAGAGATGAGCTACTTGTCTGCCTGCTAGTGTTTCATAACTCTAAGACAATCAGCCAAACTATCCCAAATAGGACCCCGGACATATTGGCAGATGCAAATAGCCAGTAGTAGCATGTCATAAAAATAAGCAAGTTGCCAAAATAGGATTCGTTAACCCTAGCCTAGCAGCGCCGCGCGCGTGAAGGCACGCGCACCACCATGTGCGCCGCAACCCTCCACTGGCCTCCACTACCGCAGCACCACGCCCACTAGCCCCTTTTGCGCCGCTCCTCCATTATCCTGCAATAAAGAACAGAAACAGATAGCACAAACAGGGAGATTATTGTATTTTATTTCCTTTTGTTTTTCTTCACTGATCGGTTATAAAAACCGAGGTCAGACTCTGTAAACAGCCCCCCTTTTTTAAAAAAAAAAAAATCAATCGAGAGAATACAAAAAGAAAAACTATCAGTCTTAAGCACTTGCAATCAGAGAATAATACGAGTATACAACAGACAATCGAAGAAAAAAAGAGCCAAGAGTTAAGGTTGATATCCCCTTTTTCTCTTCTATCCTTCTTCCGAAACTACATTTGTAAATTTATTTCTTTATTTTCTTATAAAAAAGGTTTTTATATTTAGATAATATCAGAAATAAAAAAAGGAGAAAATCTTACCTTTTTGCGAATTTCGGCCACCGCACCAGCGGTGGCATCGTGGCGGTCCGACGACCGGACCTGGGCCCGAAGTCGGAGTGGGGGAGAGCACTTTAAGTTCTTTTCTTTCTCCCCCCTGCTGAAATGAAAAATGGATGGTTTGGAAGGAAAAAAATTTGCTTTTAAACCATATATGGAACGACGTCGTTTTGAATGGAGTGTCGCAACGACGTCGTTTTGGGGAGACCGACCCGATTACCCGACCCTACCAGGAAGGATCCGCACGTTTTTCAATAAGGGGGAATTTATGCGCATAGTCCCTCGGCTTCTTCGATGTTTTGCAACCCAGTTTTCCTTTTTTAATTCTGCCCCTTTAATTTCACCCCGGCTTCATTTTGGCCCCGAGTTAAGCGCTGCGTTTTGAGAATGCGGGGAAATCCCCTTTTGGTTATTTTGCGCGTGTAAATAGGTCTTTCAATTATTTTTATTCCCGAATTAGCCCTAAATTTCAGTCTTGAGTTCAATTTAACCCCTTTTTATTATCTTGCAATTATCATTATTAATGCTATTACTTAATATCATTATTATTATTATTATTATTATTATTATTATTATTATTATTACTATTTCATTATTATTATTATTGTTACTACATGTATATATTTACATTGTACATATTTCGTATCATTATTATTATTGTTATTATTATTATTATATTACTATTATTATCTACTTTATTTTTCATCGTCATTATTTTATTATTTCTATTACTATTATTACTGTATTACTACTTGTATATACTTATTATTATACTAATGTGTCTACATTATTATCATTATTTCTATTATTATGTTTATTTATTGTTATCAATATTACTATTGTTTCCCTTCATTCGTAACATCTTATTGTCAAGTCATTATTTGTCACATTGGCCTTTTATCAAATGCATCAAGTTTTTTAAATAATTGATATTTCGTATCAAGGATTCGAGAAGATTGTGCCCTAACTTACCGGGTTCTGATTTTTCTTGTTCAATTTGAATAACGGAATACCCTTTTTTTAAATCACAATCAAATTTCGAATAAAATACTTGTCTTCGGGAATTCGAGGTGTGGTGCCCTAACTTACTGGCCACAACATCTGAATGTCCCTAAATAAGTCCGTTTTTAACGAAGGAAATGTCCCGTATTTGGAATTTCGAGATATCGAGCCCTAACTTACTGAGTTCCGATCTCTCATCTGTCAAATAATGGGATATCCCTCTCGAACACGAATCAGAATTTTAAAGTCAAGAGACAAGCTTATTTCCGAGAGCCCAAAATGTTGTGCCTTAACTGATTCCCTGTGGACATCATATCTAGATAGATAAAATACCTCATTAGATAACTATAACTGTGTAACAACTTATGCTCTGGGGTTTACATAGACTCATAATTGCTGTTATATTATTATAATATACTTAAAATTCAGAAAGTTTTTTTTATTGATTATTGAAAAAAATCAATACTGATTAGTTACTGAGTACGACATTCTATCTCTTTGAAATAAGAGGGTCTTATCATCCATCTTGATTTGTTTAAGTTTTAAAAAAGGAGGGGGCAAAAGAGGATCGTATTTTCAAAACTTTTCAAGTTTTTCGACATTAAGATATTAGATAATCAATTAAGTACCAATTCTTGGGCATATCGAGGGTGCTAACCCTTCCTTGTGCGTAACTGACTCCCGAACCTATTTCTCTGAATTTCGTAGACCAAAATCGTTGTTTTGATAAATTAAATGATTTATTTAAAGCAACTACTCTTTGAGGTGACCCGATCACACCTGAACAAAAAAGATTGGTGGCGACTCCCGTTTTTATTCGTTTTCAAAACCCAAAGTCGATTCCCCTACCTTTTTTCAAAGAAGGATGTATTCGACATGGACAACAAGGAATAAAGAGGTGCATGAAGGGATTAAAAAATCTTCACATGAAGAAGTTGTTTTCATAAGAGAATACCTCAAGGAAATTGATGATATAGAGAGAAATTTACGTGCTAAGAAATTATGATGGAAATTGAAGGAATAAACTTCTATTAATCTTCATTTGTTTATTTTGAAAATTTGTTTGTCTGAGCCTCAAAATCTGGTTTTGTTTCCAAAATGGTCCTTGTCTAGTGGTAATATTAGGGGTGAGCAAAATTCGATACGATTCGAAAAAACCGAAAAAAAATTCGAATTTCAAGTAATCGAATCGAGTTATTTAAATTATTCAAGTCTAACTCGAATAAGAAATTTTGAATTTCGAGTTCGAGTCGAGTTGAATTTTACAATTCGAATAATTTGAATAACAGATTAGTTTAAATACCCTTTTGGTCCCTGTCAATTTTGAAAATGAGCAAATTGGTATCTCCCTTAATAAAAATTAAAAATATTCAAAATATTTATAAAAATTCTAAAAATTTATAATTTTTAAAAAATTATAATTTTTTTAAAAAATTAAAATATATGTAAAAAAAGAGTTAAACTTTTAAAAATTTTATAAAATAATAATTTTGGAATCTAAATAAGTTGATTAATTATTCAAGTTTATCATACTAAAATATCTTCTTCTTTTTTTTGCTTTAAAAACGTTTTCAAATATACATGGTTTTAAATTTATGTGCTCTAACATGGAAATAGTTATACTGAAATAAGATTTTAATTTAATATATTTAATTTTTTAAATTTAACTCAAACACTCACCCTTAATTCGAGTTATCTGGAAATTCGAATAAGAAAAGGCAAAACTACGTCGTTTTGATAAATGTTTTGCTTTTTCTAAAGTTTAAAGTCAAAATTATCAAGTTAAAAAGTAAAATTATGTCGTTTTGATAAATGTTTATCTATCAATCTTACTTTCCTTCCCAAATCCCCTTACTTTCTTTTTTTTCCTTTACTCAAAATTAACCTAAAAGCTTATACTTCGTCTATTAATTAAATAATCAGTTTATGTAAACCCAACATTGAATATAAATAATAGGATTCGTTAACACGACTCGACTCAATTTAAAATTTTTTGACTCGATTCGAAAAAATATCAAATTGAATTATCGGTTGCCAAAATAGGATTCGTTAACTCGACTAACTCGAAATTTTTTTACTCGATTTGACTCAACCTGATCGAATACTCACCCCTTAGGTAATATCTCTTAAAAGTTATGCAACTTAGGGTCAGTTTAGCACTGCTTTTCAAAAGTACTTTTGGGATACAAAACACTTTTGAGATAAAAATACTGTTGAACAAGATACTTTTGAGTTTTTAAAAAGTGCTTCTGAGACATAAAATACTTTAGAAAAGCATTTTTTTAGCAGAAGTAATGCTAATAGAAAATTTTAACTTTTACTCAAAAATAATTTTTAACACGAAAATATTTATGAAAAGTATTGTTAAACTAACCCTTAAAAAAAGCAAGACAACTTAGTTATGCAAAGGTAATAAGACTTAATGAAACACACCACTAATATCACTAATAGCTTCCCCTTCTCTTTGTTCAGTAATGAATTCGAAATTTCATGCTTCTGTTACGTCTTTCAAAATATATAATCACACGTCAAATCTCAATTGAGTTTTATGTAGTGTAATCGAGCTAAGCTGAGTTCAAACACTGTCAGTCTCAAGCTTGATTTCTAAATTTGGAACTTGATATTTGACTCGAGTTATAATTAAACTACTCGAGCCTGAGATCAGTTTAATAATTAAGTTTGAAGTTAATAATATATCAAAGGAAATAATGTAATTTAATAATATGAAAATATGAAAAAACTCGATGTTAGAATTAAGTGACCCGAATCCTTATTTAAATAAAATACAATGGTAAAATAAAATAAAAGAAAAAATCACTACAGAACTACACTTCTTTTATTTTATTTTCCATCTATTTGATATTAATTAGAATAATGTGTTTCAATCTTACTACACTCCTATTTTACAAGCCTATAAATAGACATAGTCTATTACTCTTGTAATTATTCGAATTCGACATAGTAAATTTTCTTCTTCTCTACCCATAATTTTTTTCTCGAAAGGGTTTTCACAATCTGTGTGTTTTTTAATTTTATTTCTCTTTTCTTTGCGATATATTATCATTACAAACGTTATATTTTTCACACTCGATATGGCGTACGAGCCATTTGAGTCGAGTATTACTAACCTCAAATTAAGTTAAATTCGAGTAGCTTGTTTAACGGCCTAATTTTCAGTGGTGTCGGAAATGGTGATATGAGTTCACTAAATCCGACAAGTAAAATTGAGTAAGATAGTAATTTAATATTTATGAGTCAAGTGAGAATTTAGAAGAATTTGTGGATTGGTGAATTTAGTGAATTAAAAGAATTTATTAGGTCAAATGGGTCAAAAACGAGGTATCGAGACCTCGAATTTAAAAATCGAGCCATAAATATTTTTAGAAATATTTATGGAGTGTTATTAAGTTAGTATTAAAGTTTGGTTGAGAAATTTAAATGTTTGGGTAGCCAATTTAATAAAAAGGACTAAATTGTAACAAATGCAAAATTACTAGAAGAATTAAATAGCTCAAGTGTTAAAAGAAAAAGGATTTAAAGAGCAATTAAACCTAAAAGTGAGAAGGTTGGATGGTAAAGGCAAGGGAATCAGCTGGAGATAGGGGAAATAGGGGCAAAATTGGAATTTTGTAATTTTAACATATTTATTAAGATAAGATTGAAAATAATCTAGACAAATCTTCACATTATCTCAGCCAAAAACATCAGAGGAGTTCTGGAGAAAGCTGATTTTCATACTATTACATCCTGTGAGTTTAATTCATGCCTTTTTCTTGATAATTTTTATGTTTTTATGACTTTTACAACTAGATCCACTTATAGAATTCATTAGTTTTTGATTTGGTGGGTAAAATTAAAAGTTACCCTTGCTGAGAAATGGAAGTTTATGATGAATTATTATGAAAATTAAATTTTAGTTTCATATTAAGGTGGTTTTATTAAGTGATTTTGATAGGAAATGATATTTAGGACCTAGTTGTGAAAAAGTTGTGAATTAGAGGTTGCTGTTGAAATTCAGAATATCAAAGGTTGTGAAATAGTTTGTAATGATAGAATAAAGTGTTGATTGAGAAAAATTAGTTCAATTGATCGCTGAATTGAGCAGGGACTAAATTGTAAAAATTATAAATTTTGGGGTAAAAGTGCAATTTCAAAATTTGAAGAGCATAATTTGTGAAGTGAAATGGAAATGAAATATATGCTAATGAGTGAAAATATTTTACATTATAGATCAAGAAACCAAAGAAGAAAGAGGAAAAGAAAAAGTTGCAGAGTAGTCCCTAAATTTCGAAATCTTCTACAAATCAGCCGGGTAAGTTCATATGGTTGAATTTATAGGTTTATTGTGAAAGATTGAATGATATAATGTGCTGTAAATGTGAATTTGTTGTGGATTGTGAAAAATATGATAAAATGAAAGAATAAATGGCAGTAATTCAAATTAGGGAAAAACGCAGAATTGAGTACGTTCGTGTCGTGACATGTGACGAATTGACGGATAAGACCAGGGTTAACCATGGCAAATGTGAAATGTAGGTATGGTATCATCCATACTGAGTTATGAAATGTAGGTATGGTATCATCCATACTGAGATATGAAATGTAGGTATGGTATCATCCATACTGAGTTATGAAATGTAGGTATGGTATTATCCATACTGAGATATGAAATGTAGGTATGGTATCATCCATACTGAGTTATGAAATGTAGGTATGGTATCAACCATACTGAGTTGTGAAACGTGGCACTGAGCAACGACGTACTCAAATTCGTAAGACGTTTCCTAATTTGATATTAAGTAATATAAAAGAAGTGAATTAAATGAAAGAGATTGGGTAGTTGTTAATGTTGAGCTCAACTATGTGAAGTAATTTAACAATGGTTGTGAATGGCAGGGAACTTTAGAAAATGTTTTGTTATTGTTTGGAAATATTATGTGTGGTAAGCATTACTTTAAACCTATGAACTTACTAAGTTTCATCAAGCTTACTTGTGTTTGTTTGATATTTTTATGTAGATTGAGTTAAAGAGAAGTGGTAGATCGGATCATCACAGTAAAGCTCACTATCCAGATCAATTCCGGTAGCTTTTGTTTTATGTTTAAAGACTTATATGGCATGTATAGAGTTTAAATGAGATGGAGTAAAGATGTTATAAACTAGTTAATAATATTTTGTAACGAACCAGTTTTTGAATTACAGCAGTAACGTGATTTTGAAAAATAACCAAAAATAGAAGAAATAGAATTAGAAAGTGAAAGAGATATGAATTGAAAGCTCTTTGAGTCTATTTTCATATAAAAGAAATAGGGTAAGCAAAAGAAATGGAAATAATGAGATATTTAAATTTTAGTGAAACTGGTTCTGAATGAATTCGTGATCCCCTGTTCTGTCTTTGAAAAATCATTAGAAATTGCACAAAAATAATTGTGGGTTAAAATTTATATGTATGAAATCCTGAATGAGTCTATTTTCAAATGAAATAAATAAGAAGGTCATATGAATTCTGTACGAAGAGTAATTTGTTTCGTAGTGAAAAGAGATCAGAACAGTCTAACAGTAAAATAGGGGAAACTTTAAGAATAATCTGGTATTGATTGGCCATACCAAAAATTCTGGAAAAATTATAGTAAAAAGATATATGAGTCTAGTTTCAGGAAAAATTAACGGATCTTAATTTGGAGTTCCGTAGCTCCAGATATAAATATTTTAGTGACTATGACGCAGATGGACAGTTTTAAATTTTATGCCGAATTAGTAGTTAAGTTTAGTAATGCCTCGTGCTCGACTCCGGCAATGGTCTCGGGTAAGGGGTGTTACAGTTTGTGAGCAACAATATCTCATTTACACCCCTAATGGTTTTAAATTTGCAACCAGTGATCTAACTCGTGAAGGAGTACAATCTAAATTCCGTGTTTTGGAGAACCAACTTTATGACAAAGGCAACGACAAAGTGGAATGCAAAGATTTCCCAGGCTTGGAGCAGGCATTGAAGAACACTGCTTGGGGGGAAATTCCAGAGTACCTCGAATCTATTGCAATCCAAATCGAAAAAGATCGTGGAAAGACTACTGATGCTTTTCATATCGCCATTCAAGTTCTGGTCTGCGCTGCGATCAAAGAGATGAAAGATTTCTCGGTTGGGGATTTGGTTTGGGATACCTTGAAAAAGTGGGGCGCCACACTTAATTACGCTGAGAAATTTGGTTTTCAAGTGAGAGTTGCTGATAATCAGTTGAAGAAGAATTTGCTAGCCTATTTTGCTGCTCAAAATCTTTTCAAATCGACTGCAAAAAAATAGCTTCGCAGAAGCAAATGGTTGTGGTGTTGTTGTTGTTGGCTTGCTGCTATGTCTACAATAGTATTGGCTTTAATGTGTTTGTCCTTAGACTTTGGATTTCTATATGAAGTTTATTTTGAGATTAATTTTATGTTTGTTAAATTAAAAAAATAAAGCACCATTTAAGTTATAAAATTTGTTTGATATATTAATTAAAATTAAATACTAAATAGGGTATAAGATTGGTTTCATCAATTTCGTAAAAAATTAATTTAATCTATGTTTGATTATGAGGTTTAAGCTCAATTTTAAGTTTGAATTAAAATATTCAATATTAAAAATAAAAGTCACAAGTTATCGATGTCAAATATTAATAGGTTTGAATTTGATGACTTCGTGGCTATATTTTGAGATTTTTTAAAAAAAATTATTTTAATAAAAATTGTAAAAATTATTATCATTTTTAAAAATTTCAAAATTCTTATAAAATTTTTAATAATTATTACAATTTCTAATCATTATTTAACAATTTTAATGATATTCACAATTTTTAACAATTTTTACGACTTTTAAATATTATTTATATTTTAATAAATTTGAAAAAATATAAATAGTCTTTTACAATTTTTTTTTTTACATTTTTACAATGATGCTTCTTTTTATTTCTATATTATTATTTAAATTCCTAATTGAATTGGTGTAACGTCCACACCAACTCGGTCTATGAAATTACTAAATTATCTTTATATATTTTAAATAAGTTACATTCTTATAATAGTAGTTTTGTCCTTTTATATTTTAAATAAAATCAATAAAAAATTACAAATGAGAAGGTTTGAACCTATACTATTATCATACAAAAAACCTCAACTTTACCGCTCCAATCAATAGTTTATTTTTGTATATTTTAATATTATTACACAAAAAGTTTTGACCCACTTTTTTATTTTAATTCCATATTATATATATATTGTTATTATTAATTTCAAACCATACATTTTTATTTATCGTAGGTTACTTTTAAACGCATATATATGTATGATAGAATTTTTAGTATATAATATTAACTTAAAGTATATGAAAATAAAATTTATATTAATATTTGCTCTAATATAATTTTACCTAAAAAAATTCATAGCATCATTAAAAATAATTAAAGTTAAAAAATATTATTTTATTTTAATAAAAATACATAAAAAAAGTGTCATATCAATTCAAGTTGGAGTCAAAATTGAATATAATTTTAATTTTTTTATTAGAATTAAAACAGTTAAATTAATATTTAATTTCAAACCAAGTCAAAATCGAATTATGTTGGGTATATAATATCAAGTCGAGGTCAAAGGGGTGAAAACCCATCCGCTCCACCACTATTACATCTATATTCACAAAGCTGCCTTGATCTTTGCATGTCAAATGTACATCATTGTTTTCAAAACTAAATTAAACTCGTCCGTGGAATCAATTGAATCGAGAACCAATCATTGATTCAAAATAAGAAGTTAGACAGTTGACTAGTAAATTGATCAGATTAGTTGAATCGGATGATTGGATTAATTGAACTGTAATCAAACTAATTAAACTATTTTTTTAATCTTAATATAATTTTATTTTATTCAATCGAACCAAAAAAAAACCGATGGAATTTAAAATAGATAATATTATCAGTTGAATCAATTATGAAAACTTCATCTACATTCTTACCCTTTTTCTCTCTATGATTTAACTAGCAATTTTATGCATGAATTTTAATTTTGTGTAATTTTATACATGAAATTCTGATTTGATCAAATTCTTATTGAATAACATCATTTTAGGTTTATAGAATGCATTCATAAACAACTATATTTATCCAATATAAAAATAAATTAATTAATTATTTTTTTAAATATGCATGATTAAATTAAAATTAAAGTTTGAAGTAAACATGAGAACCACAATTAGAGTTTCACGTGTATAATTGCACCACATTAAAATTCATGTATGCAATTACGCATTAAATCAAAATTCATATATAATTTTGAGATTTATCACCTTGCTTGCTCTTTTTCTCCTCTCTTCTCTTCACTCCATCGAAGTAGTAAGTGTTACCCAATTCCCTAATTCATTTTACTTAATCTCTATTCTTTTTTTTTTCTTTGATTTTGCTGAATTTCCTCTTTTTAACGGCAATTTCTTTAATTAATTGAGGAAATTTATGTTGTTTCAAAGAACATTTCAATGCTTGTTGACTTGCTTATTTCTTTCTATTTTTGTTCTAAATTGGAAAAAAAAAGTTAGTATTTCAATAATTTGATTTGATCTGAGTTAAATTTAGGATGGGGGCTTGGGATGCAGAACTTAAGTTTAATGTTGAGGGTGGCATTTGGCAAACTACCCAAATTCTCTACTATCGTGAATGCTAAAGGCAAAATATTACATAGAGACTATCTTTATGAGGTTGAATTCAGGGAGTAATCCATCATACCACCAAGAGAGTGCTGCAGGAGAGGATGTGCTGGCAAGTGGGGGCAGGGACTAATATCTCAATTTGGGAGGATGTGTGACTACTTAGATCTGCGGACTTCAAAGTTCACAATAGTGTTAGGATTAGTGATTTCAATGTTGTCTCGGAATTAATCGATCAAGAACAAAGATGCTGGAAGAGAGATCTTATTACCAAACATTTTTCCTCGAAAGAAGCTGAGCACATCCTTTGTATTCCACGATCCAACACACTCAGGAAGACAGGTTGGTCTGGTGGGGTGAGGCGACTGGTGAGTACATCGTTAGGAGTGGTTGCAAAAGATTATTACAGGGAGAGGATACATCTGAGCCTAGACACTACAATAATGATCACACCATGTTCTACAAGAAGTTGTGGCAGACAGATTTGCCATAGAAAATTAAGATTACAATACGGAGGCCATTTAATAACTACATTCCAACGTATTGTAATCTCCATTACAGAAGGCTTAGAAGTTCAACTGTCATTGATGCTCAGATGGAACTGAAACGACAGAGCATGCTTTCCAAGATTTTATCACTGTAAAAAAAATATGGTAGCAGTTAGAAAAAAACATGGAATCAGGATGTATTACAGAGTGGATTTAGAGAATGGTTAATGGATTTTGTGTCTACCATTTCAGCACGCAAATGTAGAACAGTGTTCTGTGCTCCTTAGATCATTTGGACAACAAGGAATAAAGAGATGCATGGAGGGATTAAAAAATCTTCACATGAATCAGTTGTTTTCATAAGAGAATACCAAGGAAATTGATGATATAGAGAGAAATTTACCTGCTAAGAGATTATGATGGAAAGATGGCGCCCATAAGGTCCTTTCCATTTTAGGCTGCCTAGATACTTTCCATCTCAACAAACTCAGTATCAAACAACTGTTATCGGTGCTTATCTTTTAAGTCTATCAGTAAATTTACGTTTTGGTAACTTAATTTTAAAAAGTTCTAAAATAATCGCTAAATTATTCTAAAATTTTTATTTAAATCATTGGATAAAATAACCTAATCAAACCAACTTGAGCAATTTAATCTTAATCTCAAATACAGTTATATTGAAAACCATAAACTTCGTATAGAAAACCCCCAAAGTCAATGACAAAACGAATTAAAAACCATTCTCTAATGTTGATTTTACTGAAGATTTTGCAGCAAGTCTGCAACTGCAAAACAACCTTTGATTAAGGATCTCTTCGGTTGCAGCGCAAACCAGAATTCGAGTTTCGATTTCGAATCTCTGTAGCTTTTTTTTTCTTCGAACATTTTCGATACATATTGCAATAGGTTCGAGGTAGTCCGGAATTTTCACCCGAGCAGTGTTGTTTAATGCTTGTTCTAAGCCTTGAAAATCTTTGAACTCCACTTTGTTGTTGTTTTTGTCATAAACTTGATTCTTCAAATCAATAACTTCAGTTGTAATACTAATTCTTCATCCTTAAAAAAAAAAAAAAATGAAATCTCAAATCCATTACTAAACAACCATCCAATAAATTCTTAGATTTGGAAAATAATCACACTTATGAGTTATACAATTTTCGGAATTCAAGTTATCAATTGCTATTTGGACACACCGTTACCTTTCATTAACTTCATGGGTTGGGTTATCTACCCAGAATTTAGGCGAGTTTTGATAAAAAAAAAATTTAAGTCTGTTTAAAAAATTGATAGATTTGGGCAAAATTTTAAGCTCATATTTTGGGGTGAGCCGAACTTAAATAAAAATAAAATATGTTAATATCATACTTAGGCTCAACTTAGCCTATGAGCCCCTCTATCTACCAATATTTAAGGTATGTATCATAACTTCTTTAGTAGAGTTCTGTGATGAATTCCTGAAATTTATTTAATGGAGCCATAAATAGATTATTCGAAGCCAGAAATTTTGTTAGGGGGTGAGATAAAATTATAAAATTTTAGAAGGTCAAATGCTAAAAAAATTGTGTTAAAAAAAAGCTTAGATTAAATTATTAACTTTTCATAGGTCTAAAAAGTGAATTTTTCCATTTAATTAAAAGGCTAAAAAGACTTAAATTTAATGTTTTAATTTATGAGAGGGCATAAAAGAAAATTTTTCGATCTAGCCAAAGGGACTATATAGGTTAATACGAATAAGAAGTGTGCATATACCATATTTTTAACAAAGGTTGGATCAAGTTCCCTTACTTTATCCAAGTCCTGAAAAACCCAAAAATTTAAGATCTTGAAATCAAACTTAGCGTTGTCTTTGAGTTTCAAACATTGATGTACCTCTTTGATCGTTGTTCTAGTTTCTTAGGCTTCTCTACTAATTCGAGTAATCTCCGCTTCGCCTCATCTTCTGTTAATTTTTCATCCTCGTCCTCACTCTTGATTTCTTGGTAATTTTTCATAATGTCTCGGACATTAGATCGCACAAGCCATTCATGCGATTCAATTTGGTCGTGACAGTTGAGAATGAGAACAAAATCAGAGGCTTTCCTCTTTTCACCAAATATACACACACAAAATATTCGAATCAGTAAAACAGACTAAATTAGAATTAAATCATAATCAAATTATATTAATTAAAACTGAATTCGAATCAACGGACGGATCCCCTCTTTTAAGTAACATAAAAGCCACTTTTTTTTTTGGTCATTTTTCTTAAAACAATTTCCAGAACCTTTTCTTTTTCCTCTTTGTCTTTTATGTTTAAATTCGGAAAACTCAAATACTCACTGAAATTTTGAACTTTTCCTGTTTTTGAACTACCTCAAACCTATTGCGATCCGGATCGAAAAAGCTCATGGAAAAGCTACTGAGGTATCTCATATAGGTATTCAAGTTCTGGTTTGCGCTACAATCCAAGAAATGGAAGATTTTCTGGGTGAGGATCTAGAGTGGTATACATTGAAAAAGTGGGTGGCAACTCTTGATATGGCTAAAGAAATTGGTTTTCAAGTGGGATTTGTTGATAATATGTTGAAGACCAAGTTGCTTGCCTACTTTGCTACTCAACAATTGATGGATATGATTAAAAAACGGGTATAATTTAAGGGTTAAATCGTGAATTAAGTCAAAATTTTATGGCAATTGAATTCACTTGTTGTGTCACGATGTTGCTCAGATTTTTTTTATTTTTCATGAAGTACTCATGTCTTACACACATATAAGGGGATATGACATTCAAGGATGGTTTAAATATATGAATTTTTTAAAAAGAACTAAGTATACCAAGTCGGATACATATCCATATTGACACTCGCACTCAAGTCTGACAATTAGGGGTGTTTAAACAGTTAATCGAATCAAACTAGCATTAACTAAATTAATTGAACTTTTTAATCCTTTAACCATTAATCGAACTAAATTTTAAAAAAAGAATTAACCAAACCGAAAAATTTCGGTTTATTCGGTTGGTTAACCGAAATAACCAAAATTTATATATTTTTGTTTTTTAAAACAAGTATAAAACATATCAAAAAAAATTAATAATGTTCATTTGACCGAATTAACTAAATTAATCAAATTCGCCGAATAGCCTAATACATAATATATAATATTATTTATTAAGTTTAGTTAATTCGATTAATTATACAATTTCGAATTTAATCAACCGTAATCAAAATTCTAAAAAATTGTTAATCGACCTGTGATCGAATTAGATCGATTAATCAACTGATTAACCAAATAAGATCAATTCGATAGATTTTAACCGAAGTTTGAACACTCCTACTAACACTTAATAAACTAGGTAAAATAACAAATAAATTGTTGCAAAATACCAAGTTCATGCAAATATAGTTTCGTGTAATTTGCTACAAATGCAAAAATTATAATTTAGTCCTGCCCTTTAATTTATTGACTTGCCCTTGACTACAAAGTGGATTTTTTTTTTATTTTAAAATGTCACGCTAATAAATTTAATAGAAGAATTTTGACGATATTAACTGTAACAGCCCAGTTATGACCATAAACGAAACGGTGGTTTCGGGACCACGAATTCGAGCCAAAAAAAATCTCATAATATTATTTTATTTTCGTGTGTAGTGATATTGAGTAAGAGTGTGTTGAATTGTGCAAATTTTATTGCTTGATGTGCTTGAATTGAGAGAAAGGATTAAATAGATAAAGTATAAAAGTAGCATTCATTAAATAAAAGGGTTTAATTGAAGTAATAGTTGAAAGAAAGGACTTGCATGTCAAACAACCCATTTTGTTTGTAATGGACGGCATGATGATTACATGAGCATTAAATATCAATTTTTTTATAGTTAGTGGTCTATTATTATATTTGATAATTTGAGTAAAAGAAAGGAAATAAAAAAATAAAAAGATGAGTGTTCATCTTTTCTTCGTCAAGTGGCCGAAGGCATGAAAGAAACAAAGGAGAAAAATAAACATCAAGCTCTCTTCATCTCGGTTTATGCATGACTTGTTAAGGTTGGTATCTAAGCTTAGTTTTTATTAAATTCAACGTTTTTGAGGTTATTAACATGCATATTAACTAGCCCATTTGTAAATGTATGTTAGATGGCATGTTTCGATTATAACCATGGATATAAATTTGGGGAATTATTTGATTCAATATGGCACATATTAGAAACGAACTAGACTAGGAGAATCCCTTAAGAATTTTAGAAGAATTTCGGGTATTAGGTTGTTTGATAAGAAGAAAATTTTAGAAAAGGGGTTAATTAGCTAAATAATGGAAGAAAGGAGTTGGGAATGGTGAGGTGAATATTAGCCCTTGATGAAGAAGGCCAAATTGTTGACATTTTGTATTTTGAGCTATATGGATTAAATTGTAAAGCTTAAATAATTGAGGGGTAAAATAGTAAACTTCATAAAATTGAGTTTTGGATGAAATTGAATAGAATTAAATGTGAACAAGCTTTATTTGATATATTATAGATCAAGAATAAAAGGGGAAGGAGTTGGATCGTGGGAAGACCAAAGTAAACGAGTAGCCGGGAAAGCTTAAATCATATAATTCCGAGGTAAGTTTGTAAGCAATTGGATTGATACAAGGTAAATCCCTATGTTTTATGTTTCTTACTAATCATTAGCAATTCACTAATCATTTATGTTTACTGACAAATAATACTGGAAGCAAGAGAGAAGCCTATTTTGACCATGATGGAGACAATAAAGACCAAGACTATGTTGCTTATTGTTAAGAAGAAAGAAGAAGCTGACAAATGGAAAGGAATGTTGTGTCCAAAGATCAAGAAAAAGCTGGATGTAAACATAAAAGATTCCTTGAGGTAAAGTTACCATTTTTAATCTTTTTTATGCCTTTATTGCTGACTTCATGTTGCCTTTATTCTGACTTCATATTATTGGTCACATGTTATTTTTTTAATATGCATGGAGTAATTGTTGGTGTGTTAACTATTTTTTAATATGCATGCAATGAGTTTTTTTTTTTTTTATAATATGCATATAGTGATTGTTTTTTTATGGGTGTGTGTGTATCTTTATTGGTAGGGCTGCTCAAGAAGTTGTTTTAGTGATTATTTCGGTAAGCAAGCATGCTTTACTGTTTTTTAGGCGTGTTCCATCACATGCTGGTGGGGACAAGTATCAGGTTGAATGTGGTCCTGGCAGCCAGCATGTGGTGGACTTAGTTGAGAGTTGCTGCTCTTGCAGGAGTTGGGATCTCTCTGGCATCCTTTGCATACATGCATTAGCTGTCATTTATCTAAAAGATGAGTTCCCAGAGACCTATGTACAAACCTGGTACACCAAGCAAACCTAGCTTCAAATTTACTCCAACTTTATAAGTCCAGTAAGGGGTCCTAAACAATGGACCTCTTTGTCAAACATGCTGCCAATACTGCCTCCTACTCTAAGAAGACCACCTGGCAGACCTACTAAGGTGAGAAGAAAAGAACCTGATGAAACACAAACAACAGAAAGTTTGAGCAAGAGAGGGGTGGACATGAGGTGCAGTAAATGCAAAAGAATAGGCCACAATAAGAGGAGTTGCAAAGAGGAAGTTGGCCAAAACATTCCAATAAGCAATTTGCCTTAAGTTTTAGTATACTTCTATTTATAAATATGTTTGACAGATTTCTCTTGTTCCTGTAGGTCAAAAGACATAAAGTTGGTGTCCCAACTCAGCAACAGGCTACCCCAAATTAGCAAGAGAGTACTTCAACTCAACAGACTGCTTCAATTCAGTTACTTACTACCCCAACTCATCAACAAGCTGCCCTAAGAGAAAAGCTCCCATTGAAGAGAAGACCAACCACTGTTAGATGGATGCCTTCTACTCAAGAGTCATCCATGACAGACCATTGATGATGATGTGAACAGACTGCATTTTGTTAACTTTTTGAAAATGTGTAAATTTGCCTGTTACTGATTTATTAACTTAGGCAGATAATTTTTTTGTAAATTTGCCTATGATTGCTATTGCTACTGTTGATAAACTTAGGCATATAGTCATTGAAATTTTTTGTAAACTTCCCTATAATTTACATCTGTTCACTTGTGTTGAATTGTAGGAGAATTTGGCAATATTTTGCCCAAATTTCTTTTGTAAACAGTTTGGCGTTTTGGCCTTAATAAATGAGAAATACATATGTGATTTTTAAGCTGTTATCTCTTATCCATACTATTTTTGTTATCTTCTGCATTTTGAGTATTAAGAAATACATATGTGGTTTTGAACTTGTAACATTGTGTTTCTCATTCTTCCTTGTTTGTTTGCTCATAAAACTGAGGGAAAATGGGTATTGCAAGGTGTTGTATTGTTGTTCTGACTTTTAGTTACTGAAAATACTTGCTCAACTAAGTTAAAGAGCATTTTTGTAAGCAGATAAGAGGATCTTTATCCAATGAATCTTTTTCCCCATCTGTTATCTTCTAACTGCTGTAAGCAAGAAAAACACAACAATATACCAGCAGCCATGTATAACATATGTTAAACAACAATATACAATTTGTAATCAACAAAAATATCTCATTTCAATTTTCAAGTGTTTGTAAACAACAACATGAGCTGGTTAGCCATGTATACCAGCAGCCATGTATACCAACATACCCAACAATATACCAGCAACAAAATTACAAAACATAAGCTGGTTTTCAATGCTAACAACAACAACAGAAGCTAATTTTTAAGGTTTAAAAAAAGCAACATAGTTACAAATACAAGCACCAAAAACCAGGTTTTTCTCTCCCTCCTCTTTGTATCCTCCAATGTCATCACTTTTTTCAGAAGACCCAACAACACAATTCGTGAACGGGGCGTCAATGGCGGATCAAACCAACTGAAAAAATGACATGATTTTCGAAATCCAGAGCCAAATTTGTTACACCCAAAAAACCTCCTACTTGGGTTGTCATTGGACCAAGATGTGTTTAACTTGGCTGGGTTTCCACAATAGCAGACCGGAATCACTTCAGGCATCTCCATTTTTCCTCTTCTCCTTCTTCTTCTTCTTCTTCTTCTTCTTCTTCTTCTTCTTCTTCTTCTTAACCCTAAAATGGTGCTGCTACAATTGTTAAAGTGTGAGTAACCAGCCAGTTAGACTTAAGGTTGACAGCAAGGACGCCGTCACATGCCACGTCACTTTGCCGTGACGTCTGTGACGAAAAAAGGCAAAAAGGACTATTTTGTTACTTTTGAAAGTTGAGTGACTGAAATGAAACTTAAGTGAATGTTTTGTCAGTTTACCCCAAAGTTGGATGACTGTTGGTGTAATTTACACTTATAATATTTCTAGGTTTAGCATAGAGGTGGTAATCAGGGTAGCTTGAGTCGGGTTATTTCGCGTTCAATTTTTTTAATAATATTAACAGTTGAACCTGATTAATGGTTTAATTTTATTTTTTTACACTTTTGATAATCTAAAATGGGTAGAATTTTTTATACAAAAAAGTGTGAAAATTATAAATAAATAAGCGTTACTTATCACTTAATGAATAATATTTTCAATTAATTCAAATCAATTTTATTTTTTTTAACATTATATTATCCTATAAAAACTTTAAGTTTAAAATTTGATGTTTGGTTAGAATAAGGTGAAATATTTAAGAATTAAGGATAAAATTTAAATAGATATATTTATCATGATTTAAAATCTATATTTATCAAACAATCTAATTATATTCCATAATTAATTTTAAGTAAAATATCAAACAGATTTTATAATTTAAATTTAATACTTAATTTTTCTAACACTTATTTCACCATTTTATCGAATAACACTTACATTCTTAAAAATAAAAATATAATATTTAAATTTTAAATTTATGAAAAATAAAAAATTTGTCATCATATTTGAAAAGAAATTCATTATCAGAAAGCATTAAAAACAGCCGTTAGCGGGGAAAGTTCATCATTTGTATTCTAGTCAGCATGATTCCGGATTTCACGCGTCGGGATGCAAATGTGCAGCCATAAGATTCCATTTCGAAGAGAGGATACCATAAAGAGAATAATACGATAAATTGGATTACAAATCGAGGCGGGACTAGAAACAAAAAAAAGTAAGGGTAAATTAGTAAATTTAATTTTTAGTCACATAATTATGAAAAGTTACAAAATAGTAACCTAACTATTCAATTTTTTCTTTTTTGGTCACCGGTTGGCTAACGTGAAAATGAAAATACCCAAAAATTCAAGATAGTTAGGTGACTAAAAATGGACAAATTAGTATTATACGTCGGATTAAAAAGTAAATTGATTCTTCTATTAAAAATTTCATTTATTTTTACTATTAAAAATTAGTTCATATATGTCATCATGAAGTACACATGGCATGTCATGAGTCACCGTTTGGTTATTTAGTTAACCATGCCAACTTTTAACAGTAGAAAAATATCAGTTTACACATTATATAAGCATTGAAGGTTAATTTTTTTAGAATAAAGACACAATGTTTAAATGTTGAGAGTTAAAGTTTCTATTATACCAATTTTAGTAGCTGCTAAGTTAACTTTCCATTAGTGATTTAACGGCAGGTGACCCACTTGGCCTTCTTCTATAATTAGACCCCCTCCAGTGAGTACTCTTCAGCAAGCAGGCGACACTTTCTCTCTTCTTCTCTAACAGTAAGTACTACTAAGTTTACTTGTTCATTATCATCTTTTGCTTTGATTTTGCTGAATTTCTTGAGAAAATTTTGTTTCATATAATTTTGCTTCAATGATTTGCTTCTTCTTAATTTATATATGAATTTTCGATTTTATTGTTTTTTTATTCAACGATTTCATCTGATCCAAGTTGAAACTTTCCCAGATCTGTGAAAGATGAGCAACGGTTACAGTTTATTGAATGAAGAAGATTGGTTTCTTAATATTTTCAATGATCTGATATCCGAAGACGCGAACGGACCACCATTGTTGCTCGAAGAGTTCAACTCGTCGACGTGGAGTGGAAGCAAAAAAAGAAACCGGGATTTAGATCCCGGTAACTCACAAGAAGCTAATGGAAATGTTAGGAAGAAACAACGCCGGTGTCTGGGAACCTTTCATACCGGTGAATCATCAACTTCCCGGCAACAAGAACGTTTGAATGGGAAAACCGTGGCGGGAATGGCGAAGGTTTACAAGGATCGAGTTGACAGGCGGATAAAGAATGTAAGTCTCAAATAAATTCACATTATTATGGGAAAATTCTAAAAAAGGTGACTAAACTATTAGTAAATATATCTTTTGGTCACTTAACTCCAAAAAAAAGTTATAAAATGGTCAATGAACGATTTAAAGATTATCATTTAAGTCATTAGAATGTTAAAATCAACACTTGTACCAACCAAAATCTCTCATTTCCTTTCTATTTCACAATTTAGTTTTTTTTTTTTTATGAAATGACTTATAAACTTACTAATAGTTTAGTGATCTTTTGTACAATTTATCCTATTGTTATTCACTTTATATATAAGGTGTAAATTAGAAAAAAAAAATGTTTTTGAAAGTTAATTAGGGATTTTACAAGATGTGTTTTTTTAACAACTTAACACATTAACTTTATTTTTGTTAGATAGATAGATTCTAGTATTTTGTCTTTAAATCTCGAGTTTGATTATTTTTTACTCATATCTTTATTTTATTTAATATTGTTTTATTTTTTTAAAATTTAAATTAATAATTATTTTTTTAAAATAATAAATTTGGGGGAAAACAGCTTAAATCCCTAATTAACTTCTAAAAAGGGCCTTTTTTTTTTTTTTTTTTTCTAATTTAACCTATATAAAACATCTAATAAGGTATTTTTTTCCTAGGAGAAAAGGCGAGGCTGATCTTCACCTCGGAAGAGAATAATACTTTATAATAGATGCAGTTTGAAAACCTTTGTATCAACAATACCTATGCATTGTTTCTTATCACTTGCTTTTTGTATATTTGGTAAAATGAAGGACAAGATAGCAGACTTGGAAGTTATTCTATGGACAGTTTGTAACATGATGGACATTAATGCCTCTCATCTCTTACCACGAGTTCGACCTGACCTCCAACGCATAAAGCAAAAGATTCAAGAAATCGTGAGCAACTACAAGGACGACGGTTTAACCGACGAGGCAAAACGAAGATTAGTTGAAGTAGGAGATGAGTTGAAGAGATTAGGTCAAGAAAGGCCAAAGGTACGCTAATTTTTACGAATTTGATTACTTAGTTTCTATATTGCAAGTCTCCAATATAACTTTTGTAGTTTGATTTTTCAGGATTCAACAAAAGCAGGAAACCTTGACGCAGTCTTCACGGTATGTATATTTAACAGAAGCTATTTTCAGCTATGTTACTCGAATTTAAGTCTGAGTGGCAAATATAAATTCATATTCAGCGCATTTTAGATCATCAAATTTAATAATTTTATCTAAATATATAAATCAATGATGTCTTTCCTCATTACTAGACTTCTTTTCAGACCTAACAAAAAAGTCATTTTCAACTATTTTACTTTAGTGGATGTGGGTTTGTATCTAATGCGGGTATATTTTTTTCTTGTTGAATCTTTCTAACCTATATATATGTGTTTGAAACTATAAACATGAAAAAAATAATGTATATTTTAATTCATCAAGTTATTCGATTCGATTATTTATTTTCATTTCTCTTAAATTTCAGGATTTTAGCATGGGGACTCTACAAAAAGAGGTACGATATACATACATATGTGCATGCATAGATTGCATATGATTCATGTTTTAAATACAATACATATTATATGCTAAAACATGTATAAATGTAAAATTAAAATTCATGTACATATCATATTAAATCTCAATTAAGTTATATGTATTCGTATACACATCATTCCTATAAATTATAACTTCTTATTTTTTATTGTTCTAGCTTTCTTCAGCATGTCTGTGGCTGATGTCGAAGAAACTACAGCAACTAATCATCTTATTATTGTTGATGAAAATCAAGATCAGCATCATGGAAGATTGCTAGCTCCTTAAGTGTTATACTCTAATTTTAGTTATCTGAAAAACCAGCCTTATGACAAAAGATAACAGTTATGCCACCTTCATATCAACTACGACCGCGGCTCGCCACACCATTGAGCACACTTTCATCATCAGCTGCCTCCGGTAAAAGTGCCTAGGATTCAACTGTGATGAAACAGTTTTTGATTGTCAAGCCACCCTAGATTGTCACGTCATCAGTCTACAAGATTACATCACCGCCTCTACAAGGAGACAGGATATGACCCTACCGCCAACAAGATGCTTACAAATGGCATCTCCTATGTCTCATATATATATAAGCTTCCTCACCTAGAAGGAGGAGGGAGGGGGACGATTCTCACTTCCTCTCTCTCTTTTCTCTCTTATTATCCTTCGTCACCTTATCACAACAGCTCTCCACTTTTCAAGGGCGAAGCACCATTCACTTCTGTCAACTCTTCCCCTTCAACAACAAATTGTGTTATTCAATTTTCCTGTTTCTCTAATCCTGCATAGACTACTGCATTTAAAACAGTAAGTATTGTTGAATCTGCTTAAGCACTAAAATATATATGTATGTGTGTGCTCAGCTACAATGCATAGCTTACTTGACTAAGTTGTGGAGAGTCTAAGAAAGGAGGTACGGAAATACATTTATATTTATATATTATTGCATTGCACATTAGCTAGCTATTTAACATTTGAGAATTTGGACTTCAAAATATGATTTGGGTATTAAAAATAGTGCATGTTATGTGTGATAGAATACATACAAATGTAACAGTATTAGGAGTTTTTTATACTCATGAATTTATTAAATGCATGGTAGTAATGAATTTGAAATTCACTTTTTATGTATTCTTATTAAATATCAACTAATATATATAATCATACCCACATCATTCTCATAAATATGACTTGTTTTCTTTCTTCTTTTTTTGTCTTGTTGCAGCTTTCTTCAACATGGCCATGGCTTATTAGTGCTGTTCAAGATCAAGATCGTGGAAGTTTATTTACTTGTGAGGAGTTGCACTTGCAGTACTCTGCTCTTAGGGAATTAGAAAACCAACTTTGTGACAAGGACAACAACAAAGTGGCTGTTACCGACTTCCTTGGCTTAGAACAAGCATTGAACAACATTGGCCGTTATAAAACACCGGACTACCTCAAACCTATTGCGACCCGAATCGAAAATGTTCGTGGAAAAGCTACCGATTTTTGCCATTACAGTATTCAAGTTCTGTTTTGTGCCGCAATCAAAGAGATGGAAGAGGTGTCAATTATGGAATTAAACTGGGACACATTGAAAAAATGGGCAGCGACACTCAACCAGGCTAAGAGACTTGGTTTTGAAGTGGGATTTGCTAACAATCTGTTGCAGAAGAATCTGTGTTACTACTTTTGTCACTCGAGGAATTTTGGACCAAACTGAAAAAGGAAAAACAGGGTTTTGGAAATCCAAGGCGGCTGCTGAGCTCTCATGTTTTGCAGTTGCAGTTGCAGTTGCAGCAAAATCTTTGGTAAGTCACCATTATAGTTGAGCTTTCTTGTTTTTGAGCGTTTTATATTTAATTTTCTCTAAGACTATGGTTTTTTTGTTATGAAATCGTGTGTTTGTATTGTGTTTTGCATTTTTATATTTTTTAAGAAGATGAGGATTTAAACTTATTTTTAACAAAAATAAACATTCCATTAATACGTCACGACTTAAAAAGAATGAACATTCGATCAATAGATGCCAAATTAATTCAAGTTGATAATTATTAGAATTATATAAATTCTAAGACATTGATACATATACATATAATATATATATATATTTATATATATTGCTCATTATTAAGTTTGATTTTATGATCTAAATCTTCAATTTAACTTTTAAGCTTGGTTTTTCAGGACTTCAACAAAACAAGGAACTTTGAAGCAATCTTCACTGCTATAATAATATATATGGTATGCATAGTTCTTATCATTCATATTAACCAACATAACAAAATTTTTTTATTATTAAGTCTATCTTTTAATCATTTAACTTATAAAATATCATTGAACTATTTGAAAATTTGTCATCATATTTGAAAAGAAATTCATTAACAAAAAGCATAAAAACAGCCGTTAGCGGGGAATATGGAAGCCACCATGGCGAGGAAATTCATCATTTGTATTTTATTCAGCATGATTCCGGATTTCACGCGTCGGGATGCAAACGAGCAGCCATAAGATTCTATTTCGAAGAGAGGTACAATAAAGAGAAGGCCATTTTATCAATAAAGGCCCGTTTCTAACTTTATTTATGAAAATGGGTTAATTTTTCATTATTTACCGTAAAAGGTCGATTTTGGAAAAAACGCTTCCACATTAGTGCGATTTCAAAGGAAATTTTGGCAAAACGAGTCCCTAGGAGAGCTTTTTGTCACATCAGCACAAATCGCGCCCTCATGGATGCGTTTCGCTGATGGCAAAAATGCTCCTCCAGGGAGGCATTTTAGCTCGAATTAAATTTTCAAAAAAAGGTCATTTTTTAAATATTATAAAAATAGACCAATTTTTTTAAAAATTTACGAGAATAAACCTTTATAAATGCTCAAAATGACAACATCATTTTTTTTAAGGTGTCACCAATTAATATGGAAATAAACCTTACAAAACAAATTTTTATATATACTCAAAGTCTCATTTTCCTTATCTTCTTAAGTAACGTGTGATATGAGATATATGTATATATAGACTCATGAATAGGATTGTAACTTGTTCCTAAACAAAGTGGGATTCCTTCATCTTTTAACTAACAACATGAGATTAAATGCTACACTATATTTTGTATTTTTTTACAAAACAATTTCTATTTTTTTATATTTTGTTAACATTTTTATATTTTGTTAACATTTTCTCATATTATAAAATTATCTTTTGAAATCTTTAATCTTGTTGCATTTTAGAATTGTTAACTTATACAGAAGAACTATTAAAAAAGAGAGAACAAATTGCACATATGAAACTTGTACATGCAATAATCTTCTATTCAATTTTAAATGTTTGAAGTTAATATCAATGTAATTCTAATTTTTAAAATAATTTTCCATTATTTAAATTTAGAAGTTATACTTTTAATTTTATTTATTTATTTTATTTTATACTATGAATGTTTGATTAATAAATAAATGGTGAGTATTTGGTACTCAAATAAATACAAGCGGTTGAAATAGGACAATAAAAGCGGTAGGTGAACATTATTAAAAAAAGAAAGAAGAGGCTGAAATGGGACAATAAATGCGGTAGTTGAACGGCTTCTTTGATATCTGAAAACGTCTGAAAGAAGGAAAGGCAGATGTGAAGGAATGACATTGTCAGGTTTTCTGATTGGGCAAAGTCAAGGGTGCCATTAATATGGCTTTGATTTTCAAATTTTTTTTGTTTTTCGGGCTGTTGAAAACAGCTCAGAGTTTTTGGTACTCAAATAGTGTTTTTTTTTTTTTGATAAAATGGTGAGTATTTGGTACTCAAATAGTATTTTTTTGCAATTTTAAAAAATTGATATATCTTTTTAAATATTTATTTATTTTTAATATTTTACTATACTCATTAATTTTTTAATTCTAATTTTAATTTAATTTTCATCACCTAATGAATGCCGATAAATTTAATTCAGATGTATTTTGACTTATAGAGTTTAAAAGTTTTATTTATAATGTAACAAATGTTAACATTTGTAAAAAAAAAAATTAAACTCTAAGTAAAAAAAAATATCAAATATAGTGTAGCCTTTAATCTCATATTTTTAGTTAAAAGAAGAAGGAATCCCACATTGTTTAAGAAGAAGCTACAAAACTATTCATGAGTCTATATATACACATATCACATATCCCACATTGCTTAAGAAAACAAGGGAAATGAGATTTTGGGTCTCTACAAAGATTTGCTTTGTAAGTTTTATTTCCATATGAATTGGTGACACCTTAAAAAAAATGGTGTTGCTACTTTGAGCATTTATAAAGGTTTATTCTTGTAAGTTTTTAAAAAAATTGGTCTATTTTCATAATATTTAAAAAAATAACTTTTTTTGAAAATTTAATTTAAGAATAGGTTTTTTTGGAAAAAAATACGGGCTAAAACGCGTCCACGAGGGTGCGATTTGTGCTAATGTGGCAAAAATGCTCCCCCAAGGACGCGTTTTGCTTAAATTTCCCCTGAAATCGCACTGACGTAAAAGTGTTTTCCCATAATCGGCCATTTTCGATAAATAATGAAAAAATTAGCCCATTTCCATAAATAAAGCTGTAATGACCACTCAGAGGTATAGAACTTGTATCATTTTCCATCAATTTGATCCGTTACACCATTCCCTGGGTGTAATGACCCGATGTATGTGTCTGAAATTTACATGAATGCAGGGTATCCCGACAATGATCTCCTTTTATACTTGGATTGACCTTTTTCGTCATTTTTCGATATGGTATCACCCACGAAATTGTCTTATCCATTTAAGAATTCGAAGAGATAATCATTTTCCAATATTTCCAATCCCTTAGGCTTGGTGAGTTCTGAATAATAGTCCTGTTTCAGATTCTCATATTATTTAGAAGCTTCCAGAGTAATATACGAAACTCCTTTTATGAAAGTGTTTTTAGTCCATTAATCATTATTTCAATATATATGCTTGAAAAAAAACACGAGAATGGACGAGAAAGAAATTATTCAGGAGCATAACTCAGAAAAATAATTTAATCAAAGATAACTCAGGCAATAAAAGAAAATTGATTTTGGTGTATCTCAAAAGAATAAAGCAATCAGAGATAAATAATCCAAAAATAGGTAAGATAAAAGCTAGGTGCCCTAGATATCGCAGCCTGACTTCTGTGTTCCAACTTCTTGAGGACCATTTTAAACTCAATATGTGTTTTAGGGGATCCGGAGTACTTTGTCAATGCCCTAAGACGTAACATACTTCCTCATTGCTAATTCAAACGTAACGAGACTACTATATGCCCCACTTTTATTCAAAATTTGAGCCGCCCTTTTTCGGGTTTTAAACTCAAAGCCCCTTTGGTCTCAAAGCACCCTTTGCGGGTTTTCGCCTTGGCCTCACCTTTTTATTTTTTCTTTTCTTTTCTCTTTTTTTTTTTAACTTGTACTCAAGGCACCCTTTGTGGGTTTTCACCTTTGATCTTCCCCTTTCAGGTAAAATACTTCTTGTTTGAACCTGAATTCGCCGGATTAGGCAAGTCTTCGCCATTCATCTCGGTCAATATCGAAGCTCCTCCAGAATATGCCTTTTCAACATAAGATATTTCTCAGTTCGGAATATGCTTTCCTCTGAAATCATTTTGTATAAAAAAAAATCTATTTCAACCTTTTTTTCTATTAGGTTCAATTGATGAAAACACTTCAATTCCATAATGGGCAAGATGTTGCCCCAGTGAAGGTTCTGGCCGACGTTCAATGAGACAGAGGGTAAAAGGTAGCTTCTTATGCAAATCCTTACAAGTCTAAGTCACCTTCCATTTTTTTTTATTTATTTTGTTGACAACTTTTGCTATACAGTGATACGCTGCCTGATCTTTGGACAAACTATAAACTTTGACTTTGTACAGCTGTGCATTCTGTGTTGGCATCTGATCCTTTTTTTTTAATTTGATGACTATCAACTTCGCAATATTGGCATATGAAGCAACATTCGCCCTCTTAGTGAAGTAGACGACGACCATAACGATGAATCGATGTCAACTAAAAGTATTTGACGAGATTGGCCTCTTAATATCCATGCCCCCACATATGGAAATTTTGGGAAGAAGTGAAGAAAGCGCATGACTCTTGTCTCCTTAAATACAGCATTTGCTGTATAATTGAAGCAATCTCCCTTTTGTGGTAGACCAACAGTGCCCCATCCTCTTGTTTAGCCCGTGTCTTATCAGTGCATGCATGTCCTGATATGATTGTGCGAAAATATCTTTCAATTATAGAAAATAACTCAATAATATCCCGCTTTATTTCTGTAGTGAGCTAGGTTTCGATCTTCATTCCTTTCCTAGGCTCGTAATATCCATTGACCCTATGTAAGGTAAGGTCTGTTTTTCATCTTGTTAAGCCATTCTTAACAAGTCAGAAGATATGTCACAATCTCTGTCATCTTTAAAATCCTGAGATCCCCTAGACCCATATCTTTGTTCAAAAAGGGAGTCAGCAACAATGTCGCTCATGACGTTGATATCAGGGTACCTAAGCATGAAGGCAAGAAATCTAAAGAATAAATGATTCTAAGGATGATTACTTGTATGGTAATGAATAAAGAATGAAAGAGTAAAAAATGTATAGTAGAAAAATAAAAGAATATGTACTCAAAAGATGCATTTTATTGAAATAAGAATTTAGGACACAAGCATATTTCACAAAAGGGGTCTTATTGCCTCTAGGCTTAAGGCAACAAGCATGTTTTGCACATTACTCTAGATTAGCCCTAAAAGTACAGGGATTTCTTCCATAGTCTCATTATTCAAAACATTCCCAAGTACAGAAGGGCTTGTAAACTTCGTTCTCTAATTCCCTCTTCGCTTTCGATTTCTTCAAGGGATCACAACTTAACAACATGACCCTACCGCCAACAAGATACTTACAAACGGCATCTCCTATGTCTCATATATATATATAAGCTTCCTCACCTAGAAAAGGGGGGGCGATTCTCATTCCCTCTCTCTCTTTTCTCTCTTATTATCTTTCATCACCTTATCACAACAGCTCTCCACTTTTCAAGGGTGAAACACCATTCACTTCTGTCAACTCTTTCCCTTCAACAACAAATTGTGTTATTCAATTTTCCTGTTTCTCTAATCCTGCATAGACTTCTGCATTTAAAACAATAAGTATTGTTGAATCTGCTTAAGTACTAATATATATGTGTGTGTGTGTGTGTGTGTGTGTGTGTGTGTGTGTGTGTGTGTGTGTGTGTGTGTGTGTGTGTGTGTGTGTGTGTGTGATATATGTGTGTGCTTAGCTGCAATGCATAGCTTACTTGACTAAGTTGTGGAGAGTCTAAGAAAAGAGGTGTACAATATGCATATACATAAATACATTTATATTTATATATTATTGCACTGCACAGTAGCTAGCTATTTAACATTTGAGAATTTGGACTTCAAAATTTGATTTGCATATTAAAAATAGTGCATGTTATGTGATAAAATACATACAAATGTAACAGTTAGGAGTTTTTTATGCTCATGGATTTATTAAATGCATGGTAGTAATGAATTTGAAATTCACTTTTTATGTAATCTTATTAAATATCGACTAATTTATATATAATCATACCCACATCATTCTCATAAATATGACATGTATTCTTTCTTCTTCTTTTTTTGTCTTGTTGCAGCTTTCTTCAACATGGCCATGGCTTATTAGTGTTGTTCAAGATCAAGATCATGGAAGTTTATTTACTTGTGAGGAGCTGCAGTACTCTACTTTTAGTGAATTAGAAAACCAACTTTATGACAAGGACAACAACAAAGTGGTTGTTACCGACTTCCTTGGTGTCAAAACCGTCATTTTTTTTTGAAAAGGCGGGAGTCGAACTTGGTTTTGAAAATGAATAAAAACGGGAGTCGCCACCGACCTTTTATTAGGTGTGGTCGGATCACCTTTGTTTTAATAAAACATTTCGGTTTACTAAAACAATGCTTTTAGTCTGCGAAAGTTCGAGAAAATAGGTTTGGGAGTCGATTACGTGCGAGGAAGGGTTAGCACCCTCGCAACACCCAAAATCGGTACCAAATTGATTAATCAATGTCCTAATGTCGAAATGTTTGAAATGATTTTGAAATTTTGTTGTTTTCTTATTCTTTTATTTTTAAACAATCTTGATTGAATATTGAGTTTCCCTTGTTTAGGAGGAATAGAGTCTCACATCCAGCACGATTGGATATGACAATCTGAGTCCTCGAATTCAAGATCATCCCCAAAATTCTCCAAGCACGTGCATTGAAATTTTGAAAGGATTTTCGTTCATTTGGTCAAACAGAAAATCTCACTCAGCACGATTGGGCCAGATCTCTTTGAATTTCCAAACTCACGAATATCACCTTATTTAAAATACGAGCAAAATTTGATTATATCCATTTATTTGGTCAAGCAAAAAAAATCGGACCCAGCACGATTGGGCACAATTTCTTTGAATTTCCAAACGCGTGAATATTACCATTGTGAAACCCTTTTTTATGAATTTTTAAAAAAATAAAATGTCGAATTACAATTTAAAACTATCGATCCACATGAAATGACGAAAACGAAAAACTAACAACGTATGGTAATTGTAAGTGGCCCAAATCGTCCGGGCCCATTAAACCAAGCCCAAATGAATAAAAAAGGGGCCTAATGAGTAGAGGCCCAAATGGCCCCAAAAAAAACAGAGGCTAGGGTTTCAGGAACCCTAGCACTAGGCGCCGCTCTCCACTAAGTCCCCTGTCGGCCACCAACGCCGTTCGCCTGCTCCACTCGCCCCTGTCGGCCACCGCCACCTACAAAAGAAGATAAGAGAACAGCAAGAAGAAGAAAACAAGTGGTAGTTGTTTATTCATTTTTGCTCACTGATATGCGGCTATAAAGCTTAAGAAAAAAATCTATTCGGGGCTTCTTTCTTTTAATCAATCAAAAAAAAACAAAAGGGCAGATTCAATCAAAAAAGATTAAAAAAGAAAATCTAACAAAAAAATCCAAAAGCAAAGATCATTCGAAGGTCTTATTTTTTCTTATTTCAATTTTTTTTCCTTTCGTACATAAATATATATACACATATATAGTGTCAAAAAAAATATAACTTAAAAGATAAAAAAAAAAAAAAATCTTACCTTTTCCATTTTCAAGCATATGGTGATGTGTGTGATGGCGCCGGCGACCGTGGCCTGACGGTGGGCATTGTCGGAATCTTACCAGATTCCAGCCCCTTGCAGAGAAAAGGAAGAGGATGAAAGTTTTTTTTTAAGAAACAAGTGAGGAATGATTTTTTTTTTTGAGATTTTTGGCCTTATATAGCTTCCCCAAAACGACGTCGTTTTGGGGCTGGCCTTAAACACCTAAAACGACGTCGTTTTGCTTCTAACCCGTTTTTGACCCGACCCGCAAGAGAGGATCCGCGTGTTTTTTGTTAATGGGTATATTGCGCTTTTGGTCCTCCCGCTTTTTCGTGGCTTTGCGATTAAGTTATCTGGTATTTTTAATTCGGCCCAAAAATTTGTCTCGGATTTCAATTGGGTCCACCTGATGCAATGTATTTTGAAAAAAGAGGTTATTGACCATTTTGGTCCCTTCCCTTTTACGCGCATGTCGAATAGGCCCTTTCCCTTTTTATTTTATTTTGAATTGACCCCAAACTTTCGTTTTAAATGCAATTTGACCCCTTTTTAGTTATTCGGCAATCTTTTTAATCATTTTTACCATTATAATAATATTATTATTATGTCAATATATTGTGTATTATTATTATTATTATTATTACTATTATACTTTTATTACTATCTTGCACATATTATTATTATATTTATATTAGTATATTGCATATATTGTGTATTATTATTATTATTATTATTAATATGTTTACTATTATCATTATTACTCTTGTATTGTACATATTTTGTATCCATTATTACTTTACTATTATTATACTAATTATTATTACTATTACTATTACTATATTATTATGTTATATATTTTGTATCACTATCACCGTTTATTATTATTACTATATTACTATTATTATTACATTACTACTATTATTACTACTACCTTTATATTATTCTATTGTATATATTTTGTATCATTATTATTATTATTATTATTACTATATATTATTATGTTGTATTATTTTATTATTATTATTACATTATTATCATATTATTATCATATTGTATATATTTTCTATTATTATTATTACTATTATTAATGTACTATTATATATTGCATATTGTTATTATCATTATTATACTTATATTATCATTTTGTATATATTTTGTATTATTATTATTATTATTAAGTTTACTACTACTATTATTATTATATTGTATATGTTTTGGCATTATTATTACTATTACCATTATTGACATTGTTTGTTTGTGTCTTGTTTTATTTTTAATATTTTTATTTTATTTCTTCATTTTTTGCTTCAACATTTTCACGATTATTTTCGTTGGCGTCATTTTTCGTAAATCGATATTTTCAAGATGATCTTGGATTCAAAGGTTTAAATTATCGGGTCCTAAAGTATTGGATGTGATATTTTAGTCTTTTGGGACAAGAAGATCTGGATTTTTTTTAACTCGAGAAAACTACGGGATAATCTTGGATTCGAAGGTTTAAAATATCGTGTCCTAAAGCATTGGATGTGGTACTTTATCCTTTTGAAACAAGAAGATCCCATTTTCAATCGGGAAGTTATGGGATGATCTCCGACTCGAGGATTTAAATTACCGTGTCCTAAAGTATTGGATGTGATACTTTAATCCCTTGGGAACGAGAAAGTCCTGATTTGCACTCCGGAAAACTATGAGATGATCTTAGGATCGAGGGTTTAAACTATCGTGTCCTAAAGTATTGGACGTGACATTTTATACCCTCGAATCAAGAAAATCTTGGTTTAATTCGAGAAAAGGCGAATATTTCAAAAAGGGTCAAGAATTTTAAATTCCTTAAAAATTTCCAACTTTCGACATAAGGACATTCATTGATCAAATCGGTACCAATTTTGGGCGTGACGAGGGTGCTAATCCTTCCTCGTACGTAACCGACTCCCAAACTCGATTTCTCAAAACTTCGCGGACCGAAAAATATTGTTTTAGTAAACCAAATCTTTTATTAAAACAAAAGGTGATCCGATCACACCTAATAAAAGGTCGGTGGCGACTCCCATTTTATTCATTTTCAAAATTCCAAGTTCGATTTCCGTTTTGTCAAAAAATGGTTACGACAGTAATAAAAGATAAGAACAAAAATAAAAGGATAACATTAAAATAACAATAATAAACAAAAAAAAGGATGTTAGTATCGATAGAGATAATAGTAAATATAGTAATAATAATAATAATAATAATAATAATAATAATAATAATATAGTAATAATAAAAATAATAATAATAATGATACAAATTATATACAATATAATAATGCAAATATAGTAACAATAATAATAATAAAGTTAGTATATACAAGTGATAATACAATAATAAAAATAATAGTAATATAGCAAATTTTGCTATAATAATAATAATAATAAATTAGTTAAAATTAATGAAAATAACAATAACAGTATAATTACAAAAATCAAATAAGAAAAGGCTAAATTGTAATCCAAATAAAATTAAGAGGGTTAAAACAGCAATAAATTGAAAAGGAAAGGGTATTAGGGACTAAAATGTAACATGCGTTTAACCAAGAAGGACTGAAATGGAAATAAATCCTACAATCCAAAATGCAACGTTCAAATAAGGACCAAACTGGGACGGGAAAATTAAAGGGGAAAATTAAAAGAAAAGAAGAACTTGATTGCAAAACTATGAAAAAGCGGAAGGACTGCGCGCATAAATTCCCCTTTTGTGCAAAACATGCGGATCTTACCTGGAGCGGGTCAGGTAATTGGGTCGGTAGCTTAAAACGACGTCGTTTTGGGCATTAAAGGCCAGCCTCAAAACGACGTCGTTTTGAGGGGCTATTTAAGGGCCAAATTTCTGAAAAAAAAATTATTTCACTCCTTGCTCTAAAAAAAATTTAATCTTTCTTTCTTTTTTTTTCTACAGGTAAGGGAAGGGTGCGATTTCCGGTGACCGAACCGCCATCTTCCGTAGCCGGCGCCCACCGCAAAGTGAAATTTCCCCTTTTTATTTATTTATTATTTTTTTACGTACGTATATTTTCAAAATAAAAAACAGAAATAAATATAAATAAATGAAAATACCTTCAAAAGTAACTAATCTAATTTGCGTTTCGGATTTTTTTGTTTAATCTCTGCTTTTATTTCTGTGTTTTCGAAACTATTATGCTTGTATTGATTTTAAAAAAGAAAAAGAAGAACCCCTTCTATTGTTTCAGATTCGGCTCTTATAGAGCTCAGAAACACAAAAATAAAAATACATTATCTTTCTTTTCTAATTGCTGTTGCGTTGGCTTCCATTCTTGCAGGGCATGGTGGTGACAGAGGCTAGTGGGGTTGCGGCGCACGTGGTAGTGGAGGCCAGTGGAGAGGTCGAGCGGCGCAAGGGCTAGGGTTTCAGAAACCCTAGCTTTCTGAAAATTTTGGGTGTTTGGGCCACTCGCGGATTGGGCCTATTTTTGGGCTTTTTTTTCTTTTTTCATTTGGGCTTAATTTGTAACGGGCCCAGACAAATTGGGCCTTCTATAGCTGCCCATCTTTGCTCGTTGTCGTGCAACGGGAACAGAGCAAAGACATAAAGAAGACCCAAATCTGTCGGGATCCACTGAGTCTTTGTTTCCTTTGGTGACTTTCTTCGCCAGGTAGCTTCAAACTGTAACTTGTTGCTTCACTCTACTTCACTGCTATTTCCGAGAGATAGGGCTTGTAACCTCGATTTGCTTTACTGTTTCATTGTATCTTCAGGGAGATAACGTTTGTAATTTTTACCTACTCTACTGCTGGTTAAAGCAATAGGACAATCTTCAATCTATTCCACTACTGGTCAGTGGCAATAGGACCAATCTTCAACCCGTTCCACCGCTTCTCGATGGCAACAGGACGATCTTCAATCTACTCCACCGCTGTTCGATGGCAATAGGGCAATCTTCAACCTATTCCACCGCTGGTCGATGGCAATAGGATAATCTTCAACCCATTCCACCGTTGTTCGGTGGCAATAGGATAATCTTCAACCTATTCCACCACAGGTCGGTGGCAATAGGACAATCTTCAACCCATTCCACCGCTGTTCGATGGCATTAGGTCAATCTTCAACACATCCCACCGTTGTTCGATGGCAATAGGATAATCTTTGATCTGCTCCACTATCATGTATAGGGGACGAGATCTGAACTTTCCAATTTGCTTTCTTACTATCTTCAAGAAGACTTTAATCTTCAGTTTGCTCCACCATCATCTCTAGGGAATGAAATTTGACGTTTTCAATTTGCTTCCTTACCATCTTTCGAAAGACTTCAATCTTCAGCCTGCTCCGCTCCCATCTCGAGGGAACAAGATCTGAATTTGCTACACTGTTTTTTGAGGAATCTGTCCTGTAGAATGTGCCTATGCTTAAATAAATGATGAGGATGCTATGACTGGAATGACTCAAATGCTCCTTACTAGATGCATGATGGACGACATTTGCATGAATGTAGAATGTCATGTGAATGGTCTTTTTACAATGATTAGGGTGCAATGATTAGAATGAATCGAATCCCCCTAATGTGAATGATGAATGCATGAAAATGATTCTTTCGTAACGTATCACCCTGCCTTCTCGTTCGGTTGGCATCTTTGGAGGTCACCATTTCAAACCTCAATTACCCATTAACCTGGTTAGTTCTAAATATTGGCCTCACTTCAAGTTCTTGTAAAAATTAGAAGTTTTCAGAGTAATATGCGAAACTCCTTTAATTTGAACATTAATGGTCCATTAATCGTTATTTCAATGAAAAGAGTTTGAAGAATATCATCACAATGGATATTGAGAGTGAAGTTTTGAGTGAATAAATTGAGCAAAAAATCATGTTTGACAAGGTAAATTTGCTAAAATATGAAATGAAGAAAAATAAGTGTCCAGATATCATAGTATGAGCTTTTCTGCACAAATTTTCTCGAGGATCCTTTTTGTACTTGATAGGTGTCTGGCAGACTTTATTGATGCCCCAAGATGTGACGTCTCTCCCTCTTGTTAATTCGGGATGCAGCAAGACCGTTACATACCTCCCTTTCAAAAAATTTGAATCGCCCATTCTTGGGTTTTCAATTCAGAACCCATTTGATCACAAAGCGCCCATTGCAGGTTTTCACTTTGGCCTCTTCAGTTTTTTTTAAGCGAAGTATTTCTTGACTGAATCTGAGTTCACAGGATTTGGTAAACTTTTGCCATCCATCTCTGTCAAAATTAGAGCTCTACCAGAAAAGGCTTTCTTTACTACATAAGGTCCTTCCCAATTTGGCATCCATTTTCCTCTAAAGTTCTTTTGCATGGAAAGGATCTTTTTCAGGACAAGGTCTCCTTCATATAATTCTCTAGGGCGAACTTTTTTGCTATAAGCCCGTATCATTCGCTTTTGATACCTTTGTCCATGACGAAGGGCTCTTAGCCTCTTTTCCTCAATTAGGTTCAGTTGATCATACCGGGATTGAGTCCATTTTGCTTCATCCAACTTTAGTTCAGACAAGACCCGAAGGGAAGGGATCTCAACTTCGATTGGAAGTATCGCTTCCATCCCGTAACCCAAAGAGAAAGGAGTTGCCCCGGTAGAGGTTCTGACCGATGTTCGATAAGCGTAAAGAGCAAATGGTAGCTTTTCGTGCCAATCTCTATAAGTCTAAGTCATCTTCCCCACAATTTTCTTGATATTCTTGTTAGCTGCCTCAACTGCTCTATTCATTTTTGGACGATACGGTGACGAGTTATGGTGTTTGATCTTGAATTGGCTGCAGACCTCCACTATCATACTGTTATTCAAGTTCAGTGCACTGTCAGATATGATTCTTTCAGGCATTCCATATCGGCATATGATTTCTTTCTTTAAGAACTTGCTGACTGCTGATTTCGTGACATTCGCATACGAAGTGGCTTCTACCCACTTGGTGAAGTAGTCGATTACCACAAAGATAAATTGATGCCCATTCGAAGCTTTTGGTGAGATCGGCCCAATGACGTCCATTCCCCATATAGTGAAAGGCCACGTGGAGGTCATGACATGGAGAGGTGAAGGGGGTACGTGCATTTTATCCCCATAAATTTGACATTTGTGGCATTTTCTGGCATAGCTGATGCAGTCTCCTTCCATAGTAGACCAATAATACTTGAATCTCATGATCTGTCTTGCCATTGTAAAACCATTAGCGTGTGTCCCACAGACACCCTCATGAACTTCTTCGAGGATTCTCTTGGCTTCAACAGCATCTACGTATCTCAGAAGGACCTGATCCTTCCTTCTCCTATATAGGATTTCCCCATCCAAGATATAATCGCTAGCCAGTCTTCTCAACGTCCTCTTATCATTCTCAGTTGCTTGGTCGGGGTATTCACGATTCTTCACGTATTGTAATATATCGTGATACCAAAGGTGATCATCTTTTTCTTCTTCTTTGCTGATGTTGTAGCAATGTGCTGGAGCCTCATAAATGCTCATTTGGATAGGCTTCACCTCATCTTTCTTGTTCACTTTGATCATAGAAGCCAAGGTAGCTAGGGCGTCAGCTATCTGGTTTTCTTCTCGTGGGAGGTAACAGAAAGTGACATTGTCAAACTCCTTAATTAAATCAGAGACTAGCCTTTGATAACTGATTAGCTTGGGATCTCTCGTTTCCTATTCACCTTTCAGTTGATAGATTACTAGCGCGGAGTCCTCGTATACCTCCAACGTTTTAATTTTGCATTTAATGGCCGCACGGATATCCAGGATGCAGGCTTCATATTCGGCCATGTTGTTCGTGTAATTAAAATCTAATTTACTAGTGAGAGGATAGTGATCTCCATCTGGGGATACTAGGACTGCCCCAATACCATTCTCTACCGCGTTTGAAGCTCCGTCAAAGTTCAGTTTCCAAGGAAGGCCCTCCTTTTGGACATCTTCAGTGATTGCCACGTAATCAGGTCTTCCTTTAGAAAATTAAAGTCCAATGGTTCGTAATCTTCTAAAGCTCTACTGGCTAGAAAGTCTGCTATTGCACTTCCTTTTACAGCTTTCTAGTTTATGTATACTATATCGAACTCAGAAAGTAGAATTTGCCATCGGGTCATTCTTCCATTTAGCGCAGTCATTTCCATCATGTACTTGAGAGGGTCTAGCTTTGAGATAAGCCAAGTGGTGTGATATAGCATGTACTGTCTCAGTCTCCGGGTCGTCCAAATCAAAGCGCAACACAGTTTCTCAATTGGCGAATATCTTGTCTCGCATTCTGTAAACTTCTTACTGAGATAGTATATCGCTCTTTCCTTTCTTCCTGACTCATCATGTTGGCCTAGCACACATCCCATAGAATTTTCAAATACTGACAAATGCAATATCAGTGGCCTATCTGGGCAAGGTGGCATTAGTACTGGGGTTCAGACAAGTAATGCTTGATCTTATAGAAAGCTCCTTGGCACTTCTCATTCCATTCACCTGAGTTGTGTTTCCTAAGAAGATAGAATATAGGGTCACATTTCTTCATTAATTATGCAATGAACCGAGCGATATAGTTTAATCTCCCTAGGAAACCTCGAATTTCCTTTTGGGTACGTGGTGGAGACAACCCCTGTATAGCTTTTACTTTATCAGGATCCACTCAATTCCTTTTTCACTGACTACAAATCCTAACAACTTTCCCGACCTATCCCCAAAGGTACATTTTGCTGGATTGAGTTTCAGTTGAAATTTTCTCAACCTTAGGAATAGTTTCCTCAAGACCTGTACATGCACTTTCTCAGTCCTGGACTTTGTAATCATGTCGTCCACATAAAATTCAATCTCCTTGTGCATCATGTTGTGGAAGAGGGTAACCATGGCTCTTTGATACGTTGCCCCTGCATTTTTTAGTCCGAACGGCATTACCTTATAGCAGAATGTTCCCCACATGGTCACGAATGTGGTTTTCCCCATATCCTCAGGGTGCATCTTAATCTGGTTATACCCAGAAAAGCCATCCATGAAGGAGAAAAGTGAATAACCAGCTATGTTATCTACTAAAGTATCAATGTGAGGTAACAGAAAGTTATCTTTTGGGCTAGCCTTGTTCAAATCCCTATAGTCCACACACATTCGTACCTTTCCATCTTTCTTAGGAACAGGCACTATGTTTGCTACCCATTCCGAGTATTTGACCACTTGCAAAAAACCAGCATCGAACTGCTTCCTGACTTCTTCTTTTATCTTTAACAAATCATCAGGCCTCATTCTTTGAAGCTTTTGTTGAACGGGTCTACATTCCTCCTTTATGGAGAGGCGGTGTACCACTATATCTGTGTTCAATCCGGGCATGTCCTGGTATGACCAAGCGAAGACGTCCTTGAATTCTTGGAGTAACTTGATGAGGTCTTGCTTTGTCTCCGCAGCGATGTTAGCCCCGATTTTCAACTCTTTCCCTTCTCCCAAGCTCACAATTTCCACTGACTCTTTGTGGGGCAAGATTTGTTTCTCCTCTTGCTCTACCATCCTTAACAATTCAAGAGATATGCTACTATCTCGGTCATCTTCAAAATCTCGGGAATCCTCCATACCCATATCTTGTTCAAAAGGAGATTCTGAGTTAATAACAGTGTCACTCATGCCATTGATATCTGGGGACCTGTTGGAAAGGACAAAGAAAAATGCAAAAACAAAATAATCTAAGAATGACCATTTGTGTGAATGATTATGAATGGAATGTAAAGAGTGAAAAAAAATTTGCTCAAAAGATGCATTTTATTGAAATAAAGATACTTGGACATATGCCTATTCAACAAAGGGTTTCTCATTGCTCCTAGGCTCGGAGCAATGAGTGTGTCCCGAACATTACTCTGAATTGATTCTAAAAGCTACAGGAATCTCTTCCATGGTCCAATTGTTCAGAACACTTCTAGGAGCATAAGGGCGAATCCCAGATAAATCTCTTTCTTCAGCCCTTTCCTCGGATACAATGTTGATGCTCAAGTTTCCCAGTTTTTCTTCGGTTTCTTCTCCTATTACCATGCCTTGATCAGGGTATATGATTCCCCCTGAGACAAATGTTCTGGATAAATGAGGAAAGGTCATTGGTTCCCATTTGATCTCTTCTTCGCCTTGGCGCGCCCTTTTTCTTCCCCTTCTCTTTTCTTCCTCTCTCCTCCTTTGTTCTGTATTTGGCTTAAATCCTAAGCCAAAGTGGTCTCATTTTTCTCATCACATCGGCACTTCAGTCCTTCCTTGAAGGTACTTTCCGAGCCCTTTCCCTGGTAAGGCTCCCTTCCCAACTGTCATCTGGAGGCACATCTTCGTAGACTCAGATATCCTGGGTACGGAGATCTTGCTGCCCACGGCAATGAAAGTTGCGTTGATAAATTCCAATGATCGAAAAGAACATTCCATCACTTCTTCATCTATCCCAATGTATGGAGCGTCACTAGTAACAGATGCTATGGTATTCTCTTCAGCGTTGATTGTGATTAACCTTCTTTCCGTTACTAACTTCAACCACAGTGCGGTGATGACCAGTGATCGCCTCAACCTGAATGGAACTGTGGTTTTCCTACTGTGTAATTGTGGGAAGGTTTGATGTCCATTACTAAGAAGTCCACCTCGTACGTATTTGGGCCGATCCGAAGAGGTGTATCGATTCTCCCCATGACTCTTCTCTCTATACCATCGAATGCTCTCACAACATTATGGCATGTTTTCATGTGAGAGCTATCTATAGGCAACCTGTTCAATGTGGATAAAGGTAATACATTCAGGGCCGACATGTTATCGACCAACATTCCGGGCAATATATACCCTTTGCAGTGTGTGGTTATGTATAGGGCCTTGGTGGATCCCATACCCCCGGGAGGTATCTTATCATCGTTGAAGAAAATGAAGTTGTCGGCACTTAGATTCCCAACTAGACGGTCTAATTTGCTAACAGATATATCACCTGCTACGTATGTTTCGTTTAATACCTTCATTAACGCGTTTCGATGAGTTTCTGAGCTCATGAGCAAGGCTAGTACCGATATGCGAGTTGGCTGTTTGTGTAGTTGCTCTACAACACTGTACTCCTTGTACTTAAGGAATTTTAAAAACTCCTTAGCCTCGTTCTCTGTCACAGGCTCATTGACAAGTGCTTCAGATCTCATTGTCCCTTCTTCATTTTGCTCGGTTATCACGAATTTCCCTTTAACTAGTTCGGCCTTTGTGTTCGAGGTATAACACCTTCCACTACGTGTGAAAAAGCCCTCATTTTAGTCTTTCTCCATAGTATTAACTGGATTCTCTTTTCCTGGGATTACTACCTTACAATCGTAACTCCACCGGACCTTTTTATTGTCCCTATAAGAGGAAGCTACGGGCTTTTGAATTATGACCTTCGGCGTGATTGATACTCCAGTATCAACCATTCTTGGTCGTGATATGATCACCGCAGGGCGGTTGCCCCCATAGATTCTCCCAGATGATCCTTCTTCCGACGTGTGGACCTCTCCTTCTGGCGTGATTTCAACCGTTCTAGGTCGTGATATAATCACTGCAGGGCGGTTGCCCCCATAGATTCTCCTAGATGATCCTTCTTCTAACATGTGGACTTCTCCTTCTTCTGGTTCTCCAATCTCTTCATAGAATTCCACTTCTTTGTTATCCATGAGATTTTGAATGATAGCCCTGAACTTGAGGCATTCTTGAATATTATGATCCGTTTCGACATGAAACTTGCAATATCTTTTCGCTCCTTCAAGCTCTTCTCTCAGCTGTTGCATGATTAAGCTTCAGTTTATCATTTGCTTCCAAACCCATCTTAGCGGGGTTTTTATCTCCTCGACGTTCATTTTCACTCTTTTTCCTACTTTTTCCCCCATCATGTTTACCCCGTTATTAGCGTGATTGGGTAGCGGGTGTTCTGTATCGTTAACTTTCACAACACCCATTTGAATGAGTTTTTCTACCAACTTCTTGAAGGCGAGACAATTTTCTATTGAATATCCAACAATCCCCGCATGGTATTCGCATTGTGTATTTGCATCATACCATTTAGGGTATGGAGGCTGGAGGGGCTGTAAGTAATAGGGGGTGACAACATGTGTGTCATACAATTTTTGGTACAATTGCCCGTATGTCATGTAGATCGGGGTGAACTGGAGTTTCTCCCCATTCAATTTTGTATTGGAGTGTGAGCTTGAACTGTCGGTAATTACGGTACTGGGTTGATTCAGGGTGACTGACTTATACGGGCACTCACGTTATTTACGTCACCCTCTCTTTTCTTCAGGGTCATCTTTCTGGGACCTTCCCCTGCTTCTATCTTGCCATACCTAACCGCGTGTTCATCCTTTCTCCACACCTCACAATTTCTGAAAAATCTATCATACAACTCCTCAACATGTGATTGATGAAAGGAGCTTTCAAAGTATGGATGAAGAGTGTGGCTGTTTCTTCCTCTAAAAGAGGCAGCTGAACCTGCGTGGCTACCTCTCTCCATCGTTGAGCATACTACCTGAAGCTTTCGCTTGGCCTTTTCTCCATAGTTTGGAGAGTGACTCTGTCGGGAGCTATGTCTGCTATGTGGCCGTAATGTTTCATGAAGGCCTGGGCTAGGTCCTTCCATGTCTTGATTTGGGTACTACTGAGCCGATCGTACCATTTAGCCACAGACCCAACCAGACTATCCTAAAAGTAGTGAATCAATAATTTTTCATTATTGGCGTGTCCCGTCATTCGTCGACTGAACATCTTCAGGTGTGCTTCAGGGCAGCTAGTCCCGTTGTATTTTTCAAAATCCGGAGTCTTGAACATTGGTGAGAGTACTAAGTTTGGGACCAAACTTAGCTCTTTGATATCAATTCCGCAACGAGTTTTAGTTTTTTCTATCATTTTGACTCTCTCCTCCAACCATCTGTAGTGATCTTCCATCTGCCTTGAGGGTTCAGCTTTCATTCTTTCTTTCTCCATTTCATCAAAATCCGGTACCATAGGGTTAATAGGGTCATCTCCCGGGTTGGATCCTGAGCCCACTGGGAAATTCATGGGGGATCCAATGTTAGCTTGCCCTTGTTGAGGCCTAATTGTGACGGATGGCCTCCGGGGATATTCTTCATCCTGTGAAGGCACTTGCAGTAGGGTAGATCTGAAGGAATATCTTCATTCTCCCCTCCAGTAATAGCCATGGGGCCTTTTCCTCTCTCCATAAATCCGTTCAACAGTTGGGTCATTTGAGTTATCTGAGACCTCATGTCCCTCTGGGACTCCATCATGTCTTGCTAGATCTTGGCTAGCTGCTCTTGCACCTGTACTTGCACCTGGTCCTGCACCTCTTTTTGGAATTACTCTAGTCTCTGATCCATCTTCTTTATTTTAGCACGGGTGCCGTACGGATGTTTAGCTTCCAGATTCTCTTTCCTTTTTCTCTTTTCCTCACTGTTATGATTTGAGTGTATTAGACTCTTTCTATGCATGTGACATGATGTAAATGCATGCGATGCTAATGCATGGAATGAATGCAAGCAAAGAAGTACCAATTCAGATTCAGTTTCATTTCAGAAAGCTTTATTAGAAAACAAAACCCTTTACATAAACTGGACTACAAATACGCTTTCGCCCTAAGGCCCAGAGTTTTGACTCTATTAACCAAAGAGATTAGCTCTTGATTATGACAAGGCTGCAGCTCATATTTCACGCTTAGTACATCGACCTGCACTGTCAGAGTTTGCAGGTAATCGGCTACCTCTCTGATCTGAACTATGGCCTCACTCATAAGGTAATTTCGACTTCTGATTTGATTATGAGAATGGCGAATTTCTTCTTCTCCACGCTCTTCCTTTGCCTCAAGAAGTTCTATCCATAGTTTATAACCTTGTAATGCTGCTTCTAACTCCTCAACCCTACTCTTCATCTCCTCGATCCTGTTTAGGCTTGACCTTAACTCGATTGCAACATTACGGCTTTAATAGTGATAGAGTGTCCTCCCAAGTTCAGTTATTCTATCTTTTAATTCTATCATCTCATTTAGGTTTTTGTCAAGTCTTTCTTTAAGGTTTCTTCTTGCATTCGTATTTCTCGAAATTTTCTTTCCCAATAGTCAACTCTGGCCTTTCTTTCTTGGACTTCTTGTCACCATTGTTCAGTGGTCTTCCCCAATCCAGCATTCTTCATTGATAGACGCATCCTCTTGTATTCGGTCTTCAAGCTATCTCGATCTTCCTCGACTTTTCTCTTTTCCTTTTTCACTTTTTCTATTTCTGACTTCTGAACATCCACATCTAGCTTCAAGTACATCTTTTCTTCTTCTAGCTTTTCTATCTTCTTTCCGAGCTCTAGATTCTGTCTCTCGAAATCTTGTTTTATGATTTCTAACTCTGATGGTATCACTCGTAAGCATTCCTCTCTAGATCGGGAACCCTCTGCGCTCTGTTCGGGAATATTATCGTTAACTCTTCTAGTCCTCCATCCATCATATTCTAGAGTCGTAATTGGTCCCGAGAATAATCTTTTCATTCTATGAACTTGATTCCAAGCGCTAGATATCTCTTTGGCCCTTTTTTTATAGCTTTCCCCACTATACGTAAATTTACACTGGGCTAGTCCACTTGTCGTTGGTACAAATTGTCTCGACCCATATTGCCTCAGTACGAGCAAAGGAGCATACCCAACAGCTCCCCAAAGGAACCCAGTCAAAATTTCCACATCGATAAAGGATTTCATTAAGAATCATCCAAGGAGCTTTCCACTCGATGTCTTCTTCTTGAAGATTCTAAAGGAGTGTCATCTAGCTTTCCTCGGATATGTTTTCTTTTCTTGGTGTAGCTACTATCTTTTTCAACGGAGAATAATTCTCAAAGAACACATGACAAGACACCTTTTCTATCTTCCAGAAATGGCTGTGGAACCATGCCAATAATAGCTGCGCACATCCAATAAACCTGCCTTCACCCGTTTTCTGACATGCATTTAAGGATCTGAACGTTTCGGCTAAGGTTGCAGGCAGAGGCGTGACCCCTTTGTCCAGTCGATCGAATAGATCAGTAACTGCTTCATCTATATGTCTTAGAGCCTTAGGAAAAATTACTAAACCATAAGTACACAAGGCAAAGACACCAATCTTCTTTTTTACATCAGGGTGTGTCAAGATCAGGTCCTTCAAACTTACCCATGGTATGCATTTACCCTCGCCTTTCTTCTGAATTCTGGCCGAGACCCACTGCTCATTCATCTCTGTGATATTCATTAACTTCTTTACAAAGGTAGGGGCATTGGTGGCCTTAAAATAAACTTTGTCAGCTTGGGCCCTCGGACAGTGAAGCAAGGTTGTATATTCTTCTACGGTAGGCACTAGATCTACTTTCCCGAAAGTGAAAACAATTGTAGTTAGAGGTTCCAAAACTGAGTCATGGCTCGGAATAGATGCTTATCTACCTTAATGTCGAACAAGTAGGGTAGATCAGCATAATTGTGATAGAACAGCTATTTTGCCTTATCGTCCCACTGGTTTCATATTTTCTTTAGCTTGCCGAAGTTGTTTTGCTTAATGTTGATGCGTGTAAAGTCCCATAGCTCTGACACATACCCGTCGGCTAAACTATTCCCTTTTTCTAGTTGCGTTCACTCTGACCATACGTGGACGGCTGCATTGTTTTCCACTTTATCAAGGAATTCGTTTTCCATAACGAGCTTTCTTAACTTGGAAACTGATCGTGAATTGATACCCTATGAATCATGGGATGATATGCACCAAAATAAAGTAGACAAGTTGGTATTATGAAACAAAATATAAAGCAAATAACAAAAACCCTATCTAGGTAACCACTAAGGATTGATATGGCTCTATCTAGGGTAGGCCCTTAACTCTCTCTATATGTGTTTCAGTTCTAAAGTCAAGGTACCCAAACCAGCAGATTCCTCGGTCCTCACCTATTATAGGCTCATACGGACTGAGTTCGATTTAGGGCGAAACATTTCCCTATGGCCATACGGAGGTGAAAACCTCATGAAGACATAGGTACGGATGTATCCCGGGAGCAGTCTCCTAGCCCATGCGGAGGTGAAAACCTCACGAAGGCATAGCTTCTCACTCCCACTTAAGGGTGTGACCACAACGGTCATGCAAATATGAATGCAGAGATATCCAATGAGACTCGACATTATTGCAATAATAGTACCAACAAATGCATCAAAAGAAACATGATTTTTCAAAATGATTTTCCAAATTTTCGACAAAAGGACAAAGAATAATCAATTTTACGGCCTGACTCTCTTATCAGTCCCCAGCGGAGTCGCCAAGCTGTCGAAACTGTCATTTTTTTTGAAAAGGCGGGAGTCGAACTTGGTTTTGAAAATGAATAAAAACGGGAGTCGCCACCGACCTTTTATTAGGTGTGGTCGGATCACCTTTGTTTTAATAAAACGCTTTGATTTACTAAAACAACGCTTTTAGTCTGCAAAAGTTTGAGAAAATAGGTTAGGGAGTCGGTTACGTGCGAGGAAGGGTTAGCACCTTCGCAACGCCCAAAATCGGTACCAAATTGATTAATCAATGTCCTAATGTCGAAATGTTTGAAATGATTTTGAAATTTTGTTGTTTTCTTATTCTTTTATTTTTAAACAATCTTGATTGAGTATTGAGTTTCCCTTGTTTAGGAAGAATAGAGTCTCACATCCAGCACGATTCGATATGACAATCTGAGTCCTCGAATTCAAGAACATCCCCAAAATTCTCCAAGCACGTGCATTGAAATTTTGAAAGGATTTTCGTTCATTTGGTCAAACAGATAATCTCACCCAGTTGGGCCAGATCTCTTTGAATTTCCAAACTCACGAATATCACCTTATTTAAAATACGAGCAAAATTTGATTATATCCATTTATTTGGTCAAGCAAAAAAATCGGACCCAGCACGATTGGGCACAATTCCTTTGAATTTCCAAACGCGTGAATATTACCATTGTGAAACCCCTTTTTATGAATTTTTAAAAAAAATAAAATGTCGAATTACAATTTAAAACTATCGATCCACATGAAATGACGAAAACGAGAAACTAACAACGTATGGTAATAAGAGATAAGAATAAAAATAAAAGGATAACATTAAAATAACAATAATAAACAAAAACAAAAGGATGTTAGTATCGATAGAGATAATAGTAAATATAGTAATAATAATAATAATATAGTAATAATAATAATAATAATAATGATACAAATTATATACAATATAATAATACAAATATAGTAACAATAATAATAATAAAGTTAGTATATACAAGTGATAATACAATAGTAAAAATAATAGTAAAAATAATAGTAATATAGCAAATATAATAATAATAATAATAATTAATTAGTTAAAATTAATGAAAATAACAATAACAGTATAATTACAAAAATCAAATAAGAAAAGGCTAAATTGTAATCCAAATAAAATTAAGAGGGTTAAAACAGCAATAAATTGAAGAGGAAAGGGTATTAGGGACTAAAATGTAACATGCGTTTAACCAAGAAGGACTGAAATGGAAATAAATCCTACAATCCAAAACGCAGCGTTCAAATAAGAACCAAATTGAGACGGGAAAATTAAAGGGGGAAAATTAAAAGAAAAGAAGAACTTGATTGCAAAACTATGAAAAAGCGGAAGGACTGTGCGCATAAATTCACCTTTTGTGCAAAACACGCGGATCTTACCTGGAGCGGGTCAGGTAATTGGGTTGGTAGCTTAAAACGACATCGTTTTGGGCATTAAAGGCCAGCCTCGAAACGACATCGTTTTGAGGGGCTATTTAAGGGCCAAATTTCTGAAAAAAATTTATTTCACTCCTTGCTCTAAAAAAAATTGATAGTGATGGAGTGTCCTCCCAAGTTCAGTTATTCTATCTTTTAATTCTATCTTCTCATTCAAGCTTTCTGTCAAGTCTTTCTTTAAGGTTTCTCCTTGCATTCGTATTTCTCGAAATTTTCTTTCCCAATAGTCAACTCTGGCCTTTCTTTCTTAGACTTATTGTCACCATTGTTCAGTGGTCTTCCCCAATCCAGCATTCTTTATTGATAGACGCATCCTCTTGTATTCGGTTTGTAAGCTATCTCGATCTTCCTCGACTTTTCTCTTTTCCTTTTTCACTTTTTCTGTTTCTGACTTCTGAACATCCACATCTAGCTTCAAGTACATCTTTTCTTCTTCTAGCTTTTCTATCTTCTTTCCGAGCTCTAGATTCTGTCTCTCGGAGTCTTGTTTTATGATTTCTAACTATGATGGTATCACTCGTAAGCATTCCTCTCTAGATCGGGAACCCTCTGCGCTCTGTTTGGGAATGTTATCGTTAACTCTTCTAGTCCTCTATCCATTATATTCTGGAGTCGTCATTGGTCCCGAGAATAATCTTTTCATTCTATGAACTTGATTCCAAGCGCTAGATCTCTTTGGCCCTTTTCTTATAGCTTTCCCCACTATATGCAAATTCACATTGGGCTAGTCCACTTGTCGTTGGTACAAATTGTCTCGACCCATATTGCCTCAGTACGAGCAAAGGAGCATACCCAACAGCTCCCCAAAGGAACCTAGTCAAAATTTCCACATCGATAAAGGATTTCATTAAGAATCATCCAAGGAGCTTTCCACTCGATGTCTTCTTCTTGAAGATTCTAAAGGAGTGTCATCCAGCTTTCCTCGGATATGTTTTCTTTTCTTGGTGTAGCTACTATCTTTTTCAACGGAGAATAATTCTCAAAGAACACATGACAAGACACCTTTTCTATCTTCCGAAATGGTGTGGAACCATGCCAATAATAGTCTGCGCACATCCAATAAACTCGCCTTCACCCATTTTTCGACATGCATTTAAGGATGATCCGAACGTTTGGCTAAGATTGCGCAGAGGCGTGACCCTTTGTCGATCGATCGAATAGAGATGATGAATCGCTTCATCTATATGTCTTAGAGCCTTAGGAAAAATTACTAAACCATAAGTACACAAGGCAAAGACATCAATCTTCTTTTTTACATCAGGGTGTGTCAAGATCAGGTCCTTCAAACTTACCCATGGTATGCATTTACCCTCGCCTTTCTTCTGAATTCTGGCCGAGACCCACTGCTCATTCATCCCTGTGATATTCATTAACTTCTTTACAAAGGTAGGGGCATTGGTGGCCTTAAAATAAACTTTGTCAGCTTGGGCCCTCGGACAGTGAAGCAAGGTTGTATATTCTTCTACGGTAGGTACTAGATCTACTTTCCCGAAAGTGAAACAGCTGTAAGCAAGGTTCCAAAACTGAGTCATGGCTCGGAATAGATGCTTATCTACCTTAATGTCGAACAAGTAGGGTAGATCACCATAATTGTGATAGAACAGCTGTTTTGCCTTATCGTCCCACTGGTTCCATATTTTCTTTAGCTCGCAGAAGTCGTTTTGCGTAGTGTTGATGCGTGTAAAGTCCCATAGCTCTGACACATACCCGTCGGCTAAATTGTTCCCTTTTTCTAGTTGCGTTCACTCTGACCATACGCGGATGGCTGCATTGTCTTCCACTTTATCAAGGAATTCATTTTCCATAACGAGCTTTCTTAACTTGGAAACTGATCGTGAATTGATACCCTATGAATCATGGGATGATATGCACCAAAATAAAGTAGACAAGTTGGTATTATGAAACAAAATATAAAGCAAATAACAAAAACCCTATCTAGGTAACCACTAAGGATTGATATGGCTCTATCTAGGGTAAGCCCTTAAGTCTCTCTATATGTGTTTCAGTTCTAAAGTCAAGGTACCCAAACCAGCAGATTCATCGGTCCTCACCCATTATAGGCTCATACGGACTGAGTTAGGTTTAGGGAGAAACATTTCCCTATGGCCATGCGGAGGTGAAAACCTCACGAAGACATAGGTACGGATGTATCCCAGGAGCAGTCCCCTAGCCCATGCGGAGGTGAAAACCTCACGAAGGCATAGCTTCTCGCTCCCACTTAAGGGTGTGACCACGACGGTCATGCAAATATGAATGCAGAGATATCTAATGAGACTCGACATTATTGCAATAATAGTACCAGCAAATGCATCAAAAGAAACATGATTTTTCAAAATGATTTTCAAAATTTTCGACAAAAGGACAAAGAATAATCAATTTTACGGCCTGACTCTCTTATCAGTCCTCAGCGGAGTCGCCAAGCTGTCGAAACCGTCATTTTTTTTTGAAAAGGTGGGAGTCGAACTTGGTTTTGAAAATGAATAAAAACGGGAGTCACCACCGACCTTTTATTAGGTGTGGTCGGATCACCTTTGTTTTAATAAAACGTTTCGATTTACTAAAACAATGCTTTTAGTCTGCGAAAGTTTGAGAAAATAGGTTCGGGAGTCGGTTACGTGCGAGGAAGGGTTAGCACCCTCGCAACGCCCAAAATCGGTACCAAATTGATTAATCAATGTCCTAATGTCGAAATGTTTGAAATGATTTTGAAACTTTGTTGTTTTCTTATTCTTTTATTTTTAAACAATCTTGATTGAATATTGAGTTTCCCTTGTTTAGGAGGAATAGAGTCTCACATCCAGCACGATTCGATATGACAATCTGAGTCCTCGAATTCAAGATCATCCCCAAAATTCTCCAAGCACGTGCATTGAAATTTTGAAAGGATTTTCGTTCATTTGGTCAAACAGATAATCTCACCCAGCACGATTGGGCCAGATCTCTTTGAATTTCCAAACTCACGACTATCACCTTATTAATACGAGCAAAATTTGATTATATCCATTTATTTGGTCAAGCAAAAAAATCAGACCGAGCACGATTGGGCACAATTCCTTTGAATTTCCAAACGCGTGAATATTACCATTGTGAAACCCCTTTTTATGAATTTTTTAAAAAATAAAATGTCGAATTACAATTTAAAACTATCGATCCACATGAAATGACGAAAACGAGAAACTAACAACGTATGGTAATAAGAGATAAGAACAAAAATAGAAGGATAACATTAAAATAACAATAATAAACAAAAACAAAAGGATGTTAGTATCGATAGAGATAATAGTAAATATAGTAATAATAATAATAATAATAATAATATAGTAATAATAATAATAATGATACAAATTATATACAATATAATAATACAAATATAGTAACAATAATAATAATAAAGTTAGTATATACAAGTGATAATACAATAATAAAAACAATAGTAAAAATAATAGTAATATAGCAAATATAATAATAATAATAATTAATTAGTTAAAATTAATGAAAATAACAATAACAGTATAATTACAAAAATCAAATAAGAAAAGGCTAAATTGTAATCCAAATAAAATTAAGAGGGTTAAAACAGCAATAAATTGAAGAGGAAAGGGTATTAGGGACTAAAATGTAACATGCGTTTAACCAAGAAGGACTGAAATGGAAATAAACCCTACAATCCAAAACGCAGCGTTCAAATAAGAGCCAAATTGAGACGGGAAAATTAAAGGGGAAAATTAAAAGAAAAGAAGAACTTGATTGCAAAACTATGAAAAAGCGGAAGGACTGTGCGCATAAATTCCCCTTTTGTGCAAAACACGCGGATCTTACCTGGAGCGGGTCGGGTAATTGGGTCGGTAGCTTAAAACGATGTCGTTTTGGGCATTAAAGGCCAGCCTCGAAACGACGTCGTTTTGAGGGGCTATTTAAGGGCCAACTTTTTGAAAAAAAAATTATTTCACTCCTTGCTCTAAAAAAAAATTAATCTTTCTTTCTTTTTTTTCTGCAGGTAAGGGAGGGGTGCGATTTTCGGCGACCGAACCGCCGTCCTCCGTCGCCATCGCGCCGGCGCCGGCCACCGCGAAAAGGTAAAATTTCCCCTTTTTATTTATTTATTATTTTTTTACGTACGTATATTTACAAAATAAAAAAACAAAAAGAAATAAATATAAATAAATGAAAATACCTTCAAAAGTAACTAATTTGATTTGCGTTTCGGATTTTTTTATTTAATCTCTGCTTTTATTTCTGTGTTTTTGAAACTATTATGCTTGTATTGATTTTAAAAAAGAAAAAGAAGAACCCCTTATATTGTTTCAGATCCGGCTCTTATAGAGCTGAGAAACACAAAAATAAAAATACATTATCTTTCTTTTCTGATTGCTGTTACGTTGGCTTCCATTCTTGCAGGGCATGGTGGTGACAGAGGCTAGTGGGGTTGCGGCGCATGTGGTAGTGGAGGCCAGTGGAGAGGTCGAGCGGCGCAGGGGCTAGGGTTTCAGAAACCCTAGCTTTCTGAAAATTTTGGGTGTTTGGGCCACTCGCGGTTTGGGCCTATTTTTGGGCTTTTTTTCTTTTTTTATTTGGGCTTAATTTGTAACGGGCCCGGACGAATTGGGCCTTCTACACTTGGCTTAGAACAAGCATTGAACAACATTGGCTGTTATAAAACACCGGACTACCTCAAACCTATTGCGGCCCGAATCGAAGATGTTCGTGGAAAAGCTACCAATTTTTGCCATTACAGTATTCAAGTTCTGGTTTGTGTCGCAATCAAAGAGATGGAAGAGGTAACAATTAAGGAATTAAACTGGGACACCTTGAAAAAATGGGCGGCGACACTCAACCAGGCTAAGGGACTTGGTTTTGAAGTGGGATTTGCTAACAATCATTGCGAAGAATAACTGTGTTCCTACTTTTGTCACTCGAGGAATTTTGGACTGGCTGAAAAAGGAAAAACAGGGTTTTGGAAATCAAAGGTGGCTGTTGAGATCTCATATTTTGCAGTTGCAGCAAAATCTTTGGTAAGTCACCATTAGAGTTGAGCTTTCTTGTTTTTGAGCGTTCTATATTTACTTTTCTCTAAGACTATGGTTTTTTGGTATGAAATCGTGTGTTTGTATTGTGTTTTGTATTTTTATATTTTTTAAATAAGACGAGGATTTAAACTTATTGTTAACAAAAATAAACATTCTATTAATGTTTACTACTTAAAAAGAATGAATATTCGATCAATAGATCACAAATTAATTCAAGTTGATAATTATTTGAATTATATAAATTTTAAGACATTGATATATACATATATATATATATATGTATATAATATTTATTTTTATATATATTGCTCATTATTAAGTTTGATTTCATGATTTAAATCTTCAATTTAACTTTTAAGCTTGGTTTTTTAGGACTTCAACAAGCAAGGAACTTTGAAGCAATCTTCACTGCTATAATAATATATATGGTATGCATAATTCTTATCATTCATATTAACCAACATAACAACATTTTTTATTATTAATTTTATATTTTAATCATTTAACTTTAAAATGTTATAAAATATTATTGAATTATTTAAAAAATTTTATTGAAGTTATTAAATTGTTAAAATCGTCACTATATCGCTTTCTCTGTTCACACCGCCGATACTAATCAAAAGTTTTCCTTCCTATTTTCTTCTAAAATGTATATTTATTAATAGTTCAATAACAGTAGGTGTAATTTATCCTAAATCAAATTATAATTATTTCATCTTTCCCCATTAAATTGTAATTTAATTATAATTTAGGGGATGAAATTAAATTATAATTTTTACAATAGCAAAAATGTAATTTTATCATTTTAATAGTTTATATATTTATAATTTTTAAAAGATTAAATCAAATTTTTATATTTTTAAGAAAATTAAAATATAATTTTACCTTTATTAATTTTAAATTTTAAAGTATAAAGGATGGTAGCCCTTTGTTCTTAACAAAATGTTCCACCCTTACATGACTTAAAAGGCAGATTAAACCCCACTAAATTTTTAGAAAAATGTTTTGTCGAAACCATTTTTTTTGCAAAACGGGAATCAACTTCGATTTTAAAAACGAAAATAAAACGGAAGTCGCCACCGATCTTTATTTGGTGTGGTCGGATCACCTTTGTTTTAATAAAACGTTTTGGTTTACTAAACCAGTGTTTTTAGTCTACGAAATTTGAGAAAGCGGGTTCGGGAGTCGGTTACGTGCGAGGAAGGGTTAGCACCCTCGTCACGCCCAAAATTGGTACCAAGTTGATTAATTAGTGTCTCAATATCAAAAGTTGAAAATTTTAAAATTAAAAAAAATGAACTCTTTTTAAAATATTTAAATTTTCTCGAATTGAATATCAAGATTTTCTCGCTCCGAAGGAACAAAATATCTCATTCAGTACGTTAGGACATGATAATTTAAATCCTCGAATCCAAGATCATCTCATAATTCCCGAGACTCATGCATTAAAAATATCAAAAGGATATCCAATTATTTGGCCAAGCGAAAAATCGAAACCCGGCACGTAGGGCACGATCTCTCAGGTTTCCAAACATAGAATATTGTCTTATTTTGAAAACTTTAGTTTTTGGATGAAATTTATAAAAATTTTAACAATGATACACGTTCGGTAAATTATGTTTTAAAGAAACATTATTTAAAGTGCGAATGGGATTATATGCGACGAATAATGGTATTGTAACACAAATTTGGTGCAATGATAACATAATGCACGTAATACACAACATCGGTATCGTTAATCTAAAATATTAATATGCATGAATAATAATAACGATAATGGAACAATAATATAAACAATAATAATGATGATGATAATATCAATAACATGGAAATACAAATAAAAAAATTATAATACATGCAAGAACGATAATCACACATCTTCTACTATTTAAATATCAACATCAATAATCAAGGACGAATAATACAAGCATCATATATATACAACTTTTTTAGAAAAACAAGTTAAAATAATTAAAATGTACAAGCATAAAATTTGAAACGCCAATGAATTAGTTCAAAATGGATGATGTAAAAAAAATTTAAAATCGATAATATAAAAAAACATTTTTTAAGAAATGATGTATGAAAACTTTAAATAAAATAGTACTTATATATATCTACACGTAAAAGTATAAAATTATAATGTGAAGAAAACTTAATATATATAATAAATCAATCAAAATAAATAATATACGAAAGATTTTGAAGTAAATAATGTGTGTATATATATATAGAATCTTAAAATAGACTGTGTATATATCTACATATATAAGTTTTAAGGAAATGTACATAAAAACTTAAAATAAATAAATGATAATAAGAATACAATTTTTTAAAGAAAATAAATAAATATATCCTTAAACAGATCGAGGACCCCCCCAAATTTCTCTCAAACGACGAAGGAGCTGCCATCTCATCTCCTTTTTTTGCCCAACGGTCGGTCTTCCTCCATCGTCGTCGTACCACCACCACCTCAGGTGGCCAATGAGGCGCGGAGAGGGGATTTTGACCGTGTTCGAAGACCCCGAAGGCTCCAATCGTTGGCGCCTCTCAAGCGACGGAAAAGGGGTCCTCGACACCCCCCTCAGGCCCAGCTCCGACGACGGGAGAGCACTTCGACGACGGGACCGTAAGGGTTCAGTAAGTCTTCTCCCTTTTTCTTTGATTTTTTTTTTAAAAAATTCAAAAATAAAATAAATAATAATAATAAATCGACAGTAGATAATAAATGGAAAAAGGGAATGAACCTTTAATTTTTGTTTTTTATTTCTGATGATTCATAAAAACGGAAGCGAGAGCTACAAATGGGTTTGTTTCGGTTTTTATAACCGAATTACAGATTCAATTTTTGCCTATTTTTGCTTTCTTTTCTCTGTTGTTTGTCGTTTTCTCCTTTGTTTTTCGTGTTATTGCGCGTGTTTGCTTCTCTGTCGCAGGTGTCAGAGGCGCGTGCGGAGGGGCGTTGAGTGGAAGACAGTGGTGGCAGAGGCATGCGGCGGCAAAATTGGGGCTAGGGTTAGGTTTGTTTGCTGAAATGATTTAGGCTGAATGGGCTAGGGTTTCTAGACTTTTGGGCTTGTTGGACTGGTTTGGGTTAGTTGATTGGGCTTGGGTAGGTTTTAGTTGTTTCTGACGGGCCCGGGCAAAAATGGGCTTGTATATGTTTGTTTTCATATGTTGCAAGAACCTAAGGTACTATAATATTGAAATATAATATAGCGATTGTTCATCTATTCTTTTAGTTATTTTATGTCTAATTATTTTAGGTCAATTCAAGTGCAGCTATTTGCTTTTATTCATATTGTATCGTTTAAGAAACGTGTATATATCTTATACTATATTTAAGTTTTTAATTGAGATGATACCATTGATCAATTAGACATCAATTTAGTTGGGAAATACAAAAATCTATATAAATCAATGTAAATCCATTCATGGTAGGAATAGGGTACCATGATCTTCAAAATATTAATTTTACCATTTCAATTAAAAACTTATTTATTTTTATATTTTTTTATAAATATGCATTTACATAATATTTTTTTCTAGATATTATAGCATGTCATAATTTGAGGTGTATACACACATGTGTGTTTGTAATATGTATTAAACATAAACTACTTTCCTTTAGGATTAATAAATAAGAATATTTTCTAGTTTAAAAGAATTTTTGGAAGTAATTTTTTTTTATTTTTGGGTAACTTTTACTTACATTTTATAATTCATTTTCGAAGCGGGTGGCACTATTTCAAATAAAAATGCCGATTTCAAGTATTAGTAGTGAAAAATAAGGCGAACACTATAAAATATTTACTTTTAATTGCTTACATTATAAATCCAATCTTTGTTTTCATTTGACATAAGTCTCAGATTTCATCTTTAGACGTCCCTTATATAAAATGTGTATTTGTTAATCAAAAAATGTAACCATTCCAAAAAAAACGAAAATAAAGTACTCAATTCTCATTAAACTCGTCTAGTTTGAATTTTAATAGAAATGAAATCAAATTTACTCAAATTCGATAAAAGAAAAAAAAAAATCAAACGGTAACTCGAAATCATCTAACTTCGTATATCTAAAAAACAAAATGTTTTTTTTTATTCTTAAAAAGATAAAAATGATATGAAAAACAAGCGTAGTTGTGAAATTATATGGACGAAATCATTTTAACAAATCCAATAAAAACCTTTACATTTTTTTATCAATTTAATCATTAATTTTTTAAGTTAAATTCGGTCTTCAACCTTTAAAAAAAATTAAATCATTTTTTCAACAAAAATGCTAACTAAATTCACGTATGATTCATGCTAAGACGCTACTTGATTGTTTTATACGTTATCTCAATAAATGATTTAAAAATTATAAAATTAAAAATTTTCCAATATTTTAAATATATATTGAAAAAATCATAAAAATTCAAACAAAAATGTTGTACATGTGGATTACCATGCTGTCATATTTAAAAAATTATCGTTTTAATCTGAATTTTTTTTTAAAAAAAAAAGACAATTTGATTATTTTTAAAAGTTGATAATTAAATTGGATTATATTTTAAAGGCTGTGGCCAAATTTAGCTTAAAAATAAAATGAAGTTCAAATTGATAAAAAATATAAATATTGGGGCTAAATTTAAAGTTACGCCATAAATTAAAAAATAACTCCCGGTAGAAACCTAAAACCCTGGTATTCCGCCGTCTTCGTTCGCTATTTGTTCTCAGTTTGCAAAAACCCTAATCTTGGACCCAATAACACAAACAGAAAGAATCCCAAATCAGAAAATGGTGATGAAGGTGAGACATCCATGGAGATTTCTTCTTTTCCGAAATTACCCTCGTCGATCTCCACTCCGTATTTCCGCCATATCTCAGGTACTCATTCCCTCACCTCCTATTGTTCACTCCTTCAACAACATTGCTTCTCGTTCCCATTTCACAAACCCCTTCAATCTTATGAAAGGATTATCCATTTTAAATTACAACAATCAATCTAATAGTTTCTCATCCGAGGCAGAAAAAGACCCAGATCATGTTTTGGTAAGTAGTGTCACTGATATTTTTACTAAGTTCAGTGGTAAGGATGATATAAAGAGAGAATTGGAGTTGAATAGTGTTGTTTTTAGCCATGAAATGGTTTTGAAAGTGTTGAAGGATGTTGAGTCTAGCCCTGATGTAGCAATTAGGTTTTTTGATTGGGTTTTGGAGACTAATGGGGAAAAGCTTAGTTCCAAATCGTATAACCGGATGTTAGGTATTTTGGGTGTCAATGGGTTGATTGAGGAGTTTTGGGGTTTGGTTGATGTTATGAAGAAGAAAGGGTATGGTATCTCTGGTGCCGTTCGTGATAGAGTTGCTTTGAAGTTTGAGAAAGAGGGACAGGAGAGTGATTTGGAGAGATTAAAAGGGGTTTTTGCTTCGGGATCTGTAGATAATTCGATCGAAAAGGTTTGTTCCAGGGTGTGTAAGATTATTAAGAGCGAGTTATGGGGTGATGATGTTGAAAACCGGTTACTCAATCTGAATGTTACGTTTTCAAATGATTTGGTGAAAATGGTATTGGAATATCTTGCTTCTGAGCCAGCAAAATCATTGATATTTTTCCGATGGATCGAGGAACGTGGTTTGGTGAAGCACGACGGACAGAGTTATAATGCTATGGCTAGAACTTTAGGGAGGGAAGATTGCATTGATCGATTTTGGAAAGTTGTTGATGAAATGAGAAGCCTTGGGTATGAAATGGAAATGGAGACTTATACAAAGGTTTTCGAGCACTTTTGTAAGAAGAAAATGATTAAAGAAGCTGTAGACTTGTACGAGTTCGCAATGGCCGGTTCCAATAAGCCTTCTACGAGCTCTTGTACCTTTTTGCTGAAGAAATTAGCGGTGTCTAAACAATTAGACATGCGTCTGTTTTCAAGAGTCGTGAAGACTTTTGTAGAGAATGGGAATGTCTTGACAGATTCCATGGTTGATTCGGTCCTTAAATCTTTGACGAGTGTTGGTAGACTCAGGGAATACAACAAGGTTCTAAAAGTAATGCAGGAGAATGGGTTTATAACCAGTGGTAATTTACAGTCGAAAATTACTTTTAGACTTGCTAGTGCTGGTAAAAAAGACGAAGCTTCTGAGTTTATAGCATCAAATACTGATTTAGATCACAAAGCATGGGCGTCTTTAATCGAAGGATGTTGTGCTGCCGGTGATCTCGAAACAGCATCAACTTATTTCGAAAACATGGTTGAAAAAAATGGGGTTTCCCATGGCAGCTATGCTTTTAACTGGTTGGTATATTCGTATTGCAGTAGGAAAAGAGCAAAGGATGCTTGTAAGCTTTTACACAAGTATGTTAGTGAGAATCAGTTAAAGCCATGGCATGATACTTACAAGGAATTGATAAGGAAGTTATTAGCTCAAGATGGATTTAAAGATGCATTGGGTCTCTTCGATTTGATGAAAAACGACGGTTTTCCCCCCTTTATCAATCCTTTTATCGACTATGTTTCAAGGAGGTCCGGTAGTAGTGATGATGCTATTGCTTTTCTCAAGTCTATGACTTCACAAAGGTTTCCATCTATGTCGGTTGTTCTTCGTGTTTTTGAAGCTTTTTTCAAAGCTTCGAGGCAAAATGAAGCACAGGATTTGTTATCGAAGTGCCCAAGTTTCGTTCGCAACAATCCCGATGTTTTGAATCTCTTTTGCTCGATGAAATCAGGTAAAGTTGTTGCTGCACCTTCTATGGTTGCTTAGACTTCATTAGCCATAATTTATTGCATTTGTTACAAAATTTTCGGCACGAAATCACTAAAGTTCCGCTGTCATAATAAAAAAGAAGATATTTGAGGATTTTGATGATTTTTCCTGCTAGTGCTTTTGAATTATGATGTGTATTTAAGAATTTTAGACTTAATTGGATTATGTGGTGGATACATGGTGAATTTTGCTTTTCCGACAACATATTTTGTACTTGTTATAAGCTTATTATGTCCGGGTCAAGCTCGGGTTGATTATAACATGCTTGCTACGAGGAACTGTAAGATCAATCCAGATATGTGCAGGTTATGACCATGATATGATCTTGGGAAGAATATATAGAATCATCATTTTGGTGAAATATCCTTTTTAGTCCTCATCATTTCTTCTTATATATTTTCATGTTCCTAAAGATGTTGTCTAGTTGATCATAAGTGTTGTAATGTTAATGCTTCAATGCTGTTATGTTAGTCCATGTGTCACAATGTCTTATCCATGCTAAATTAATATGATCCACGATTCATTCTCCCTGCTAAAAAAGGTTTCATCCATTATAAAAATGGAATGTCCTCAAAATCGAGTGAAAAAAAATTTAAAATATAAAATTTATATGTTTTGTTTTTAAAAATTGATTAAAAATTATTTTCCATTCATATAAATACATTTGGGATCATAATTAAATCTTAAATCTTAAATTTTCTAGATTTTGGACAACACAGATAATATGTACCAATTTTGGACGTTGTGGAAGAGGCGAAGAGCTATAATCTTCACCATGCATAACCGAATAAAAAACTCAATTATATTTTTTTCTATTTTTTTAAAACATAATTGATTCTTGAACTCAAATTTGTTTTTTTTTTTAAATTTACAAATACATTTTAAAATCATCTTCTAAAAGGTGATTTTTAAGTGATTGATCACACCTAACAAAATTCAAAATCGTGATAACTTAAAAATCGAACTTTTCATATTTTTCTTGAATTCGTACTGAAGTTTAAGGAACGTGATAATGGCCAACTCCAAGTTAGTATTTGTTTTTCCTAAAATATAATATTAGTATAAGATATTACTGAAAGTATTATGGAGGTATTTATAGTAGGATTTAAATTGTAGTTTGTCACTTTTACTTCGAAAAAAGGTAAATTAGTTTCTAGATCAAATAGCAAATTGATCATTTCTGTTAAAATGGGTAAAATTTTTAATAGAAAGACCAGTTTGCTCTTTAATCTAACGTACAAGGACCAATTTATCTGTTTTTTGAGAAGAGGAAATAAAATATAATCTGACTCTCGATACATGAGCTTTTATGGTACTTTTACCGATATCTTTCATGTAATTTGTATTAAATTTTGGTCTCTCTACCAAAAAAGGAAATCAAAATAGTTTTATTTCGTTAAAATTGTATCGTCATAAAATTATTCCGAATCATACCTCAATCGATTCTCAATCCAACCAGTCTAACCGACAATACTTGAATGATTTGAATTTGAAATCCAAAATTTTAAAACCCACCCGATCAAAAATCAATCCGACCCATCCAATATCCAAATCTACTCCAAATAAAATTTTAGATTGGTTCATCAAAAAGGGCATTCTATTGCTTTAAACATTAAACGATAATGCTAGAAATATTAAAGCAGATTAGTTATATTAGTACCCAAAATATAATAACTAATGGTATATTACAATCAGATCCCCGAAATTCCATTAGCATTTGTGAAATTTGATGTCGGCTGAGACCCAGCTGATGCAAGCCCACCGGGACTCCGGCATGCTGAAGGTGTAGTAGGGGTCCGTGGTGTTCTCGGAGACAAGAACGGTGAAAGGGCGGGAGGAGTCCTCGGAGATAGGTTGACGAACTCTAATGCTTGCTGTCTCAATTCTAAGGGGTAGTCAGCTACGCACCCGATCCTCGGCCCAGCTCCAGTTGACCATTTGCGGGACAGTTGATGTCCTAATTGGTACGATTTTGCTGCCTTCTTGGAGTTGATCCTTTGCAATATGGCTCTTTCAGGCACCTCAGTTCTCGGGCTTTGAAGACCACCGGATAAAGACCTCTTGTAAGTGTTTGTGGTCTTGGTTTGATTAGCTTCGGGTGATTGTGATGACAAATTGTTCTCTGTGTTATCGGTTTCGAGTTCGGATGGCACCAAGCTCAGATAATGCTCGGCCAGTGTCTCAACACTAGTGGATTTTCCATTATCGTAACTATCGGAATCATCGGTCGCACTGCGTATCTGAACATGAAACAAAATGTCATATAAGAAACAACACCCAAAAACATGGAAACATCAAAATTCTGGTTCGGGGAAAATAGGTAGGCCGAGAGGTTACCTCAACTTCATTGAGGTTCACTCCATTCACTTTAAGAAACGATAGAAAACTGTCAAGACTATCATCTGTCGGCCGATAATGTCCGCTATACGCAGAAATGGACTGAAAGATTTTGAAGAACCATCGAGTTATTCAAACGAAAACAATACCGAATCAAAAATCATTATCAACATTACGAATCAATACCTTAAGATCCCCGTGTTCAACCACCAGCCTACCAGCGGCTAACGTCGCTCCTCCGGCTAAGAAACTCGAATGATGAAACATTCCTTTCTTCTTCTGCAAGGTACAACAAAAACCCGGGTTTAAGTTTCACGATGCCTTCTACGAAACAAGACAGAACAGTTTCCGATCATATTTAAATGCTTACCTTGCCGGCATACAATTTCTTCGAGGTGCTCATAACGAATATCCATTTCCCTTCTTTCAATCCTTCGATTGTATCGAGTACATTTCTGGTTTGTTTATGGATAATCTTTCCTTCAACAACAATGTACTCATAATTTGCCCTCTCTTGCTGTTCCCCGTACCCGAAACACGAAACACGAAAAACACATCAGGATTTCGCAACAACTCGAATTAATAGTTTCATACATCTTATGTTGGAAATTCGAATCTATATCGAATCGACCGATATCGAGGCACTTACGGGTCCAAGATACTTGATGCATTGTTGTCGAAGCTTCGATCTCGGGCACTTGTTAAGATTAATATCCTTGCCATCACCTAAATCCAACCTGTGAAACAATACAAATCAAAAACTCCATGAGAGCTCGATCGAAGATATTTCAAGTTCATAGCTATATTATTCCCAAAATACCAATGTCCGATGACCAAATTCTACACATATTTGGACATAAATCTCCAAGAACAATTAATTGCTTAAGCAACCTTTTCCTCCCTTTGATGCAATTTCGAGTTCATATCATAAGCTCTTTAGTTCTTAACTGAATGAACAATTTTCATTTTTGGTCCCTACAAATAAATTAATAATGCAATTTATTCCTTTTTAATTTTAGACCCTCCAAAAATTTATAATTTTATCTCATCCCCTCTAAGTAAAATTTCCAGCTTCACCTCTGTAGCTCTACTATTCCATTTTGCACATATTTGCACATACCCTAAACGGATCCAGCCTCCTAAAATAGAAAAATTGCACTTTTGATCCTCTAAAATTTAAAAAACCATAAATTAATATATGAAAATTACAATTTAACTCCAAAAATGATAAAAATTTAATTTAATTCTTTAAAAAAAAACTATAAAGTTGCAAGCTAATACAATAGTGAAATTACATTTTAACTCTTGACATAAATACATAACTAAACTCCAACCCCAATAAAAATTTTCTAACTTCGCCCCTGCCCTAATCCGATACTCGCACCCAAGTCCGAGTAACATAGGATTCTCACATTGAATTTAAATCTTACCAGTAGAAAAATGGTTGACCAGCATCAGTTTTACACCACTCTTCATAGTAAATATGCAAATTATGCCCGTAACGATGGCGTGGATCAATCTACAGTTCAAGAATAAATAAATAAATTTTCGTTTAAAAAGAAAATTTAAATTTTTTCCAGATTTAATTAAGAGAAATTACAGCTTCAATCCAATGTTGAAAAGCCAATTTTTGTGCTTTGGCATCTTCCGACAATCCCTTCCCGATCTGAAAAAAAAAACATTTTTTTATTATTTATGCAAAGGAATAATATAAATAAATCAAGAACCGCCGTCAAAACCCAACTTTTAATATTTAAAAATATTTTTTTTAAAAAGTAAACTATTAATCATCTATATGGTGACTAAAACGCAAACTTAGTAATAGTTTTAGTGGTTTTGGTGAAATTTACCCAAAAAATTACCTTAGAAACATTTAAAAGAACACGATTCCACCTTGAAGCAGCAGTTTCAGGTTTTAAATCATTAAAAAACGAAATTGTGCTGTGCTTAAGCCTTGCATAATCTAAAACCTGCCACCTGAAAATTTAATACTAATAATTAGTACCCAATAAATATATTTTTTAAATAATATGGTTTTTTTTATTTAAAAAAAAAGACAATGTGAAAGACCAAGATTCTGTGAATTTACCAGAGTTCTTCAGCTACAACAGCGGAATCTGCTAACCGACGCCGTGTCCGGTAACTCCTATACACTTTCTGAACCTTAACAGCCGCCGCGTTCGAGTGGCGAAAAACCCCACCGTCGCCACCACCGTGCGCGTGATTCTCGCCTGAATAATCTCGACAGTCGATCGACGACGACATTTCAAATCCTCCGCCATTATTCTCCGAGGAAGAAGACATGTTGTAAAACGGATCGAAATTCGAAACAGCTGTTTGGGTTTCGATTATTTCCATTGTTTTTGCTGGTTTTGAAATCTACTTCACTTAGAAAAAAAGAAATGGTTTTAAAGCCAAATAAAGCCTTAGATTTTCAGCAAAATGAAAAAAAAAATTAAAAGGAAAAAAAAGCCTCTGATCTTTTGGGATGAAAGAAGGAAATGAGCAAAGAATATGTGTGTGTGTGTATATATATAAGGTGAAGATTTAGAGAAATACCGGGGAAACACACCTGTCAAATTTTCGTATCCAAATAGGCTTTTATTTTCAGTGAAGTGCGTGGTTCACGCGCTAAGGTTGAAAGTGTGTTTCTTTTGTAACTCGCTTAGAGTAGTTAGAGAAACCGACCAAAAAGAGGAGGGTTAATACATTATTTGGTATCGGATTTTGTCTCAAATATTCACTTTAGTACCTAAGTTTTATTTTAATTGGATACTTGAGCTTTTTTTTTTTTTCCAATTAACTACCTGAATTTAGTTTCAATATTCAATTCGTTACTTGAGCTCTTCTTTTTCCTGATTAAATACTTATGTTGTTTTACTGGAGTATACGTGTCAGATATTCATTGTGTCATTTGGTCTAGGTATCGATTTGAAATTTGAAGTTGAACTCAAGTATCAAATTGAATATTGAAACCAAACTCAAGTGCTAAATTTTACATTAACACAAAAAGGAACTAAGCTACTTAAAAAACAAAAATATATATGAATAATTTTATACTCGAGTTCAAAACTTTTTTAATGTGATAATTATATTTTTATGACAAAATTTGTATATTTTAATTAAAAAAACATCGTTAATTTTTATTATTTAATTTATATTTTAGAATTGATTTGAAATTATTAATATTATTATGTTTGAATTTTCATAATTTTTTAATAAAATAAATTTAGTATTAATTGTGAATTTATTTAATTATATATTTTGTTGATTAAATACATTATAATATTTTGAATTTTTTTTTATTTTGGGATTCATCTAAGTTAATTATTAATTATGAAGCTTCTTAAAATCAATCCATAGCTACCAATTAAACATTAAAAAAATTTAAATTAAAGTATCAAAATATATAATTTTTTATTAAAAATGTATGAATCTCAGAAAAAAAAAACTAAATTTACTGTTTTATATTTTAAACAAAATTTAGGTTTGAGTATACAAAAACGCATTATCCTCTTATTTATGGGTTAGAGAGAGGCTATGAGTAGTTTGCATTGTGCCAAAAATAACAGATATAATAAGAACTAATAATAAAATTATTAAAAATATATTTTTTATATTTTATATTTTATATTTTATATTTTATATTTATTAGAAAATCAAATAATATAGCATGTATTGGGTAAAACTAATAAATTATTATAATATTATAAGAAAAACTTATTGATGTTAGAATCTATTTTAAAGTTTTTTTTTAAAAACATAAACATTTTCATAACTATTTTTCATAATTAATTAATTGAATTGATGTATCAAATTCAATCAATCTTTTTATATAAATTTTTAAAATTAAATACAAAAATTGTAATTTTCAATGAAAATACTAATAGATTTATGTATTATGTTACATTTATATTTTATATTATTTATATATCACATATTTATGGGATTTTAATTATTTTTACCATGAATTTTTCTTTAAAAAATGAAAATATGTGCATCACGTGGTTAAAATTTCTTTTATATTACTTTGTTTTGGATCTCGCAATAAGGTTGAAAGTAAATGGGAAAATATCGAAGTTTTCAATACTTTCGGAATTTTTTTTAATTTCTAAACTTTCAACGAAAGAGGAAGACTGGAAAAGTGTGAAGAATATGCTAAAAAAAGGGGGAAATTAGTTAAAATAGGCTCCAAATCTTTATATTTTTGGTATAGTTGAAATTTAGTCTTATTTTTATATTTAGGAATTTAGTTTATTTATTTTTGAGATCTTGAAATTTAAACCCAGTTGTTAATATCGTCAAAATTCTTCTATTAAATTTATTAGCGTGACATTTTAAAATGAAAAAATATCCACTTTGTAGTCAGGGGCAAATTAAATAAATTAAAGGGCGGGACTAAATTATAAATTTCATTGTATATTATTTTATTATTCCATTGTTTTTGAAGTGATTAAATATTTTTTTTTAATTTTGAGGGAACAAGATGCAATTTTACAATATGTTAGTTTATAATTTAATCATTTATTGGGGGTTGAATCATAATTTTTCCATGTTTGTCCCTTGTAAAAAAATAACATTATAATTAACTTGAATTTAATAACATAATTTTAATGAAGATAATAATTAAATTTAATTTTTTTAATTTTAAAAAATAAAGGACTAAATTCTAAATCTACAAAGAATAGAAAATCTTTTGAGCATATTTTAACAAAAAAAATATATAATATAAAAAAAAATTTTAAATAGGGTAAACTATAAAAATAGTCACTTTTGTTTGCCTCAGATTACATTTTAGTCACTTATGTTTGAAATGTTACGTTTTAGTCACTTACGTTATCGTTTTGTTACTATGGTCACTCTACTGTCAAACTTCGTTACCTCCCTAACAGTTGTCCTACATGGCAGTCAAATGAGTTTTAAATGCCAACTTGGATGTCCAGTTGCTAGGATGAAAATAGGTTTTTAATTAAATAAATTTAATTTGTGTCACGTAGGACATCCAAATTGGCATTTAAAACCCATTTGGACTACCATGTAGGATCGCCATTAGGGAGGTAACGGAGCTTAATCGTAGAATGACCATTTTAACAAACCAATAACGTAAGTGACAAAAACGTAACATTTCAAACATAAGTAACTAAAATGTAATCTGAGACAAACAAAAGTGACTATTTTTATAATTTACCCTTTAAAATATTGATTTCGTCGGCAAAGAAAACCTTCGAGATTTTGTTTCACTTTATTTCTTCAAAGCGTTTTTGATTTAATCTGAAGAGAATAAATGAATCTTAATGGAATACCGAAAGTGTTTCAGTTTAAATTCTTTTTAGATTCATGGGATTAATGTTTTTTAAAATGTTTATAAATAAATTATAATCGCTAATAATAAATATTCGAGGAATTATTATAATTTTAAATATAATGTAATCATGAATAATTTATACCAAATATAACTAAAATTAATTTAATATCAATAAGAGTGAAAAGCGTAATAAATTTAAATACGATTTACATATCGTGAGATTTAAATTTAAAATAAATCTAGAAGAAAACTCGCAAATAATATTTATGAATAATAGAGCTCGATCAAACATTGAAATTCTTATAAAATATTTTATTAGGTTTCTTGTCCTGTGTAAATATTATGTGTAGTTTTCATGGATTGAGTCAAAGTTCGGCTTTAAAAAATTTTTAGGCATAAGTCTGGCTCACTTTGGTTAATCCAAAAAGCTCATTTCATTGTTTAAAATATGATTAAACAATTAAATTAAATTATAAAATATATAAATATTATTTTTTTTTGTTTATAAATAATAAAATAGGTTGAGTCAGGTCAGGATTGAAAGACATAAACCTAAGCCCGGCCCAAAAAAAGTCGGGTTGAACGGGTTATCCAACCCTTACGCATCTATAGTTCCCTCTCTCTAAATCTATTTAATTGGTTTAAGCTTTACTATATTATTATTATTATTTTCAAGCCGATGTAGGTAAAAGTACTATGGAGGCCCTTGATCTAAGAGTTTGATTGTATTTTTTCCCCTCCCTACTCAAAAAATTGACAAATTAGTCATTGTACGTTTGATCAAAGAGTAAATTGATCATTAACTTGTTTTAAAAATTACATTCATATCTATTGTTAAAAGATGGTCCCTGTACATCGATATAAGGTACAAGTATAATTATTTGGTTATTTCGTCAGCCACGCTAGTTTTTAATAGTAAAAATGGATGAAATTTTTAACATAAAGGACGAGTTTGCTCTTTCATCTAATGTACAGAGATTAATTTATTTATTTCTTAAGTAAAAAGAACAAAATACAATATAACTCTTAATATAAGATAAATACATATATTATGTTATAACATAAACCATTAAAAAGTCTTAATTTATTTTATTTTCTAATTTTTTTTTTTAAATCTATACAAACTTCGACTTTATATAGTGCAAAATGATGTACTATTTTTTCTCTCGTCAAAACTTTCCCATCTTGATATGGGTTTTGACTTGTAGATCCCACATTGAACACATGTTTGCACCATATACACACTTTCCATTTTATGCTTGGTTCATGCACTTGATAATTAATCGAATAATTTTTTTTTTTGAATTAAAATAGGATGGTAAAATTCTAACAGAAACGCGACTAACACGACTTGAATTCAGACCATATTTGAGTTCTAATTGAACAAAATTCAAGTGCTAAATAATAACAAATGCAAAATTCCAAGTAAATCATCATCACAATTTCACAATTTATATTAATAATATTTATGTATTTCAAATTTATAATATGAATTTGATGACATGATTTTAATGCTTTTTAAATGATTATTGATAGTAAGTCAAAAAATTTGAATTCAAAGGTACCAAATATTGACATTGTCAGATATTTCTTTAATGGATAAATTTTAAGGTTTTTTTTTTTTTTAAATAATTTCATTATAGGTTCTGATCATATTTTTTTTATACAGTGTTTTAAAATTACTCACAGTCCCTCCCTAACCCATAAATAAGAGGATAATACACTTTAATACACTTGAATTCTCAATCAACAGAAATTTGTAAGGTCTTAAATGGCTTTCTACTTAAATGTTTGGAAATTTTGGAAATTAATTTACATCTATGACCCTTTTTTTGGCACAAAATAAATTAAAATAAATAAAAATTAATTACTAAAAAGTATAAATTAAAAAATAATTGATCCCAACAACAACAACAAATATTATTCAACTTTTACATTTTTCTATGTAGTATTTGAACCTATTTTTTTATATTTTACATGAAATTCTCAAATATTCGATAGTCACATCGAATCTTAGTTAAATTCAAAGTCGAGCTAGATCAAATTTCTAAACGTGAGCTTCAAACATTATTTAAAGGGCATCAAATTTCTTATTATGGTTTTTTAGAATGTGAACGTAAATTGCACAAAATGCTTAAATTAAAGGATTAGATGCAAAATTAGTCCTTGAACTACAACACTTTCCTCATAGGTACCTAAAGGTTTTTAGTTGAAAGTTGTATACCAGCCAATAAAAGTGAGACACATGGCATATTTTTATAGGATGCCATACACTTTTGGGATAAAATTAGACAAAATTAACAAGTTAGGTTCAACTTTTTGAACAAAAGAAACTTAGGTACCTAAATGAAAAAAAAGTATAAGTTGAGGGATCTTAATCCTAAATTAAACAATCGTGAAGCATGATATGTTGATATCTCTATTTAGTCAAATTACTTCCATATTTAGTTATTGTTGGTATTATCATGTGCACTTTATTTTTTTTGTAATCACGACAAATAAAATTATATTATTAATTTTTAAAATACAAAGAAATATTTATATAATATAATTTTTTAAATCCTATAAATTAATAAAAAAAATAGCACGAGTCTCAATTTTTATTTTAAATTTCATTGCTAATAAATATAAATTAAATTACTAAATATTAAAAAATTATTTATTAAAAACTTCAAAGAATTAATTAAATATGAAAATTGAAGGACGAAATTGTTTTTTTTTTTTAATTAAATTTGTGGCCCCTGTGTAGTCAGAGTGCTTTTAATTGCTTTAATTGTGACTTACCAAGTCAACACCATACAAAGACGCACTTGGAAACGGATGAGCCGGCCATGAGTGTGAAAAGAATGGACTAAAATGAAATGATAATTATTATATCATATGAAATTTGTTCAGACAACGTCGGACTTGTTTTGCGAGAAGTCTTATTAAGCATCGAATATAGGAAAATCGGTTGACCCTCTAACAAGTTTAGTATTGAAATTAAGGTATTTGTGTTTGATTTTATTCTGGGTTTATCTTCTGACTTTATTGAGAGTTAAAACAGTTGTATAGAGCGATTTTGCCAGTTTATAGAGTGGATAACCTTTCTCATAGGCGAAGTTAGGAATTTTGTTTAGGGGATGAGGATAAAAATTATAAAATTTTGAAAAGGTTAAAACTAAAAAATATATGTTAAAAAAGCTTAATTTTTTTGTTTAGAGATAAAAAAGTACAAATTTTCCCGTTTAATAAAAGGTAAAAAGACCTTAAATTTAATTTTGGAATGGCCGAAAAGGAATTCTCCCATTTAGCCAAGTAGGGCCAAGGCTTGGCTTACCTCTTTTGGCTGCCGGTAGCTTTCATCTACTAAGGAAATGTCAAGTTGTCAACAGATGAAGATGTTTTTTTATCTCTAAACTCACTACTATTTCGAGCTCTCGATAGGATTAAAAAACAAAATTTAAAAATAAAATCGAGCATAAATTTTTCAAGCTCAATAATAAACTTGTTGAGTGATCCATCGACTTTCCAAAAGATGACACTTTTCTGAGTTCTTCTAGGAGATGTCGAATCTCTCTCGATAAAAATAATTATAATATAACTTAAATACTAAGTTGAAAAAAAAATAAAAAAAATAATTAAATACCAACAAATGAAAGTACGGGATGTGGTTGGTAGGTCAATTTCGTATTTACCCTGAACGTTCCTTGCCTCTTTTGCGCGTCTCTATCACGCGCGAATAGTGCAACTGACAAGTGTTGAGTTTCTAATGTGTCAGCAAAGCTGGATTTTAGCGTTGGAAAGATTAAGAAGTTTTATTTTAATTATGGGTTAATATATTACTTAGTATTTGAGTTTGACTTCAATATTCAATTTGGTACCCACATCAAATGGTATGAGCATATAAAAAATATAGGTACTTAATTGTGATTAAAAAAAACTCAGGTACCGAAGTGAAAATTAAAGCGAAAATTAGGTATTAAATTGAGTGGCATCTATTTAAAGATCCCATTATAATGAAATCCAGATTGGAAAAATTGGAGAAAAAACAACATCAACCCACTATTGATCATGCCATGTAGGATTTGCATCGAGAAACATGAGTTCGCCTTTCGACTAATTTAACCGGTTTCAACACTAAAGAAGGGAAGAAATTGATTTATAAAGAAAATCAATGTTTTTTATAACCAATTTAACAGGTTTCAAATCACTAGCACAAATTCCTAATTTCTGACGTGGCTTGAACAATCGGCTACAGTCTTCTGATTTTTATTTTTTAACCACGATCGTTAATTTAAAAAGAATCCCACTATAATAAGATCTCATCTTAAACATTACATTAATTTAGGACAAAAAAACTCAAGTATCGAGTTGAATATTAAAATCAAAATCAAGTACCAAATATTATATTAATATTTAGTTAATTATATTTAAGAAAGACTATAACCATTCAAAGTCCAAGTCCACTTTTGAGTTAATAAAACTTTAGCCGTCAACTTTGGAGATGATATTTTTAGTAAAAAATCACATAATTACGAATCTCAAATATTGACTCTAAAATAGATATGTATCCAAAATTAATTTATTAAATTTTATTTAAATATATGTAAATTATTTAAATTATTTTTTCCTTTTTTTTTCATACCACGTGATGTGGTTTAGCTATTAATTAACCCCGTTGGTATTACAAATGTGCCATCAACCAGTGGACTTAAATTAAAAAAATATTTTAAGAATTCCAACTAAAATTATTGTCATTATCTTATCTTAACAACTCTGAATAAATAAATAATTTTGATTAGCTATTTATTTAGATTTTAATTTCTTGATGTTAACATGTGCAATCTTAAAAGGAAATTTGATGTTGTTGTCACTTATAGTGATAGTTTAATCTGATTGGTTAATTGAATCGAAAATTAATTATTATATTAATTCGAACATATAAATTGAATTGATATATTTTTAAATAAATCATTCAATATCGATTAAAAATAAAAAATCAATAGTTATATTAATTATGTTTTCTAATATATATTTTAATTTTATATTTAATGATTTATTTAATTATTATTGAACCAATCAAATTAAAAATGATAATCTGACCAGTCTAAACATCGATGATTATTAAAATATTAAATTAATAAAATTAATTACTGATAAATCAAGAATTGATTGGATAACCGATATAAGTGAAACTAGAGGATGGTAGCCAAGAGCCTTGGCTCTTGTTAAATGGAAAAAATTATCTTTTAGTGTACTAATTTAGTTAGATCTGTTCAGGGCGACCCGACCCTAAAGTCCACCTGAAATGTGAGAGGGTTTGGATAAAAAAATAATGCCCGTTTTAAAAATGAGCCGGGCCTCTGGTAAGACTTTTTTGCTCGGGCCCAGCCTAAATTTACTAAATGATAAAAAAAAAATAAGAAAGTTATAAGCCAATTTAACCAATTCAACTGTTGATTTTTTTTTTTAATCTTAATTTCTTACTTTTTATCAGTTCTAAACGAGTCACTCAGAGATTGATCTAATCTATTTGTACGAATTGATATATCAATTGATTTCTGATTCAAACAATTTAGTCAGTCAATTCAATACAGTTTCAACTATAGTCACCTACACCTAAATTAATTATTATTAATGATTTTTTTTGTTATGATTAAGTAAAAAAAAAGGAAATATGTTAACACTAATTAAAAAATATTTTTTTAATCATTTTCGAGATATCTTTGATTTATTTATTTTTCTCAATATAATTATTGCACCAAAAAATTGTTTTGGTTTAAGGTTCGCCATATTTTTTTAAAAAAAAAAAAATTAAAGATTAGATTTTGCTATTAGCACTTGTAATCTTCATAAATTAAGAATTTAATCTTTTTACTTTTTAAATTTAAAAATTCAAGTCTAATTCTTAACACTCTTAATTTTTTTAATAAATTTGATGATGTGACATTTTAAAATAATAATAAAATGTGACATTTTAAAATAATAATAAAAAACTTACTCGATAGTTATGTAACTAAAATTTTGGTGTTACGATGAATCTAAAGTTAACGAAAGAATTCGAACAGTGTTAACAATTGGACTTACATATTTTAATTTGAAAAATGAAGGAAGTCGATCGAGTCTTGATTGGTATAAGCATTGCTGCCAATGCAGGAGGACGTGAGTTCGAGTGCGTTGAAGCGTATTATCCTCCTATTTATGGGTTGGTAGAGAGGTTAGAAGAACCTATAATGAGATTATTCAAAAAAAAAAATTATTGAAACGAAGCTAAGAGACTTAGCATGTGAGGGTTTGTTGAAATTATTGCATTGACCAAGTCAACCTCAAAGGATTAAGTTCCATTGACCAACACATTAATCTTATCTTCATAGCTTAGTTTAATAACAATTATCTACAATATATCTACTTTGATATGTACAATATTTAGTACTTATTAAAAATAATTAAGTCACGTGATTAGTTTATAAAAGTTCAAGTAAAAATTGTATTATAATTAGAATTTATTATTCAACACTTTCCATGCTCCTTCGCTCCCTTTAATTAAAAAGCAAATTAAGATTCTTAATATCAAGGGTGAGTTGGTTTTGATTTTCTTTGATTTTTCATATTAATTTTTGATAAAATTACTTTTTTTTATGAATTTTGGACATTATTTAATAAAGTTTCAATCTTTTTCATAAATATTTATTAAAAATAATCAATATTTTCATATAATATTTTTTTGAAAAATAATTTTTTATTATTTTAAATATGAAATATTCATAAAATATTTAAAATTAACTATTATAAAATAAATGAAAACAAAATCTAATTCGATTTGGATACTCATAATTTTTTAACATGTATTCTATAATTCATTCACAAACATCTATTATTATTTATTTCCTGTTTTTCTTACTTAACACTCCTTAATAACATGTTTATATTTATAAGTATATATATATATATCATTTTTGTTTTTTATCGATTCCAACCAAACATTGTGTAAAGTTAAGTTGTCCTTTTGGCTTCATTTACAACAACTTTTTTTCATAATTTTTTTTTAAAGTATAAATTAAAATTTCGAGGAAGGATAATTAGGGTTTTTTTTAACACAATATTATAAATTTAATTTTTTTGAAAAAAAATATATATAATTTCTACAAGAGTAAAAGACAAAGTATCTATATAATTAATTAATGGTTGATATTTCAACAAGTTGTACAATATTTTGCCTACCTAAGCTAAGGTAAGCTTCCAGCACTTCAAATTTGTCTTCTTCTTTTTTTTCATTTAAATAAAATATTTAATTGTATTTTATTATTTTCGAGAGAGTATATTTTATTTATCATAACTTTTTTTTTAATTAATTGGTCCCCGACTGATGCAATAATAAAACCCTCGAGCTTAAATTACTGCATCGTGTTGCTCATGGTGCATGTCAGCTTTTTTTTTTTTTTTTCTTCAGTGGCTATAGAAACTACAACATACATACATACGTACGTACGTACGTACATTTTATAATCTTTATCTCGTTTCTCTAGACAAAATTTCTGGCTATGTCCCTATATTATTCGTATCGTCTTTTATATATATATCATTGGTAAGGAAAAATGTTATCCTAGGAAAAATTGTATGTATGTATATGCAATTCCAATGAGGGGCGAAGCTAGGGGGTTGGCATGGCCCTCCTAAAATGTAAAATTATAATTTTAGAATTTTAGAATTTTTTAAAAATTTTAAATTAGTAAAGGTAAAATTACACTTTGCCCTCCTAAAATTAAAAAAATTCGATTTAATCTTTTACAAATTATAAAGATATAAATTATAAAAAATTAAAATTTTATCCGGCCCCCCTAAAAAACTCTTCCGGCTTCGCCCTTAATTCCAATGTTGTGTAGTAATTGGGTAGGGATAATTATAAACCGAATTGTGCTATTTCAACATGTATAGCATACACAAGTACCACATGTATGTATATGATAAATTAGTCATCTAGTTATTTTATCCATTACATGAAGATTCTACACATTTAATAAATATAAATAACAAAAATAAATGCCATACAATTTGTATAATATGTTTAAATATATTGTATTTATTCGTATCTAATACTCTACGAGGCCTAAATCTAAAGAAACAAACATAGGTTTAGACTTAAATAAATACAAACAATTTAGATTAATGAGCAAGCTAGTCAAGATAATAAAAACCCGCTAAAAACTAGTAGTCTATACACGTAATGATCAGGTCTCGACTTTCTGTTAAAAAGAACAAATACTATTTCACAAAGCACCCTCTCCCTCTCCTGTATTCTTGAAACTTCTACAAGTTTCTTCTTTAGCTCAAGCAATTAACACAAAATGAATAAGGAATCTAGTAGTTATGAATTTGTGAACAAAAGTTTATGCGCAAAATTGTTAAATCCAAGACACCAGTTTAAGCAACCCCGAGCAGGAGCAAAAAGCTTATTAAATTGGTAAAGTATTATGAAGGTTTTTGTGCTAGGAATTGAGTTGTATTTTGCCTTCTTTACTAAAAAATGATAAATTAGTCATTGTTCGTTAGATCAAAGAGTAAATAAGTCATTTTGTTAAAAATTCCATCAATTCCTACTGTTAAAAATTGATCTTTTTACATCAAAATATGGTGTACATAGCACGCCATGTGTAAACTATATTTGATTATTCTATCTACCACACCGATTTTTAATAGTAGAAATTAATAAAATTTGTAATAGAAATAACTGATTTACTCTTTGATCTGACGTATAAAGACTAATTTACTCATTTTTTTAATAAAAGAGACAAAATACAATCTAAATCCTAAAAATAAGCCTCTATAATACTTTTACCATATAAAACCTCATGCTAATAAAATATGTGACACCTTTTATTCCAAACCCTCACTTTATACTTCCTATTGTTTATAACCAAACTAAATTAAGCATCGAAGGGTACACCAGAGATAAAACTCCAATACCTTCCAACTTTTTTTTTTTTAATTGTCACGTTACCTCAACACAACCTTTCAAAATTCAGATTGAAAATATAATTTTCAAGATTTTGAAGCAACAATTTCATAATTTATATCATCTCTATAATTTTTCAGTTTTTTTTTTAAATACTATAAATAAACAAACCATTAGGTTTATAAAAAAAAAGAGGCTCCTGTAAATTATAATAATCATATGAAATAATAATAGAATATTTTTAAAAAAAAAAACATGTATATGAGATATTGGTGGTCATCTTTTTTTCATTTTTAGGGTACACTATTATATAATGAAAGTCACAATAGCTATAAATATAGCTAATAAATGAATGTTTAAAAATTTATATAATATCAAATAAATTGTTTGGTGCAATGGTATCATTTGGAAGAGTATAGTCCATAGGAGTATTTTGTCATCATTCATCAACAAGAGTTGGCATAATTAGTCATAAATTAAAATGCCTTTTAGGGCACAGTGGAACCATGTGCAAGTGTCCCACTTTTTTTATCACAAAATGAAAATTAATTGCTTGAAATAAATAAATAAAAGCTAGAACCTGTCAGCTCTCTTCAGTAATAAACTTTAATGCCGTTCTCTATCAGTCAATCATTTATGATATATGAAAACCTACCACTAACAACCAACCATCTCCTTTATAGCCATCTCAATTTAATTAATATATACATATATATATATGAAATGATAAGATTTTGAGGAGTGAATTGAATTATTAATGTATATGAAAGGTCAAAACTATAATTTTCTTATAAGAGCTAGAATAGCGATTTTCTCCATTTACTAAGTGGTGCCCCTTTATCCCTGGCCTCTAAGGTTAAGAAGAAAATCGAGAATTAAAAATTTATTGGAATTGTAGTATTCAACTGATTTAATTTTATTGAATTGAATTAGTGTATTGTTTAAATTTATTCAGATGGATAAAATTGTAGGCTCACAAGACAATAAAACCCATTATTATATAATTTGAACCCAATTAGATTTTATTTTTATTTAATTTAATTATTTTTTACAATTTGTATATAAAATATAAAACAAATTAATAACTTTAAAAGAACCTATAAAAAATGTTTTTTTAAAAAAATTTAAATTCAAGATAACCATAATTTTTTTTTATCCATTCAAATCCAACCTTAATGGTTCTTAATATGATCTTTGAAATATATAAAATATTATGCTTAAAGCCTAGCCTTGAAATATTATTGACGGTCCATTATATTGAGTAAATCTATAACAAGATTGGGCCTTGAATAAGGTATTATTGGATTTGAGCTCCATCCAATTAATAATAAAGGTGTCTAATATAAATATAGTGGAGTTTAAATAAAATTTAAAATGCATATTTTCGGGCTCAGACAATATGGAAACCATTAGGCCGGGCATCATGGTCCTAGTTAGAGATGACAATGAGGTTGGGTTGCTTGACCCAAACAGGTCGAGAAAAGAAATATTCTCAATTTCTATCTAACCTATCCCGAAATATTAAATAATTTTTTATATTACATTAATTTTTATAAAATTAAATAAAATACATGTTATAAAATCTCATAAAAATTAAAAGTATGGAATTAATTTTTATATATATGCGCTAATATGCTATCAACTCCTAATTAAGATATATACAATTAAGAATCCGGTCATAAATTAAAAAAGAAATATATTCTTTTTTTAATATAAAACAATAAATAAAAAGTAAAGTAAAACAAAAATAGTATTATTATTGTCAGCTATATTAAAATTAAATTTTAGATATGAACCATCATATACGCTAAGAAGAGTCAAAACTTATATTATTCGAGTTCAGATGTAAGTGTCTGAATATATGTCAAACATGAGTATTGCGAACAAAATAAAGATTCAAACAAGCACAATTGACTATTAAAATAAAACAATTGTACAAGGTGAGAATGAGAATAGGCTAGTTATAACTAAGGCACTAACCATCTCAAGGAATTCATCTTTAGACCAATTAGATTGACCACTCATCAACTCGTGTGGCCGAAGCAGATGATGCCGAGAGCAAAAAGGAGAGGCTAGCATCAGCAGTATGAACCAAAGAAGCAAGCAATTCTCCTTTGTGTTTTGCTTACATGCATTTGTATGTGTTTCACTTGGACATTTTGTGATTCAAGCAGGCCATATATATATATATATATACACATTGTTAAATTCTGCTATTAGTCCCTGTGATTTGCAAAAGTTAGGGATTTAATCCCTATACATTAATTTGATCATTTTTGGTCCTTATACTTTTCAAATTCTTAAATTTCAGTCCTCATTGAACAAGAACTATTAAACTCCTTAAGTTCTGCTATTTCTAAAATTTAATGTCACATCAGCTTGTTATTTTCACATACTACTCACTAAATTTTAGTTAATGGGTTAACGACTGTCATTTACGTCAAGACTGAAATTTCAAAATTTAAACAATATAGAGACTTGAAATGATCCAATTGAAAAATACGGACTAAGTATATAACATACAAGACTAGTAATTGAATTTAACCGAACAAATTTAAATGCTATTGTTTGGGTCAAGAGTAAAATTTGATTAAATTTAAGTACAGGGACTAAATCCACAACTTTCACAAAGTAATAGCAGAATTTAACCTATATATATTGTAAACACTTGAATTCATGCATATTGCTCAATTTCACAAGCATATTGGATGCGAAGGCATGTGAAACCTATCACAAAAAATGGGAAATCTAATTAACATAGTTGCTTATGGTGACAAACTGATACTCGACAACATGGCAATAGGCAAATCTAGGGGAGAATGCAGGGGCCGTGATCACAAAAAAAAGGGAAATCTAATTAACGAGGCCATGGCTGAAGATAGTGATTTACTGATATAGATAGAACAATGCAAACAAAGACGAAAATGGAGTTCCAATTGTATTGTGATCACAAAAGGAGAGTTCTAGGAATTAACTTGTATACCACTTAACACATGTCTCCAGAAAAACAAAAATGCCAGGGGTGAATAACGACTAAGAATGGAGCTAAAGTGGCTAATAACTTGCCTGATCCATGGAGGACTGATGACATGTTTTTTTGTGATGAGATGGTAAGCTAGAGTATAGGCTTGAAATCCCACACGAACAAATCCAGTCACATTTACTGATAGACAATACCTGTAAAAATACACATTTAATGAAACAGAGTAATGTAATTCATTAAATCTACATACATAAATTAAGGGTTTTGCAGTTTTGCTAAGCAGACAAGGTTGAAGATTCGTTTTAATATACACAAGGTCCACAAGGTTAACCACTAAAAAATGTCAATCCCCTCATAACTTCTCCCTAAATCCAGAAATCTCTTCTTCTTCTTCTTGCATTTGAGCAAACTTATAAAGCTTTTCATTGAAAACCAACAGTGGATCCTTATCAATTAAGTTACCATTCTCATCATACCCATCCTTCAAAAACACCGCCCAATTCATCTCCGTCCCGGCCAAATAAAACGTCCAAGGTTGTCTCTTGAGCATCTCATAAGTTTGCCTAGTCAAACTAAACTCCTCCTTGAACTCCACAATATGATGTATCAAAGCTCTTTTCTCCAAAGTCAAGCTCAAGAACTCATGTATAATTCCAACCCTATATTTTTCCGCTTCCAAACTCCACAAGTCCAACTTCCACCCGTCAGAATAAGGCGAAACTAATGGTAACGTGTTTAGCAAGTTAAGCTTCTTCACATCATTTTCCTCCAATCCTAAATCTTTACCATACTTAACCGGAAACTTGAAAGCTTTCTTAACCTTATCTTCATTCACTAAAAACTCCTTCTCCAATGCACTAACAGCTAAACTTGGATCCCAATTTACTAACTCAAGGATTTGTTTCCCATCATCTTCAACCACGAGACGAAAATAATCAGGGTATTTCCCGATTTTGTCCCTGAAATCCTCAGGAATTCCAAATATAAGCCGTTTATGATAAATTTTGCTTAATGGAATCCGTTTATTCTTCGACATCATTAATAATTTACGGATTCTCGTGACTCGATCTTCTTCCATGGCTTCCATGATTGATCTCTCTTCGAGGAGTAATTGGTCCATAAAATCAGTAAACCCGAGCCAGATTTTATTGTCGGAGTGACGGTAAGAGGTGAAGAGCAGCGGGTGGCGGGAAATGAATTTGGTGACTTTACGGCCGCGGGGAAATCCGAGTTCCCGGTAGAGTTTTCCGGCGTCGTCGAAGCGGAGGATCTGTTCGGGTTGTTTGGATAGGAATTCTTTGGTTTTGGTGAGGAATCGGTACTTGGCATCACGGGCGAGGAGGGATTCGAAATGGGGGATTTTGTTGGAGTCGGGTGTGACGGATCTGGTGCGGGGAGAATCGGGTTTGGGGCGTTTGGGTTTATGTTTCTTGGGGGTTTTGGTTATGAGAAAAGAGGTGGAGAAGGAGCGTGGATTTGGGAATTTAGGGTTTAAGAGGGGTTTTGCGAGGGAAAAAAGGCGGGAAGCCATGGCGATTCAATTGGTTCGATTGCGAAATACAGAAATTGTAATTTCACCAAGAAATCTAAGCACAGATTAAAGCAAAGACATCTAAACTCAAAACAAATTCAAAAAAAAAAAAAAAAAAAAAAAAAAGAAAATGGAATCGATGAGCAAAAAGCGATGAATGGACCTTAGAGCAGCGACAAAGGCATCGATAAACAACGTAAACTCAAAAACAAATACAAGAAAAAAAAATTAAAAATGGAATTGATTAGCGAAAAAGTGATCGAGGGAGCTCAGATCAGCGACAAAGGCATCGATAAACAACCTAAAACTCGAAATAAATTCAAGAAAAATAATAAAATTTTGGAAGTGATCGAGTGAACTTACATTAGCGACACCATCGCGAGAGGATTCATCAAATACTCGAAATGCTTTTCCGCCATTAATGGTGGGCTGATGGTGAATTGGACTAGGTCATTGATTTTAAGCCCAATTTTAAAATTGGGTTTGCTGTTACTCATGAAATATTACGAAAAAATATTTTAGATATTCCTGAAAATTTTGAGTTAATTACACTACATGTCCCCAAGCTATGGTTCAGGTTTTAAATTGGTCTTTGATTTTTAGAACGTTTTAAAGGAGTCCTTGAAGTTTTAGTATTGTATCAAGTAGGTCTTTCCATAAGCTTAATTGTCTAGTCGAGCCTTAAGGATTTGCTTGGTACAAAGGGAAAAAAAAAAAAAAATAGGATGATGGAAAATTGAAGGGTGGAAAACTTGAAGGATGAAAAAGAGAGGCTAATTCTTTAGTTTGAATTATTATGGTATTCATAAAATAATATTTAATATTAAAAAATAAAAATTTAAAGCTTTAAATATGTAAAATTCGACAGGAGACAGTTTCTATATCTTGTAATAATAGGAGAGTGACAGCTGTGAAATCTAATATTGTCTGAAAATTTTCAGGATCAATAGCATAGAACGGTAGCTATTATATGGCCACGTGTCATGTTACTAGAGAGTAACAGCTGTCAAATTCTATTGGCCGCAACTTGGATTTAAACATTCATACGAACAAACATGAAAATTTGAAATTGCTAAAAATAAATAAATAAATAAATCGAAATTTGTGCCTCTTCTTGAATCAAGAAATTAAAGGATAAATTATATTATTAGTCACTTAATTATGAAAAATTATAAAATTATTATTCAACTATTTAATTTTATTTTTTTCACCAGCATACTAATGGTAATAGCTTTTAAAATTAGTATAATAATAATTTTAACTCTCAAAATTTATACATTTTATCAAGTTAAACTTATTAGTAAAAAAAGTTAACACTTAATATTTACTTATCGTGTAATTTAATCTTTATTTTTTATGATTTTATTTTTTTAATATTTAATTTAACACTTAAATTTTACCTTAATTAAGTACATACGCTTTTTCATAGAACAATATATCAAATATTTATTAGATCATATAATATCAATCGTTATAGATGTTAGATTAATCATTAAAGTTACTAATTAAATATTAAACTTAAATTCAAATATTAAATAATATTTATAGATGTTTGATGGTTTGTAATTTTTTTATATAAAAAAGGAAATAATAAATGAAAGAAGAATATAGTCATTTCTATGTCAGCATCAATTTTATATAAAATTTTGTCATGAAATATAGTACAAGTGTAACATCAGTCGGTAGGCGTCATGGGCATGGCCCCACCTGCTGACACTGCTTTTATGTCTTGATCTTTTTTGGCATACAGATTCCTTAAGGTATTTTTTTTCCTCTATTTTCTCAACCCACTTATATAAATAAATTATTCAATGTGTAAATTTTTTAAAAAAATTATCACTAAATTTAAGGGGTAATATAATTTTTTATCCTAAACATATCTTTTTTATTCACTCTGATAACTAAACTTTACTGCTAAATTTATTTTGGTTCATAAACTAGAAAATAGATATAATGCAATTTTATTGAATTATTTTTCTAGAATTGAGACAAAAGTGATATAATTTATAAATGTTGAGGATTAAAGTTGATAATATGTCAATTTTAAAAGGTACAATCGGTAGCTAGCCGATGACAAAAAAAACACAATTAAATAGTTGAGTAACAAAAAATTACTATTAATTGAAGGACTACTAATGGAATTTACCCAATTTATATAAAAATCAATAAAATCCAATTCATTTTCAAATTAGATCGATTATTTAAAAGAAAACAATAAATTCATTAAATAAGCCTTTATAGTTGGCAAATGGGTTCAATCGCAATTATAGGACAAATTATTTTATAAATCATTTTTACCACATCATCTATGATCATTTTATAATTATTTAATAATATTTCAGTAATTTTATGGATTTTTCTTATCTCAAACCCGGAATTTCAAATTCTAAATTCAGTCTGAAATAAAAACCGTAAATCTCAAACTCCGAACCTAAACCCTGAATTTGATTAGACTATTATAAAGTAAGGGTTTTCTTTAAAAAAATTAAAGAAATCCCTATTAAAAAGGTTTAGAAAAATAAATAAATAAATAACTCGAAGCATCAGATCAAATTTGGAGTTGTTGTTTTAACGAAGACAATATGGTGCCACGTCTCGGAGCATATTGAATTTTCTTATTAGACTATTAAAATTTTTAAAAATTTTATTAGCCCTCAAAAAATTTGAAAATTCTCATCAAGTCTTTTAATTTTTTTAAAAAAATTAATTAGACCCCTCCATTTTTTAATTCTCAGTAAACCTCCAATCTTTTTAGAACTTTTAATTACACTTACCAATAGTTTTGAAATTTTCTCATTAAATTCCTTAAAATTTTTAAAATTTTTAGTTAAACTACCCTAAAATGACAAAATTTGCCGGTGGTCGTCCTTTAAAATCATCTTCATTTTATAGGGACCCGAAAGCGTATAAACTCATTTCTTTTCTCGGAAAGAGTTTTCCCAAATTCAATCCATAATTGAAAATTTACAAACAAATATGTTTTTTTGTCTCAAACAAAATTTCACCCCAAATTAGTATGTTTATGTAATATCTTAAATGGCATTAAATATTTTTATTTGGTACATTTCAAATGTAATTTTATAATAGTTAAAATATGCTATAAGTTCTTGTGCTATTCATAAATTCAGATTTTGGTCCATGTACTTTTATTTTTACGAATTTAGCATCTCTACTTTTTAAATTTTCAAAAGTCTAGTCTAACTTTTTTGTTAAATTTGTCAGTGTAACATTTTGAAATTAAAAAAAATATTAATTTGATAGCCATGTGACCAGAAAATTGATATTGTAATGAATATGAATTTAACAAAATAATTTTAACTTCATTAACAGTTTGACCTGAAATTTGAAATCTGAAAAGTAGAAAAACTAAATTTTAAAATTTTGAAGAGTGTAGGGAGTTACGATGTATTTAACCTTTCTTAATTTCACATTGTTAAAGGCTAAGAAAAATAGGTAAATTTGTCTAAAGGTTGAGAACAAAACAAAGCTATAACTCCATGGACAAAATATAAGAAAAAGAGACTTACCTTTCTTTCCCCCTAAATTTAATTTAATTTAAAATTTTCAATTAAATAAGTTATATATATATATATATTTTTTTTTTGAAATTTGTACAATAAAGTCTTATATACCTTGGCTTTTAAGACAATGACAAACACCAACCATCCTTTTCTATGGAGGTGAGCATAACATGTGAGAATGATGATTCTACTACTTTATTGAAAAATTTCACTGGCATATTTTATTTGTGGTCCAATAATTTTTATATTTTTATTCTTGTTTAAATATTATGTTAGTCCCCTGTATTTGTATAGAATTTGAGATTTAGTCCTTATAATTTAAAAGTTAAAAAATTCAATCCTTCTACTTTTTCAATTTAAAAATTTTAGTCCAATCATTGTCGTTGTAAGTAGTTTCTGTCAAACTTATCAACTTATCATGTTCACGAAGACAACCTAAACAAAATTACAAATTGATAAATTTTTGATAGAAAATACTTACGATTTTAATGGTCGGATCGAGATTTTTATATAAAAAAAGTAGATGTTTAAATTTCATCTTTTTAAGTACAGGGACTAAATCTTAGACTTTATCAAAATATAATGACTAACAACATTATTTAACCTTTAATTTTAAACATATTTATTTATTTTTCCTCTTTAAATCATCTATCTATTAGTGTACTTTTAGTATACTAAAAAGGAAAAAAATAAACCTTGAAGTTTGTGTGTGTGTGTGGATTTTCAAAATTTGCATGTCAAAAAAGAAAAAAACTTCTAAACTTTTCCCTCCCCTTCTATAGGCTTTAGGGTTGTTTTTTTTTTTTTTACAGAAAAATATTTTTCATCTGGTCCCTAAGCTTATTAATACTTCCTTTTTCTTGATTAGAGGCAAAGCAAAAAAATTTCATTTTGGAGTTGAGTTAAAATTATAAAATTTTAAAGGGCTAAAATTTATAAAAAAAAAGTTCATTTTTTAATTATTGTTTGAAGTGACTAACTTACAATAGAAAAAGAAAATTAAATAATTAAGTTTGCACAAATAATGATTGGTATATATATATTAAAAAAGATTTTGTTGATTGAGTCTTAACTCGATTGTGATGGACATTATTGTTTATGTAGAAAGACGTGGGTTTGAGTGCGTTTAAGCGTGTTATTCTCTTATTATAGGTTAGGGAGGTGTTATATGTAGTTCGTTGTCATAATTCTTTTGATAAATTTTTTGGTGTAATATTCTGATTAAAAAAAAACCTTACTTTATAATCATATAACAAGAGAAATAATAATTTAATGGATCTGATTTTAATAGAATAAATAAAACGGTGTTAACAATTGGATTTATGTTTTCTTAATTCAAAAAATGAAGGGGCTAAATTCATAAAAATAAAAAGGACTAAATCCTAAACATATAAAAATTCAGGGACTTATAACATATTATAACCCAAAAATTAAAGGAAATCTACTTACATTCTTCATGCGCCGGCATGGTCCATGCCGAAGGATAAAGTGGTCGGCATACCTTTTTTGAAGCAATCAATTTTTTTAATTAATTATAATTATAATTATAAATGACACATATTTAAATATTTATAATAAAAATAATGGTAAAAGTATTATAGATGTCCATGTGTTAATTGTCAGATTATATTTTCTCTTTTCTACTAAAAAATAGGTAAATTAGTTTCGATATATTAGATCAAAGAGCAAACTGCTTCATCCATTTCTACTATTAAAAACCGGTCTATGTATATCAAAACGAAGTACATGTGACACACCACGTGTAACTATTTTGTTATTCTGTTAGTCAGGTGTAACCAGTCCATAAACTTTAGTCAAATGTGCAATGTCATGTATAAACTTTGATTTTGCGTAATTTCATATATGAAAATTTAATTTGGTTTAGTTTTCACAAATCATTAACAATATTATCGAATTAGCATTATTCTATATTCATATATTACACACACAAACAATTCTATTAAACCGGTATGAAAATAAATGTACATATTCATTTTTTTTAAACTTGTACAATTGAATGATCAACATTTCAAATATACATACGAACCACGATTCAAATTATATGTACATAATTACATAAAATAAAAACTCAGATATTCAAATTATATGTACATAATTACATAAAATAAAAACTCAGATATCAAATTACACGTTAAACAAAACTTTATATATAAATTTGATATTCACCCTTATTTCTTTTTTCCTTTTCAACGCAATTGAAATCCTTGGAAATTTGACTATTACTAACGCATGCTGTTTGCTTTGTTATTTAACGACAATAACTTATGTGTGTCAATGATTTGAATTTCAGGAAAAAAAAATATTTATTTATAAATACAATAATAATAAATAATTGAATATATATTATAAGAAATATATGTGGTTGGATCAAGAAATTGCCCAAAAGGAAAATGTGCATCCCAAAAACCTTCCAGCCAGCTCTGACATTGTATTTCCCCCCAATTATTGAAGGGCATTTCAATAAAAATAATAGAATATTTTTAATTTTTTTTCATAATTAAATTTTAATAAATATTTTTTATTAAAACAATTACTTGAATCGAATAAAATTAGACGAAAAATTAGCCCAAAATCATATTCAAACGAGTTTAACTGATATTTTGAAATTTAGTAATTTTTCTCATTGAACTTGAATTTTATTAATATGTAATGATGCGACATTTTAAATTCCAAAAAATAATAAAACCTAAAAAATGTAAAAAATATTAAAGAATTATAAAGAAATTATAATTTTAGAATGCCATGTCATCAAATTTTAATAAACTCAAATTCAATGACCAAATTAAGAAAAGCCGTGAAGTTTTATGATTAATTTGTGCCAAAAAAAAGTTCAAAGACTAATGATTAAATATTGCTTTATCATTTTTAATAAAATAAAAGGATTAAATTCAAATAAATAAATAAAATTAATTTACCGATTTTCAATAAAATTAATAATTAAACTAATTTAAAAATTAATATATTTTAATATATCCCAACATACTTTAAAATAATATAATTATAAAATGTGTAATACCGTCCTTTTTCCAATTCCTTCCATGCTACGTGAGACCCACTTTACTATACGGTGGGCCAATTTCAACATTAAATAATTAAAAAAAAGGCTTAAGAGGAAACAACATGCTTTTTTGGCTATTGTCTCTCTTCCATTCTATTTTTGAGTTCTGTTTTCATTCTTTAAACCCACTTTCCTCCTTTGATCTTTTGTAAATTTTAACATTTAATGCATTTTGGTCCCAAAAATCCAATAAATTATTCACCAATGCCTGTTCTCTCTTCTTTCTTAAGGTACCATTTCTATCTTCTTCTTTTTTTTTGTTGTTTGTGTGTGTGGGGGGGGGGGGGTAGATCCTTTTTTTCTCTTTGGTTTTGAGTTGGATTTGATCCATGAAAGAAGATTTTAATCATGTTGGAGATTTCAAGTTCTGGGTTCGTTTTGATTTTCAAGTTTTGTATTTCCATTTTTCAGTGTTGGGCTTTGATTTGAAGATAAATGGTGTTTTTTTTTTTGTGTGTGTGTGTGTGTGTGTGTTAAGCTGCAATTTCGATTTTGCTTCATTTATGTATAGGATTTCTGATTCATTGCTTTTAAATGGAAAATAAAAGTAAATTTTGAGCTTGGTTTTTGCATTTTTAATATTTTTGTTACTAATCTTTTGTTTTTTTAGTTTAAATTTTAGCATGTAGTTTATTAAGTGTGATGATATACATGGAAAGTGTATAGCAGTGACTTTTAGTTATTTAAACTAGTTTGTCTATGATCATAGTGAAATTTTAAATTTAAGCAACATAGTATTTAGAAGATAATGATAAACAGTATTTACTTAAAAGATTTAAGAAATTTAAGCAAATCCACTTAGGGTATTTGTTGTAAGCCTTGATATTGCATGATTTTCTTTGAAAATTTTGTTGCCAATGTATGTATGGATGTACGGTCAGATGTGTGTGGAGTTGGATTGCATTTTGCCCTTTCTACTCAAAGAATATGTAAATTAGTCCTTCTACGTTAGATTAAAGAGCAAACTAATATTTCAGTTAAGAATTTCATCTATTTTTACTTGAAAATGGGCGTGGCTGAAATGGATGAAATTTTTAACAAAAGGACTAATTTGCTCTTTGATCTAATGTATAGGGATTACTTTATCTATTTTTTGAGTAAAGGGGACAAAATGCAATAAACTCCTAATATAGGAGTCTCCATGGTACTTACTGGTTCTTGGAATATTTGAGCTCTTGAATTAATTTAATGAGAGAAAAGTCACCAATTTTTCTTTGAAATTTTTTTTGCCTATATATGTATGTATGTGTGTATATCCAAGTTGTTATAGGAGTCTCCATGGTACTTACTGGTTCTTGGAATATTTGAGCTCTTGAATTAATTTAATGAGAGAAAAGTCACCAATTTTTCTTTGAAATTTTTTTTGCCTATATATGTATGTATGTGTGTATATCCAAGTTGTTCTTTCTGGCCCTTTTGTACTTATGATTTTAATGGTTTTCTAATATGGTAACAATGTTTAGGTTTCTTGGAATATTTGAGCCTTTTGGATTGATTTAATGAGAGAGAGGTCACAATTTGCTATGCATTCGGATCTTTGAAATCAGTTGACACAATGAATTAGTATTAATTTGGAGGCCTAGGATGATATCCTGCGAGCAAATTTAGTACTTTGTAGCAGTTAGAATGGGTTCATATACTGGTACTTGTGAAATCGTTGAGGCAGGCAGAGAGTTGAAACCGGTACAACGATCTGTCCGGCCGTCTCGATTGCATTCTGGATCAGATTTAAGTGACAAAGATCGGAAGCCACCTGTGTTGAAACTAGGATACAAGGATTCTCTTGAAGGTGATATTAATCGGCTTTTCGAGGCTATCAATCTTAAAGGTCCGAAAGGTTTAAGTGTTTCGTATCAAGGAGATGCAAGCTCGAGCTCTTTAAAGAAAAATGCTTTGAAGAAACCGATTGCAATGGGGATGCTCCATTCCCCGAGAATAGGTGGCTCGGAGCGGTTGTCATTGAAACATGCATTAAGGGATCTTTGTATTTCCAGGGCATCGGAAATGGCTGCTATGAAAAGATTATCGATGTCAACTAGTTCTCCGAGGTTCTCCGAAGCTGGAAGGATAAAAAGTTTGTTCGATTCGGTTGTAGTTGAATCTAGCGGTGGATCTGGTCATCAGAAAGATGAAGGTAACCGAGGTGTGGTTGAAATATCGTTGGTGCCTGAAGAAAGCAAATTGAAGTCATTGAGCCAAAGTACTAATTCTTCACCTCGGTTTGTTCGTGCCACGACAGAAATTAGCACCGAAGCTTCTACATCGAGTCGAACTGATGTTTCTGCATCAAGAAAAGTTGGAACTAAAGCACCAAAGGCAGAGCTTCATCGGAAAGAGGAGCATACTTCTGCTGGTAATAATACAGTAGAACCGGAAAAGACTGTGCCAGCTTCAACAAAGTTACCAAAACGAGCATCAACACCAAAGTCGGGACGAAAGGTCCGGCTGCAAGTTGTTGCTACTTCTAGCTCAATGAATGGCAAAAAGGTAAATAGGATGACGAGAAATGCACCACAGGTAGCCAAAACGGTTGTCCAGAACAGGAGTTTGGTCAAGAAGAAAATAAAGTCGGAATCCACTTCCACCACTAGCAACAGAGTTAACAGCAGCTCGGATTCCACTACGAGTCAATTAGTTTGTCAGAGATGTCAATGCTCTATGAAGAATTCAAGTAACGAGTCTAATCAAGATTCCATGAAGTCAAATGCATCCGGGATTAGTGCTGAAGTTAACTCAAATCCTGTGAAATTGGCTGAAAACATTTCTAACAAAGCCCAACCTCCCATTCCGAGGGCTAAAAAAAAGAGCCCAAAATCGAGAGATAAGGGAGACTTTTCCCAAAGTCCGAGTAGCCTTGGTGATAGTACTAGCACGAGCATTAGTGATTACAGCAATTTGAGTCGGTCTAGCTGTGGGAATAGACCTCACATGTCCAAGGACGTTAAATGGGAAGCCATCCGACATGTTAAGATACAGGATGGAATCTTGGGGTTGAGACATTTCAATCTTTTAAAGAAGCTCGGTTGTGGGGACATCGGGACAGTATATCTTGCTGAACTTATTGGTACAAACTGCTTCTTTGCATTAAAGATCATGGACAACGAATATTTGGTAAGAAGGAAGAAAATGCCGAGGGCTCAAACTGAGAGAGAAATATTAAGAATGCTCGATCATCCTTTTCTACCAACGTTATATACACAATTCAATTCCGATAACTTATCTTGTTTGGTTATGGAGTATTGTCCGGGTGGAGACCTTCATGTCCTTCGTCAAAGGCAGCCTGGGAGATGTTTTTCCGAGCCCGCAGCTAGGTAAGATGCTTAGATGATGAAATGTCGAGTTCATATTTCCTTCTAATAGTTTGAAATATCTTTTATCTTGCGTGTTTCAGGGTCATTCATTCAGTTTGAACATCTAAAGCATGATAAGTTCTGATAATTTATCGTTTTTCGTTTGATCTGAAATCGCTGTATTTCCGAACAATTTATATTTATGCAGGTTTTATGTAGCTGAGGTCCTTCTTGCCTTGGAGTACTTGCACATGCTTGGAGTTATTTACCGCGATTTGAAACCCGAAAACATTCTTGTTCGAGAAGATGGCCATATTATGCTCACGGATTTTGACCTCTCACTTAGATGCTCAGTTAATCCAACTCTTCTGAAATCCTCATCGAATTTGGATCCTGCAAGGATGTCTGGTTCGTGTGGAGGATCGGGTTGCGCCGAACCCTTTTGCATTGAACCATCGTGTCAAATCCGTTGCTTCAGTCCTAGGTTATTGCCTGCTCCTACAAAAACAAAGACGGTAAGGCCAAGCCATGCTTCCCAAGTTAGATCATTGCCACAACTCGTGGCTGAGCCTACTGATGCAAGATCCAATTCCTTCGTTGGAACACACGAATACTTGGCTCCCGAGATCATTAAAGGAGAAGGTCATGGAGCCGCCGTTGATTGGTGGACTTACGGTGTCTTTCTTTACGAGCTTCTCCATGGTAAGACACCGTTTAAAGGTGCAGGGAACGATGAAACGCTAGCTAATGTCGTGTTACAAAGCCTTACATTCCCGGACAGTCCTATTGTTAGTGTCCAAGCAAGGGAACTCATTCGAGGTTTGTTGGTAAAGGAGCCTGAGAATCGTTTGGGAACGGAAAAAGGAGCTGCTGAGATCAAGCAACATCCGTTTTTCGAAGGTTTGAATTGGGCTTTGATACGATGTGCTGTCCCACCGGAACTACCTGAGTTGTATGAATTCGGGTTTCCGGCCGTGATGTCCCCGAAAACAAAGAGCAATTATTTGGAATGTAAAGCTGCTGGAAAGCAACTTGAATTTGAATTATTTTAATGAAAAGAAATTTGAAAGAGTTTTTTTCATCATCAAAGGATCTCTTTAGCTCATGATGTAGATTTGATGGTATAAGATAGATTGCCAAATTTTGACGCATCAGAGTTATTTGTATTAAAAGATGGATTGCTTTTTGTCTCATTTATTAAAAAAGTGAATAAATTAGTTCCTGTACGTTAAGTCAAAGAGTAAATTGGTCTTTTTGTTAACAATTTCAATTCATTTCTAGTGTTAAATATTTTTTTCTGTATCTCTATATGAGGATTACGTGGCACGTTATATGTAATTGTCTGACTATGCTAAAAATGAATGAAATTTTAACCAATATTTTTAGAATTGGACCGATGGTTAAATGGATCGACTATTAATTGATCGACTACGTTATTAAAAATTTTTTATTATCAATTTGTTCTGGTTTCCCCTAAAATTTTTTTACAACATCCAATAAAAACATGCCATAGGTTGAATTTTTATCTACTGTTATTGTTTCTTAGTAAACTGGGACAAAATTGGTAATTCAAATACAAATTGCAGGAAAAACCTTTAAGGACCAATTTAAAAATTGAGATATGGTTTAGGGGCCAAATTACGAATAAAACCAAAAAATAACATGTGGCCTTACGCCAGGAAATTTCCAAGAAACGATGCGTTTTAGGCAACCGATAAAACTTCATTTCCTTTTCGTTTATCTATTGATTCTCCGGCACCTAGCTTTAGCTTATTTATCATTATATTACAGTTGAAGCTACTTTTGCTTTGCTTCCGTTTAGCTTTAATGGCGTCAAGCTACGGCGACGATGAGTTCGTTGTTCTCCTATGCTCCGATCCTAATAACCAGATCGAAACTGATATCTCCAATGAAGAAATCGTTATTTCCACAACGGATTTCTCCAATTGGGATTACCCTTCCACTCTCTCTTTCTCAACGTTCAAAATCCAAGCTCATCGGAATAGGTAGTAGATCCAATCTTATTTTCGATCATTTTATTCATTTCTCTCTCTTTTTCTCCGAAATAAATTAAGAATTTAGCTTCGCTTTTTGATGTTTAGTTTCGAAATTCTTTCTTGTAGGCTTATTGAAGAATCTTCCTACTTCCGTGGCCTTCTCAGTGGAAGTTTCAGGTTTTTTTATTTTAGAAATAAATTTTAATTATTAAGCCAGTGCTAATTAGTATAATTCTTGATTAATCCTCTGAAATGTAACTTGCTGAAGTATTGTTTAGCTGTAAAAAGTTTTTGATCGGGTAATGGAAGTAATGCTTAATGAGCTTGTTATGAATTTGGATTTGTTCACAAAACGGTGAATAGATTTTAGAAAGAAAGTTTAATTTTAAGCTATTTGATTAGTATAACTCTTGATTAATCCTCTGAAATTTAATTTGCGATGTATTATTTAGCTGTAAAAAGTTTTTGATTGAGTGATGGAATTAATGCTTAATGACCTTATTATGAATTTGAGTTCGTTCACAAGTGAACAAATTTTAGAAAGAAATTTTAATTATTAAGTTAGTAATGATTAATATAATCCAAATTTTGGAAAGAAATTTCAATTATTAAGCTAGTAATGATTAATATAATTTTTGATTAATCCTCTGAAATATAATTTGCTAAGTATTATTTAGCTGTAAAAAGTTTTTGATTGAGTAATGGAATTGATGCTTAGTGGCTATCTTATGAATTTGAATTTGTTCACAACTCGGTGCAGTGAATCATGCTTGGACTATATTTCAATCCAGTGGCAATTGGAAACGTTTTTGAATGTCGTTAGATGCATCTTTGGCTTCCGTTTAGACATCACTTCTAAGAATTTCATCCCTCTTTTCCAGGTGAGCATTTGGCTGCTTCAAACGTTTCTGCTAGCGTTTTTTTTAATGCCTCAAATAAAGATGGGTTAGAGAGCAACTTAGCTGCTCATAGGTGGACATTAAAATTTGCTACAATAATTTATTTAGTTAGATAGTTGCCATTGTCTAAGTTTACCACTCTCATTTTATTTGATTGAATTTTGCAACTAAACTTCATTGAATGTTTGGCACTCAATTTTGTTTTTTGATTAAATTTTGTTACTTAATAGTGATTTTGGATACTTAAAGACAAAATTTAACAAAAAATTTCTTTAATTGTTTCATTTTAATAATTAAATACAATAAATTTATAAAAATATTAAAAAAATAAAATTATCATGGAATTTTGATTTTATAAAAGAAGGACTTGAAAAAAATAAAATAAAGACCAAAATAAGTAAAAAAAAGTCTGGGATTTTATAAAATAAAAATTCTATGTAAAATTTCCAACTTAATAATCTTTATTAAATTAATTTTTTTTGTTAATTGTTAAAGTAAAATATTTGTAATAACATTTTTTTTTTTAAAATTTTGTGTTGAAATCATTCAAAATTAAAGTTGATAGGCAAAATTCAATAAAAATAATAAATCAAAATTTAGTGGAAATTTCAGCCAGTAAAAGTAGAATGGAAAAATATAGTACAATTGCAAATTTACCCTTGATCGTGAAAGTACGATGATAAATATTAATCAAAGTAAATTATAGTAACAAATATCAATATCTAGTTATCGTATGGTGGAAATTTTCACTTTGACACAATAAAGAATAACCACATTGCTGTAACTTTGGAATATGAACTCTCCCTATTATATCTTAAACCAAGTTGGTTGCCTTTAAATTTCTGCACCACCTTCCAGGCAGCGCTTTATTTCGGAGTGGAAATGCTTCTCATGCAGTTGAAATCTTGGCTTTCTGAGGCGTCCTTATCCAAGGATACTGGGCTGTGTCAAATACAATTGGAGGATCTGATTGATATATGGGATTTTGGTTTAGAACTTGGTAAGGACTTACTGTGTATTTCGAGATTATTAGAAATAAATAGAGATGCTTATTATGTTAGTCATTGCATTTCATTTGATGTTAATGGGGTGGTGTCCAACTAAAAGATATATTTTGAATATGTTGCAGATAATGGTTTTGTTCAAGAAATATGTGCAAGCTACCTAGCAAGAAACTTTGTATGTGCTAAACTTCCATTCAGTTTTTGAGAAATCACCAGTAATGTCAGCTTGTGACCTTGTTACAAGTTTCTGATTGATCAAATCTTCTATGAGCAAGTCAGACCTCACTTGAAATTTTCATATTCACATTCTGTCATAGACTTTAAGCTGTTACTGAGTTGAACAATGTTGATTATCATGACAGTTAGGTTGGGTTGGTGAGTAGTTGGTCTCCTTTTGTTATTAGACTGGAAGAAGAGTAAATATTAAAAAGTGCACTCATTTCTTAACTTATCATCTGAGCACTTTTCTCGACAAAGGACGGTTGTGTTAGCCTCTTAGACTTATCATGAGGGTGGCAAGAACATTGCAGTGGTGAGAGAGACATGTTTGCCAAGGATTAACTTAAATGTGTCTGTTTAGATCGAGCTGTAGGATGTTTCCATGATTGATTCTTCTTTTGATTGTTGTCTCTCTTGTAGGCTTGATATTGTTTTCTAAAATAACTTTGGTCTCTTCTTAGGAGTGCCTGTCTTATCATGCTAAAGTTATCATTGTCATATCACTTTTCATGGAGAAGCTTGTATTGAATCAGCTTGCTTGTGCATTTGACTTTTGTGATGCATTCGTTTCAGACCATATTAGAAGCTGATGAACTATTGTTAATTTCCTGCAGATGTGGGCCATGTCTAATAAAATTTTCAAAGACATGCCTTATGAGTTGTTGTTACTTTGCATAAAGCATCCCCATTTGACTATAGACAGGTTAGTAATTACTGTTAAAATATTCTGATATTCACTCTTACCAAGTGTTTTCTGAAGTTTGATGGTTTTGTAAACTTCCACAGTGAGAAGCATCTTTCTGATGCACTATTAATTTGGCTTCATTCTAATACAGAACAGTTGGAAAGATCAAGTAAGACAGAATGTGAATTTTTTGAGATTTTAAAGCAGGTAGATTTTTACATTTCCATGGTAGTTCCTCAGGGATGTAGCCATGAATTTTATGTTGGGGGCCTGGGGTAAAAGGGTATCTGATTATAAATTTTCTTCTGGGGGTGGGCCGTGGGTGGGTGGGGGGGGGGGGGAAGCAAAATAGGTTTTTCAATTATTCAAGTAAGACAATATTAAAAACCTAGGAAGTTTGATAGATCCTAGCGTTGCAGAATGGATAGTCTAAGATTTTACCACTGCAGATTCAAACTTTTTAATGGCGAAGAGTTATTTTAAGATGAAAGAAGATAAATCTTGTTTGAACAAAATCTTTTCCAAATTTTATTTGATTATCATATGTTCTGATATTATTCATGTTATTGATGTTGAGCAGATCCGCATTAGCCTTTTGCCATTATGGTTTGCTGCGGGTATGTTCAGTTACGTTGTTGTTTTATTTATTGGATGATAGGATATTTTTATTTTTATTTTCATTAAATTAACAATGATGTTATTCAAATTTATATTGCAGGGAAAAGAAGTTCTAACAGTTTTTCTGAGCTTGCAAATGAGAGTGTTGACTCAATTTTTAAACTAATGAAAGTTACACCAAAAGGATCAATGAATGTTTTAGGCGATGGTGACTTGAGTCATCTCAGAATTCGATTGACCAAATATTCCAAGGTCTTTCCTTCTCTATCTTTCTAGCTGCCATCCATTCACTTGGGATTTCCAAGAGGATTAACCAATAATATTTTAGATTTCAATTGAGAGATATTGTGACTTGTGAGAATTTACGTCTTTTGGCAATTTCATTTGTATATAGTACCCAAAACCCGTTACACTTGAATTTGCATGATTTCTGCAATTACAGCATCTAGAAGCATTTGCTAAATCTGATTAGAATCATCATTTTATCAAAGTGAACATACAGTATGCTAGCTTTTGGAGTTTCCAGAAGTTATATAAATGGGATTATGTAGGTCTAAAATGCATTCAGCATGTTAGGGGTCTCAAATACTCAAATCATGTGAGTAACCATTTATGCTTAGCCATCATGTTTACTTATTTGATATCCAAACCTGCTTGTCACATGGCTCCTTTTCATTTTTTTCTCTGTGCAGAAAGTGGACCTTTCTGGTTGTCCACAGATAACACCAATGATTCTGCTCTTGTCTTTTCTTCCAAATAACCATAATTCATATTTGGCGTTGAGAAAAACTATCAAGGAATCTGCTAGTAACTTTGAACAAGCTGATGGAACTAAATGTCAAATCACACAGAGTTTGCTGCCTACTTTGTCCTTTGAAGCAGTACTAGAGGTGGATATATCAGGTTGTCTGAAGCTACCTCTTGAAGATGCTATTGATTACTTTTCAAATTCATTTCCATTCTTAAGAAGGGTGAAAGCTGCTTATCTTTTGAACTTCCAGATGACCACTTTGTATAGGTTGATTCAGAAGTGTTCTCTGGTCTCTGAAGTTGATATAACTGTTGACCTAAATCCACTTATTTCATCACAACTGTCAGTTATATCCTCAAGCTCAGCTGTAATTTCAATGGCACCAAACAGAGCATATTTTGTTGGTGATAAGTTTTCTATGACATCTCTTTATCATTTGGGACCTTCACTATCAAATATCACAAAGCTGACATTGGAGGGCAGAAGTGATGTCTGTGGTGAGATGTTCTTCCTCTTCTTTTTGTGAATAAGAGTTGTTCCCAACTAATTAAAAAAAATGTTATAATTACTCTGATCAAGAAAAGTTTGCGAACTTTGAAGATTATTCTTAGCCGTAGGCCCTTAGTAAGTTTCATCAGGATTCTTTTTTTTTCTTTCAATCTTATAATTTTTTTCTTGATGGAATGGCAATTCATATTTGCATCACGTCACTTACAGTGACCAGTGAGCAAAATACAACGATGTCAGAATATATTTTAACCGTCTTTGCTATTGATATTTTCTTTAACCATGAAAACAGTGACTGGTGAATCTTTTCTGTTGCCATGTATGGTTTTTGTAACTTCAATCACTTTGTTCTTCTGCTTTTTCCTCTTGGCAACTCTTTCTAATGTTTCCCCAATTTTTGTTCCAGATTCGCATATCCAGTATATCTCAAAATTCTGTGCCTCCTTATGTTATTTGAATCTTAAGGGGTGCATCTCGGTGACAGATGTCTGCATGGCAAATTTTATTTGCAGATGTACAAAGCTACAGTCACTTCTAGTTTGTCATACTTATTTTGGAATGAATTCAATTCTAGCTCTTTGCAATGCTAGTCCTAGTTTTAGTAATTCTCCATCTGCACAGTTTGGAAAAAGACCTTTGGATTCATTGGCGTCTAATCTTCAATTACTGCACATGGGTGGCTGCAAGTGTAAGCACGTCTTCCTTATTAGATAAATTATTTATTAATTGCAGTATGGTCTCCATTTTACTCCTAGTTATTGACCCTGGGTCATTTGCTTGTAATTTCTTACATTTTCCCTTCTCTCCCATGCTGTTTTGGACTTCTATTTTTTTCACATAAACTACCATCATCTTCTCTCACAGCCACAATTACACATTTTGATCTCCTCTCATTTACTTTTAACTTCAATGCAAAGAACACCTCTTGATGAAGGATGTCATTGATTGTATGATTGAATGGATGGTACGAGTCATATGACTATAGGGATGCAATGTAATAAAATGGTCTGGGTAACTAATATCTAATAAAGCCACATATTGGCAACTTGAGGTGACAAATCAAAGATTTCTCTGTCTGCCTAAATTTCAGATTTTAACATTGACGTCGTAGTTCAACCATGCACATTTTTTGGGGGTAATTGATATCGAAGAAAGCTCATAAGCTAGGATCCAAAGCTTCAATGAAGTTAATGCATTTTATCAGAGGGCTAGCTTTCTGAGTTTCCTTATTTTGTCTTTGCCATTAAAATTAGTTTTGCTATTGGGATGCCTAAAAGTACATGACTTGTCTGTTCTTCCACAGGTGCCGATGAAGCTTCTTTACTAGAGCTTTTGTCCCAAACACAAATGCTGAAGAGTCTTTGCTTGAGGGACACAAATCTTGTTGACAGTGCTCTTTGTAGCCTCTCGGGTTCTCTCTTGGAGGTGCTTGATGTTTCAAATACAATGGTTAGTTAGCAAACTCACTGGTCCTTCTATGTATATATTTTATATATATATATGATGTTGCATTTTAAAATGAAGTATAGAATAAATGAGTAACAAACTTGGTATTTTGACACACTTTTCCATGTCCTGAAATTCTGTATTTAATCTATAGCTGCGCTCTCCATATGCTTATAGAATTTGCATTCATATTTAGACCATTTTATACTTGATCCATAGCAAGCAGTGGTTTCTGACATGCGTGAAATGTAATTCTGCTCAAGTTTCTGATAAGATAGGTGCTGTAAAATGAAAATTCAGTTCTCACCTCTCAAATTTTCAGATTTCTGGCGCGGCATTACATCATGTTGTCTGCACAAATCCTGGCCTTAAGTGTTTGAATGCAAGAGGCTGTAAAAATTTGTTTCAACCAGAAAATACAAAAAAAGGGGCAAAAATCTCTTCCTCATATTCATGTGAAGAACTCTTTATCGAGCTTGGTAAGACATGCCGATTAGAAGAAATTGCACTAGGATGGGGGCTTTCATACTTTTCTTTACAAGCCCTAAAACCTGCAATTTTGTCGTTGAGAGCAATGACTGTGGGTTTGGGTGGAACATTACCTGAAGATTCACTGAGATTACTGCCCACCACATGTCCTTTGCTGGAATCATTAGTTCTTTATTTTCAGGTAAATAATCTATCCATTAGCATGTTATCTGGTGGACATATTATCCTATTGGGTTAATGGTTCCACGCTTTCAATTTCACAGTGATTAAAATCCACCTACACTCGTGTTAGCTGCTTTGAGAATTTAAAAAATGCAACAAGTTTTCTCTGCCTGTAGAGTTATTTGAAAGAGTATGTTTAAGATATCTTCTAAATGGCATATTTTCTTTGCCACGTCAGATCACGTTGTTTCCTTGTCTTTGCATGAAGAAATTAACATGTGGTTTCTTAGCTAGTGATATAAATACGCAATTACTTTAGTGAAATTGGTTGAGGATGAGGCCAGCTGTTATTGACTCAAGTGTAGTCCATGTGCATCTATTTTAGTCTTTTCTTGTAATTGTTGAAATGCACTTATATACAGACTTTTGTTTATTATTTATCTTTTAAGTTCTTTGTAGGTAATATCTGATTGCATGATAATCAACATACTGACATCCTTAAGGCAATTGCGAACTTTGGCTTTGTGCTACTGTCTTGGTGATATATCCATTTCAAGCTTCAACTTATCTATGCCAAATCTGCGGATATTGAAGCTTGAGAGAGTAACTCCTTGGATGACTAATAATGACTTGGTTCTTCTGACTCGGAACTGTGCCAACTTGGTTGAACTTTCCTTGTTAGGATCCAAACTTAATTCAGGTAAAGAGACTAAAGGATACAGTTGATGTGGTACTAATCTTTGCTTGTAATATATCCACATTTTTTTTCTTGTTTCTTATTTTATGAACTAATTTTCAGTATCCATAAGATAACACGCTGTTGATGTGATTATTGATGGATTCCCTTTTGCTGTGCTATTGGTTTGTATATGATTTTTTAATGTTCTGTTTGTATGTGACTCGGTATGTCTACAGTTGAAGTTTAACAAAAGTAATACCTTTTGCATGCGATTGAGGTAGTCACCAATATTCCCCGTGTTATTGTTTTGTTTCCTCAGATGCTCAATGTATCATCTCACACGGATGGCCAGGCTTGATTTCTCTCCATCTCGAGGTTTGTTATGCTCTGTGCCTCTAGAATTTAGAAAAAAAAAAATCTCGGTTCTTCTGTTTTCTTCAAGAGGATTCCATGAAGGTTTGATGAACTTAATACACTTGTGTAAAATGTTTTGTTCTAAATTTACGGGTCAGTTTTCAAGCCAATATGACTATTTTGTCCAGTGACATTTCAGGACTTCCTATAAATGAATGATCTAGTTCAATTATTCCACACACACTGTATTTTTTATGACTTGATCCTTTTGTCGCATAGGACTGTGGAGAAGTGACCGAAAATGGCATTTCTTCTCTTTTCAACTGCATTGCTATCGAAAATCTCTTGCTTCGCCATAATGTGAGTATTTGCTAATGCATTCTCATTTACCCTAATCAGATATGTGTCTATTTCGTATTCCCATTGTTAGCCCCTGTAGAATACGAAGTTTCAATACAGAACCCTGAAATAGTTAGCTTTTAATCAACTTTTTCTAATGTTATCCGGATTAAAGATGTGAGTGCTGCATATGGGTACATGTCCAACACAGCTATGTGTAATTATAAAGTTCTTTCATGTACTTGAAAGGTCATATCTGCATACCCATATCCAGATATGTATCGGATATGGGCGTCAAACATGGTTACTTCAAAATAAGTGAAGGGTTAGAGCAACATAGGTCTAATGTTCTTTAATGTACTGACCTGACTAGATGCGCGGACCTATACTGTTTTTGGATCTCACGAGTCTCTAATGTTTTATGGTATTACCATAATTTCTATTAAATTGCATGTGTGTTAGCAGCGAGCAATTACTCTTAAGAATTCGAAAGCATATACTGTTTTTGGATCTCACGAGTCTCTAATGTTTTTGTACGTATTTTAACGTCATTGTATTGTTTAGCATCAATAGCTAATGCATTGCCATTATTTATACAGGGCTCTGGTATACAAAGAAACTTCATCCTTGAAGCTGCTTCAAAAGTAATCTCTTTATAAAATAAACATGCTAGTTTGCATTTTTGTTATCCGACTTTCTTACGTACTTCAGTTTAGTACCAAAATACTGATAGCTGTGCCTTACTGCAGATGCCAATGCTTCGGCAAGTATCGCTCGATGTGTGTGATGCAAAAGAAGGTGATTTCGACCTTCCAGATGTAAGTTAGAAGTTTACTTGCTTCTCAGTTATTACTTGCAGAATAAGTTTAGACATAGTGCATTCGAACATTCACTTGATCCACAGTGTTAGCATCTTGATCAAGTAGACCTGTCGATTCTGACCTGAAGCCAAAAACCTGACCTGATCTAATCCGATTTGATCATAAGGAGACAACAACTGGAAACTGAAGAAAGAAAAAAAAGACCTGAAACCGAACCAGAAAATAACCCGAACTCAAAATGACACGAATAGAAAATGACCGAAATCCAAAATGATCTGAACCTGAAGTTTCTCAAAGATGTAACTTGAATTGATCCAACCTGAAAAACCGACCAACAAATTCAAATGACTTGAACTCAAAACAAGCTGAAAATTTTAAAACCTGAATTGGTCCAAATCTCGACCCACTCAATTGATATGTTTACTAAAAAGTATTATAAATCCATCTTGAATTACTATGATCCTTTACAACTTTAAACTAATAGTTTATGTTTCTGTAAATTCAGTCCATCGTGTGTTATCAGGCAAACAAACTGAAACTTCGTTCTCAAATATTATCGCAGGATGCTGACAGGTATTCTTTGAGAAGTGTGAAGATTGCCCGATGCAAGTCGACTAGATGCAATGTAGGCTCCCATTTTGCAGATACTACTAGAAAACCAGTGCATAGGGAGACACTAGTACTGGTATGGAACAGCACAAATGTTGTTAGAAAAGTCGTGAAGGAAAGGCTATAGCCTTTGAACGAAAGGACATGCCGGCATCGGCAGCATGAAACAAATAGAAAAGCCAAGTGATTTCAGGTTCGAATTGTATCGGTTGTTTTTATTAGACATGGAATTGTTTTCGTATTCAACTATGGTAGTAAACTGAATTGTTATGAAGTCCACCAAACCAAATAAGTTTCGTGCAAGACACCCTTTGATTCTCAACAATGAGAGCTGAGCCACCTTTGATTTCTCCAACCTCCTTTTTTTTAGTCTCGTCCAACCTTCCAAAACCTACTTTGCTTACACACAAATTCTTGGACGAGACTAAAAAAAAGGAGGTTGGAGAAATCAAAGGTGGCTCAGCTCTCATTGTTGAGAATCAATGGGTGTCTTGCACGAAACGTGTTTGGTTTGGTGGACTTCATAACAATTCAATTTACTACCATAGTTGAATACGAAAACATATAAATAGAATAAAGGTTTCTGAAAGCTAAATAATGTTCCCAATTTTTTTTGATATTCACATTTATATTCAAATAACATAATTAAAAATTTGACTTTTTTAACGTCTAAAAATAAATCTAGTGCATTAGAAAAGAGAATTATTATAAGCAGTAATTTTTTATGTACCATTAATATATAAATTTCGTGCATCATCAGTAAATAATAACATACCATATGAGGATCTGGGTTACCAACACTTGTTGAAGGATTAAAAAGTAAAAGTTAAATTTTGCATAAAAAACAACAATATAATAGCAATAAACAGCAGCAAGAAAAAAATTAACCGGAAAGATGCATGAAGAGCAAGTAGTAAAAAACAAGCAGTAATTTTTTATGTAATGTTGATATATAAATTTCGTGCATTAACAGTAAATAATAACATGACATATTATCATTAAATTAAATAAAAAATTATGCATAACAGATCAGGGTTCTCAAAGCTTGTTGATGGCTGAAAAACCAAATCACCTGAGAACTCTTTCTCTCAGAGTTCATGCCTGCACTCGGCATCAAAGAGTTTTCACCTATGCCTGCACTCGGCATCAAGGAGTTCTCACCTATGCCTGCACTCAAATCGGCATCAAGGAGTTCTCACCTATGCAAAAATTTGTAAAAATAACCGTAAAAAGGATTTGCAAAAATGGTGCGACTTGAAGACGTCACATTAACAAAAATAAAAGGAAATTATTCTTTTTTTTTTTTTTTATAAAAACGACCCAAAAACGGTTACATCAATTTATTGCATCCTTCATAATCAAATCGTGAATTTTCATCGGATAATCCAAATGAATATCCATATTACAAGCATTGTCTTTAGCCAATTTACACAGTCTATCAGCCACTTTATTACACACTCTAGGACCCATTTAAAGATGAAAAAGATGAACTTTTGTTTGTTCAGGCAAGTACAGCATATAATGGCCCATAGTAGTCAGGTCAATGTTTCTCTTATTAAAACGGTTGACCATACTGGCATTGTCAGTCTAAAAAATCACCTTCTTCCATCCTTTTCTATGCGCGTAGCTAATGCACTCTTCACAGGCTCTCATTTCTGCCCATTCGACACTTATCCCTTTGTTCGTTATCCCTGTCCGACCTCCAAGCACAAACTCATCACTGTCTCTTGCAACCAGGCCAAAACACACTTGGTTGCTGTACACCGCAGCATCAAAATTTATTTTTATCGTGCCCAACTCAGGCTTCTTCCAAGCATTTCCCTCACTCGGTCTTGGAATCATCGACTTCTCAGTCAAGCTATAAATTCGGAACTCGTGGCTCAAGCACGAAGCTCTTTCCCATATAGCTTTTGCTTCATCTTCAACCCTCTTGAAAACATAGTTGTTCCTGCTGTTCCAAATGTTCCAGAGGATCGTCACAAAATCAGCAGCAGCTGTTTTGTCCAACACCCTCATCGTTTCTTCCAACCAATCGATACAGCGAGTAAAATTCTTGTCAAGTAACCTGTTTTTAAAACCCCCGTATTCCAGCACAGCCCTCGCCTTAGGACAGTCTTTCATTGCGTGGATGAGGGTCTCCCTTTCATTTTCACACCTCGGACACATGCTGTTGAAGCCCTCACGGATACTCGCAATCTTATTGTAGGTTGGCAAGATATCATGACCTAATCTCCAGCAGAATATACGGATTTTGGGGAGCGTCTAAAGTTTCCAAATAACCCTGAAGGCCGAAACCTACCTTCTTAAGAATCAGCCAAGAGTAAGCCGTTTTAGTGGAGAAATAACCCCAAGGGTTGTGGAACCAAACACGTTGGTCAGCATGGTTATTATTAAGAATGGGAATTTTGCAAATCCAGTCTTCCATGTTTTCCCCAAAAGCTCCAGGATCCTATCTTCTTTCCACCCATCTCTGTCTTCTCTTATCAGCTCAGATACTTTGTTTTCATGCGTCAGACTTCTCTCTATTCGTATAGCAGAACCTGACAAACCTTCAAAACCCCAATTGTCTTTCCAAGATCGATGCTCCTACCATTTCTCACACTCCAACCAAAACCTTCGCTTAAGATACTAGCAACATTAGCGATGTTCTGCCAAGTAAAGGAGGGTTTATCAACCTTCTTGGGGTGAAAGACATCCCCGTTCGGGAAGTATTTCGCACTCAGAACCTTGTAGCAAAGAGTGTTTTTACAAGTGATGAGACGCCAAACTTGCCGGCCCAAAAGGGCTATGTTAAAGAGATGAAGATCCCTAAAGCCAAGGCCTCCCATTCCTTTGGGGTAGCACATTTTGTCCCATGCCATCATTGTCCAACCACGGGTTTTGTCTTTGTTGTTCCACCACATACGACTCATCTGTGTTTGAAGCTCCTCAATAATGCCTTTTGGTGCCAGGAAGACCGATAAGGCCTAGGTAGGTATGGCCTGCGTGATAGCCTTTAAGAACACCTCTTTACCACCATATGACAACAAAATCTTTGACTAGCCCTTTACTCTGCAACTACACCGATTTGGTTGAGGGCCTCCTTGATCTCGTTGTCCGTGAAGTCCTTCAGCAGCCTTTCGTTTGCTTCCCTAGGAATGCAACTATCAATATAATCCAAATTGAGAACACTGTTAGTGTCGAAACCATTTTTTTGTTTGGAAAATGGGTTGACTTTAAAAGGAAAATGGAGTCACCACCAATCTTTTTTTAAGTGCGACTGGATCACTTTAGAAAACATTTTAGTCTACGAATTTTAAGAAAACGGGTTCGGGATTCGGTTACGCACGAGGAAGGATTAACACCCTCGTGACGCCCAAAATTGGTACCTCATTGATTGATTAATGTCCTAATATCAAAAATTGGAAGAGATTTCAAAATACGGATCTTTTGGAAAACGTTTGGGTAATCCGAATTGGATATCGAAATTCTTTTGTTCCGAAAGGATGAAATATCACATCCAGCACGTTAGGATACGATGTTTCAAACCTTTGACATCAAGATCATTTCATGACTTCCAAAATTCATGCATTGTCGTTTTAAAAAGGGTATTCCATTATTTGGCCAAACGAAAGAACCGAAATCCAGCACGTTAGGGCACGATTCCAAAACTTCCAAACATGAAATATTGCCTTATTTTTAAAGTTGAGAAAACACGATCAAAACTTTAAAAGGATATTTAGTCCTTTGGACGAGCGGAAAATTGAAACTCAACACGTTAGGGCACAATTTCTCAAAACTTCCAAGTATAAAATATTGCATTGTTTTTAAAACACGGACATAGTCCTCAAGGATATTTAGTGATTTGGTCCTCAAGAATTATGTATCGAGTAAAACTAATGTAACATGAATTTGGAAAAATAAATGACAACATTGATATGCGTAACGGAAATAAAATGGACGAGAACAATATTGACCAAAATAACCAAAGATGAATAAATAAAAGAAAGTTGATAAAAATATATAAAAAAAAGGTAATAATAAAATTGATAATAGTAAAGACTAGTGGTAAAGATAAAAACAATATTGACCATAACAAAATAATAGGAATAATAACAAAATAGTCATAATAATATAGGCAATAAAAATAATAGTAATAGTAATAATAGAAATAATAAAATATAAAAAAATAATAAAAGTAATAAAAAAATATTAGTAATAAAATAGTATAACAGTAAATATAATCATAATAAATATAGTATAGTAATAATAATATATATGTATAATAATAGTGATAATAATAAAATAACAGTGGTAAAAAAATATCAATAGTAGATGAAAGTAATAATAAAAGTAAAAGAAAATATTAGTAATAAAATAATATAATAATAAACATAATAAATATAAGAAATAGTAATGGCAAATAATAATATATATACAATAAGAGTAATGATAAGAGTGACATTAATAATATAATAATAAAAATAATGGTGACAAAAATATAAGATTTAATAATAATAAAAAGTAGTAGCAATAATGAAAGTAAAGGTAATATACGTAGTAAATTACTAATAATAAAAATAAGAAAGCTCAAATCAATTAATTTAATAGTAAAAATAGTAAAAATGACCAAAAGGGACTAAATTGGATCGGAAACAGAAGTTTTGGGGTAAAATCAGAAGTAAAATAGAGGGGAAGGACCGAATTAAACACGCGCACAATAGGGGGAGGAGCCAAAACGCAATTATTCCACGATCCCTGACGCGGCATTTAAATTACGGACCAAATCAAATAAAAAACAGAATAACGGGGTACAATTGAAAAACAAAACAAGTCGATTTGAAACACCCAGAAAACACGCCGATCCTTCCCCCTCATGCGGGTCGGGTCGCGGGTCAGAGGACCAAAACGACGTTGTTTTGGTCTCTGACCTCCAATTGCAAAACGGCGCCGTTTCACATGTAGTATAAAAGCTAAAATTTTTTTAAAACCTTCACTTTTTCATTTTAGCAAAAAAAAATGGGAAAGAAGCTCCCCCTACTCTCCCCCTTTGGGCGATTTTCAGCCATAGGTCTGGCCAACCTCCGTCGCCCGGTGGTCAGAACCCCCAAAGCAGGTAAAAACCCTCTCTTTTTTTGTAAATTTATTATATATATATGGGTTTTGTTTCAAAAACGAAGAGGAAAAAAAGAAAAGAGATAAACAGATTCGAAACAAAAAAAGAAAAGGAAAAAAAATCGAAATCTTGATGATTTGCTTTGATTTTGCGTTGATTTCTCGCAAAAATATTTTGTTTTCTGTACTTTCAAAAATCAATCAATTCAAAAAACCTCCCCATTACAGATATTTTATTCGATTTTTATAGCCTCATTTACAACTGTTTTTCTCCTATTTTGCAGATATGTGCTAGAGGTGTGGTGGAGAGGGGAACTTCACGTGAGCGAGGCAGACGCGCGCACGATGCGGAGGGGTGGGCGACATGGCTGCGAGGACTGCTGGCGGCGGCGCTACATTGATGCTAGGGTTTCTGCTTTGCTTTTTTTCTTTGTTTTTGGGTCTAGTGGGCTTGGGTTAATCTGTTAATTTTATTAGGTTTTCTATTTTGAACTGTTTATTGGATTGTTTAAAATTGGACTTTTGTTTTATTTTTTCCTGATTTTGGTTTAATTGGTACTTGGCCCCGGCATAATTTGGGCTCTACTGTTAATATTTAGACTTGACTTAAAAAGGTTTTGGAAATACTCCCTTATAGCCTTACAAATGTCGGTAGTAGTCTCTCTCCAAAAGCCGTTCATGTCTTTAAGCCTACTGATATTGTTCTTTCTTTTTCTATTCATAGCCCTAACATGAAAAAACCTAGTATTCCTATCCCCTTCCTTAAGCCAATTCACCGTTGACCGTTGAGCCCAGTATTTTTCTTCGATATCCAACAACCTGCCCAGTTTCGTCCGCATACCTTTAAGCATGTTGCCTTCGTCGTTGCTACCCTGTCTATCAACCACTCTATTAATGCTCGGCTGCAAACTACCTATCTGCTTGCGCACTCTTTTTTGCTTCTCATATTGCCACGTTCCCAGCTCAACTCCCACCATTTTAATTAATCTTTTCTTGTAACAGGCATTGAAGAACACTGCTTGGGGGAAAATCCCAGAGTACCTCGAATCTATTGCAATCCAAATCGAAAAAGATCGTGGAGAAACTACTGATGTTTTTCATATCGCCATTCAAGTTCTGGTCTGCGCTGCGATCAAAGAGATGAAAGATTTCTCGGTTGAGGATTTGAATTGGGATACCTTGAAAAAGTGGGGCGCCACACTTAATTACGCTGAGAAATTTGGTTTTCAAGTGAGATTTGCTGATAATCTGTTGAATAAGAATTTGCTAGCCTATTTTGCTGTTCAAAATCATCCCAAATCGACTGCAAAAAATAGCTTCGCAGAAGCAAATGGTTGCGTTGTTGTTGGCTTGATGCTATGTTAGATATAGGAGAGAAAAGATAAATCTTTAGGTCAACATTTTTTTTTTCACTTTTCTAGTTTTCTTTTTTCCTTTTTTGCCATCTTTTTTAAATTACACTAATGTAGCTAATATGTTAGGCGGTACCACACATAAAAAAAAATGGGCAAATATCCAAAATATGCCTAAATATTTGAAAAATTACGGAAATGGGCCAATTTGTAGAAAATTTACGGGAAAGGGCCATTTCCCCCAAAAACGCGTCCACGTCAGCGCATTTTTGGGGGATAAACGGCTAAAGCGCGCCCCGTAGGACACGCTTTTGCCACCTCAGCAAAAACGAGTCCACGTAGGCCCGCTTTTGCTGAGGTGGCAAATGCGCGTCCTACAAGGCGCGCTTTAGCCCGTGTTTTTAAAAAAAAAACTATTCTCGAATATTTTAAAAATTTACGAGAATAAACCTTTATAAGGGCTCAAAGTGACAATACCATTTTTTTTAAGGTGTCATCAATTAATAAGGAAATAAAACTTACAAAGAAAATCTTTATATAGACCCAAAGTTTCATTTCCCTTGTTTTCTTGAGTAAAGTGGGATATGAGATATGTGTATTTATAGACTCATGAATAGTTTTGCAGCTTGTTCCTAAACAATGTGGGATTCCTTCCTCTTTTAACTAACAACATGAGATGACATGCTACACTATATTTGATTTTTTTTTTTACAAAACAATTTCTCTTTTTTTTAAAATTTATTTAACATTTTCTTATATTATAAAAAACAAGAAACAAAACAACTCAAATATATTTTTCATATATCACATGACAATTTTAAATAAGTAATGTTAAAAATTAAATGGTCACATCATGATATGTGTGAACTTTTTTAAAAGAGTAATAATATAATTTATTTTTATAAAAATAATAATTTTTTAATTATCTTCCAATTGGATTTATACGTAGCTTGAATGGTGGATTTGGTGGCTTTCTTTTAATGTTTTTTCCTTAGGATTAATATGGTTTCCTTAGGATTAATTTGTATATCTTTGAGTTTAATTTCAATGTATTGAGACTTTTTCTTCCTTTCTTTGTAAAAGTTTACAAATCAATGAATGCAGTTCATCTTCAAGCTAAAATATTAAACAAACCATAACCATGCGAATCAAAAGTTAAGTAGCGCAGATAAGCTAAACAAAAAGATATTTATAATTTATGTTGGGATTAAGCTTTGTTTACTTAAGCTTTATAGAAAATTATACTTCATCTTGTTGAAAAAGAAGCAAATTTTACAGTAGAGTTTTTATTGAAGATCAAGGTATAATGATCATTGTAGTACTAGTCATCTTTGTTGCTGTTCGGTGCCTCAGTTTCATCTTTCTTCTGTGAATTCCTATAGATAACAACTTAATTTTATTTTATATAAATTTTGAGTTGTGTTTCTCTTATAGTGCTTAATATTACGAAGGCTTACTGTTGAGACTTGATCCAACGGGAGAGCTGATAAAGCTGCACAGTTTCATTACAGGCATGGCAGACAAGAAGATGGAGGTTGCGTGGCTGTACCACCCATGCAAACCTCATGAATAATGCTGAGTAGCCGCACATTACTTCAAAACACATCAATCACTTTAATTTAGCAACGTATATCTATATTACTGGAATTAGAGTTGGATATGGTAGGAGTAAGTTTGAATTAAGAATAAAAAGAGGGGTCAAACTTAGAGATTGGCTGACCTGCAGTCATGTTGCCTGATATCACTTCTGGGGGTTTTTTTGTGTCTAAAGATGCCTTTAAAAGAAATTGTCATGTGATCTATGAAAAATATATTTGAGTTGTTTTGTTTCTTGTTTTTTATAATATAAGAAAATGTTAAATAAATTTTTTTAAAAAAAAAGAGAAATTGTTTTGTAAAAAAAAAAAAATCAAATATAGTGTAGCATGTCATCTCATGTTGTTAGTTAAAAGAGGAAGGAATCCCACATTGTTTAGGAACAAGCTGCAAAACTATTCATGAGTCTATAAATACACATATCTCATATCCCACTTTACTCAAGAAAACAAGGGAAATGAGACTTTGGGTCTATATAAAGATTTCCTTTGTAAGTTTTATTTCCTTATTAATTGATGACACCTTAAAAAAAAATGGTGTTGTCACTTTAAGCCTTTATAAAGGTTTATTCTCGTAAATTTTTAAAATATTCGAGAATAGTTTTTTTAAAAACACACAGCTAAAGCGCATGCTGTAGGACGCGCGCTTTTGCCACCTCAAACAAAAAGTGCGCCTATGTGGACGTGTTTTTCTTTGAGGTGGCAAAAGCGCGCCCTCTGGGCGCGCTTTAGCCCCTTATCCCCCAAAAATGCGCTGATGTGGACGCGTTTTTAGGGGAAATGGCCCTTTCCCGTAAATTTTCTACAAACTGGCCCATTTCCGTAATTTTTCAAATATTTAGGCATATTTTGGATATTTGCCCAAAAAAAATTACCATGTATTTTTTGTACTGCATTTAAGAGGAAATATAAATATTTTAAAAAAATTCATATCAGTATCACTAATATGTCAGAAAACATCACTTAAAAAATTATTATTTTTAGAACGTCAGGATGGACTGATGAGTGGAGAAAATTAGGGTGGTTCCACTAATTTGTCAAACGACACTCAAGCTACTGTAAAAATCACCCTATTCTCGTAAATAATCTAGACTCAATATCATTTTCATAATTAATTGTTTTTATAAAAAAAATTAATTTTAAAATATTTAAATAGTTTTTTTTACAAACTTTATGTTTTTCTACATTTTGATAATATTATTATTAAATTCAACTAATTTTTAAATAATTTATATTCGCTTTTGTTTTCAAAAAAATTCCTACCCTAATGCGTGAACAATTACCTAGTTAAGGGCATAAATTTGACACAAAAAAAAGTTTAGGTCTTAATGTAGGAACATTTGCTAAGTTTAGGACTAAGTTGAATAAAATTTGAGGCTCCAAAAAAGTGATTTAACAATCCAAATAATAAATGAAAAGGAAATAGGTTTAAATAAGCATTTGACCCCAAATTTGGCATGTTCTCCTAGTTTAACATTTAGGGTTTTAAATAGTGAAAACTATAAAGAAAACGTCCAAATACCACATGATGCAAAATAAGATAAACTAGGGGATATATCAATGGTTTCATATCTCTACAACATGAATAGGATATATTTTTTATTTATGAATTTGGTAATTAAGTTCATTTTGGTATCTGTAATTGTTTTTGTCACTTGAATTTGATGATTAAGTTCATTTTGACCCCTAAATTTGAAAAAATATGAAAGTTTCATAGTCAATCGATTCAACCACTTTGTTCGGATTGTTATATTGATCAGTTCTTAATCTATTCGATTTGGTCTTAATCTAGTAATACTAATCACATCATCAAATCTTGACAGTATCCAAATTTAGGGACCAAAATGAATCCAATTACTAAATAAAATGACAAAAATGGACCTAATTGACAAGTTTCAAAGACAAAAAATTATATTATCCCTATTATCAAATCTACCAATATGACAAAAAAATACAAACACAATAAAAAATAAAAACACAATATTAGATTTTTTTCTAAAATCTTTTGATTTTGAAAATTATTTCTGGTTTATAATTTGGAAAGTTAATCCCAAAATTGTGTTCCAAGATCCATAAGCTTATGCTTGTTCAAGGGCCAAGAGCTATAACTTAATGATAAATCCAAAATTTCCCACCCATTTCTTCAATGCTTGATGCGTTGCATTTGCAGGGCAAAGCTTAATGATTTCTTCAACTCAAAAAAAAAGAAAAAAACAGAAGCTGCTTTTTGTCTTTCATATATGTTTTTAATAAGACATCGTAATATGCCAATTTAGTCCGGGCCTAAATAAGAAACCAAAAAATAAATAAACAAAACCAAAAAAATAATAAAGTCCAATTACAAAACAAGTCGACCCAAATTATAAGTCCAAAGCCCGATAAGCCCAAAAACCTAAACTGTTTGCAGAAGAGTCAGAAACCCTAGGGTTTCAGCGTGCCACTGCCTCCACTTCGTGAGCACAAACGTCGCACGAGGTCTAACGCCTCGGGAGCGCCTCTCCTCACCGTTAGCCAGGGACACCTGCAAACAAAGAGAGAAAAAGGGCAGACACAAGGACAGAAACTGCGTAGAAATATGAAATGAAAATAGTAGAAAAACAGTAAAAATGACAGTGGGCGTCAGGGACTGAAGGGTTTTCTTCCTTTTTGAGAGTTTTTGCTGAACCAAAGGGTCACTCCATGTTCCAGTTTCTAGTTTTTTCCTTTTACACTTTCATCTTTCATACCTGAATTTAACATTCACAAAATTTTGGAATTTTTTGGAGAAAAAAGTTAATGAGAAAATTCATTCATTGATTTATTGGTGATTCAGATGTTTTCATTCCATTCCATTTTACCCTCCTAAATGATTTGAGTTTTGAGTAGGTGTGAGAAAGTTTTAGAAAAAAAAAACAAAAACCAAACAAACAAATCTAATAAATTTTTTTCTTTTTTTTCCCTTAGCTTATGGAGGAAGTTTCGCACCTCCACGACCAATGGGCCTAGGCCGAGTACACAAAATTCGTGCGTTAAACAAAAAAGAAGTCAACCCGGTTCGGCTCCACTCGACTTGACCTGATATAAAAAATCAAGAGTCAAGGTTGTTGTTTGTTAGGTATTTTCGGAAGGGTAACATAAAGCCAAATATATATATATAATAATGATAATAGGATAATTATTTTTGTTTAAAGTCGATAAAATAAAAAATTTCTGCAAATATTATCTCAACCTACTTCGGTTCAACTTGGACTTAGATTTTTTAATTTCGACTCATTTTATTTTTTATTTAAAATTTTTAAAATATAAAAAAAATTATATATTATTAGTGGAATAAAAAATATAAAATTCTAAACAAATAAAAAGGACACATGGTAATATTTTTTATTATGTATTAAATAATTATATATTTAATATATAATAGCCTAATACATATAATATATAATATTATTTATTAAGTTTGATTAATTATTTGATTTCAAACCGAATTAACAATTAATTAAAATTTTAAAAAACCTTTAATCGATCTCTAATCGAATTAAATCAATTAATCAAAATTAATAATATCAGTAGATAAAATAAAACCAATGCAACTTTCTCTATAAACCCTTTGCCATTCGTGAACTTTTAATTAATTCTATACACCTTTGTTGATATGCAGGGGCGAAGCCAGAACAATTTTTTATGGGGGCGAATGAAATTTTAATTTTTTATAGTTAATATATTTATAATTTGTAAAGGATTAAATCAAATTTTTATAATTTTAGGGAGACCAAAATACAATTTTATTTTTACTAATTTAAAATTTTTAAAAAAATTTAAAAACTTAAATAATAATTTTATATTTTAAAGTAGCCGGCCCACGCCAGCCGCCAATAACTTCGCGCCTGTTGATATAGGTTAACCCCACAAAAGTCATTGTCATGATTGTCATCTTTCTATATTTATCTCCAAAAGGATCTTTATATTCTTCAAGCAATGGTGGGCCACCAATTGGTTCCACTTCCATTGCAAGCCTTTGCATTAACTTGACATTTAGTTAGTCTTTCGAATAGTACTCAATGGTTGTCAACTTCATTTATACTCTATAAGAAATTGTCTAAAAGACATAATTGCAAAACCCATCTCCCTCACAGGTTCCATGGATTTTAACTTTCATTAGTAGATATGAAATTGGTACGAAAGGGATATTGGCATATTGCATATTTCGTCTTTCACTCTCTTTTTTCTTTTGGCAAAACCTTTTACTTTCATACTTGGAAGAACTAATTCGTCAAATTATGCTTCATATAGAGCAATGTCAAATTGTCAATCCCATTAGGCAGCTATTTCTTCGGTGGGGACAAAACTGAAATCGAATTGTTTGGTATCTGTGTTGTTGTTAGGGCGGTGGAAACTTTGTTTATGTGCATATTTAGTACTACACCACATAATAATATTGTCCAAGTGCATTACTAGTAGTATACCACATAATTAGAACTACATCATATTAAAAATCGATATCTTTAAACTTGGGAAAATTTTTGAAACCAAATTTTGTTTTTCGTTCAAAAATCATATGAAGACAATTATATAAAGTATGATGTGATCCATAAATAATTTTATTAATCTATCTGTTTGAAAAAAATTACAAATGTACTTAAATGAAAATCCAACACTTATGACATATTTGAATCTTTATATTACAAAACATTTATTATTAATATATTTATAATTGTAACAAATATTTAATATTAAAATATTTTTATTGAATGTTTTTAATAATATGTGAAGAAGATTATTTAAAATTATTAATCTTAAAATTTATTATTAAAATAAAATTGAAATATTAAATAATTTATTAAAACAATAAATTATATTAATAATTTATTATATTTGTTTAAGTCTTCAAAAATTAGAAATAGTAAAACATAATATTAATTGTGCAGTAGCTTGGGCCGCTAGTAAGTTGCTATCAAATTCACCTGTACAGTGAGAATAGAAAGACATAACTGGATAAGAGTAGAAAATCCAACTATAAGTTGGTGTTAGTAAATTGCTATCAAATTTATATGTTTTTGTTTTTCTTTTCTTTTTTTTAAATAAGGATAAAATATATCAAATAAATTGATAATATTAATTTAATTAAATTATCCAAATTAACATTTAATATATAATAACTTAATACATATAATATATAATATTATTTATTAAATTCAATTAATTACTCGATTTTAAATTAAATTTACAGTTAACATTAAATCAATTAATCGAAATTAATAATGTCAGCAGATAAAATAAAACCAAGACAACTTTCTCGATGAATACTTTACCATTTGTGAACTTTAACTAATTCTATACACCTTTATTAACATGGGTTAGCCCCACAAAAGTCATGACAATTGTCATGATTACCATCTGGATCATCTACTGCCTTTGGTGGATCATCTACAGCTGGATCAATTTGCTATGATGGTGAGTCTTTTGTCCCATCCCATTATATAAGTGGCGGAGCAAAAAAAAAAAAAAAAAAAATTTGAGAGTGACCGGAATAAAATTATATAATTTTATTATAGTAAAAGTAAAATTTTATTATTTTTATAATCTATATTTTTATAATTTTTAAAGGATTAAAATAATTTTTTCTCATTCTTAAGGAGATAAAATGTAATTCTACTATATACTAATTAAAAATTTGTTAAACTATAAAAGATTAAAGGTGAAATTTTTCAAAATTCCTGTCAACCTCCCTTGGCTCTGCCCCTACATTATATATCTTTCTTTCTTTTTTACTTGCGTGAAAATACTTTAAATTTATTTATTTTTACAATAAAATGTCATATCATCGTTTTTCGCAAAATTTAACAGAAAATAATAGCACATAGAAAACGGTATCAGTGATACAGGAAAATTGAATTAAAATTAAATTTGTATATATAATTAAATAATGTTTATTTATATAATTACATATTAGGCGAAAGTTCAAAGGAAATAATAACTAAAACGTAGCATATAACACAAACACGTGTCTAAAACTACTTAACACGGTCTATTAACACGTTAAAAGTTATATAAATATATAATACTTTAAACACAATCATAACAAGAGAAATTGTTACCAATATGACAAATTTTTGCTATAGGCAGAACACAATTTCATTTAAGATAACCTAATAATTTGCAAATACTACTCATTTAACACATAAATCATAAATTTCAGTCACCTAAAACATTTAACTAATCATGTTCAATTTGCCCATTCCAGAAATAGTAATAGTTAAACAAAGATATTACTTATTAGACTGACTGATTTTTACACTGCAGTTCCATGTTTTGCCTTGGAATGAGATTGCAAGGCATTTTCAGAGCCAAATAACCTGAAAAGTTTTTTCAAGCAAGAAATGTTAATCCAAATTTAAAAAAAAAAAATAAAATTAATCCATGTACTTGGCAACTTTCCCCATTTTATTCCCTGAACTTTTTTTTCATTCATATTAGTATCAGAACTTGATAACTTTTTTCAATTTAGTCCCTAAACTTGGATACACTATGAGATTGTGTCATGTCACCATACCTTTACGGAAACAAGTTCAGGGCCCAAATTGAGAAAAGTTGTCAAACTCCAAGACTTGAGTAGGCCAAAAAAATGTTAAGGACCGAGTTGAGAAAAATTGCCAAGTTCAAAGGACTAAATGTTTCTTTATCCCTACTTAACAAGGAACTGACCTGCCACAAGACTTGCAAAGGAATGATGAACCGCCTGGCTTTGGACTCTGATTCACTTGACCGGTGGAAGCCAATGCCTTTCTGGCTTGCTTTGAAGGATGAGGAGTTGCTGTATGTCCACCCACTTTTTTGCCATCTGCATCAAGGATTTTGCAACTCTTTAACAATATAAATTTTAATTAGAAAAAAAGGAAATGTCAATTGAAGAATGAGCAAGAACAGAGAATTAGAAAAAGGCGCAAGCAAACATTTTATAACTAATCAAATTTGTATTATGATCCCTCATTAATCATTTATCAATCAATATCTCAAGAAGAGCACATATATGAGGGGAAATGTACCTGTCTTTTGGGGAGTGACTAGCTTTGCCTTCTTTTCTGGTGCAGGGGTCTTTGTAGCTGACTCTGCAGATCTCTTCTTGCTCGGTCCTGCCTAAGGAAAACCAATCACCAGTAATTAGAATGAGAAAGTACAAACTCAGCTGAAGCCCCTGAAAGTCATGAATGGATAAGCTTAAAGCATGTCCTTACCTTTTCCGTCTCAGGTGTCTCAGGATCCTCATCTGAACTTTCTTCTTCACTATCATCCTCATCACTGTCGGTATCATTGTCACTTTCATTCTCACCATTTACTAACATGCCAGGTTCCTAAAATGATAACTCAGAATCAACAATAATTAGACATAGTATTCCGTCAAAAACTGGATTACAAAAACAACAATAAAAATGGCTTTATCAAATTCAAAACAATGGCTCCTACCAAGACCAAGCTAGAAACGGTAAACATTTTGTTCAGCAAATTTTCATGTGAAAAAGAAAAAACAATTAGATTCAAGGATAGCTGTGTCCCTAATGTACATAAATCATTAAAACGTTTAACACTCTATTCAACTATTCATAATTATGATTCACCAGAAAATCGTAAAGAGCATATCAGCTGGTTATGATAATAATTGCTAGACATCTACCTGATCCTCACTGGACATATCATCCTCGGTAGAAGTATCATCTTCATCCTCGTCATCACTACTATCCTCTGCTTTTTTTGGTTCCACAATCTTAACCTGTTTTGACGTGGTAGGATCAGATGCAGTAGCATGAGGCTTTTCGGGATTAACCATGGGTTCAAGAAGCTCCTCTTCAGACTCAGAACCTGTAAAGTAAAAATTGAAACATGATTTACATATTTAAATATTACTAACAGATACCAAATAAATATAAAACACTAGCGGAATGACTTACCACTACCTTGAGGAGTATCAACATAATACCCGGTGAAATAAACACTGCCATTCTTCCAGGTATGGGACAACTCAAATTTACTATGCAATGCCAAATCCAATGGCATCTGGGGGAATTTATCATGGGAAAGTGTTCCGATTACAAACTTTTCATTATTGAATTTGAGATAGATGCAAGCAGTTCCATTTCCTTTTTCTTTTTTGTTATCACTGGTCACCTCACCAAGGGCAGCCTGTGAGTTATATATAGCGACAAAATTAATAGATATATAACTACTGTCAGAACACAATAACTATGGAAATCATAGTTCCTTAATAACCTGTGAAATATGCAAAATCCTACTGCCATCATCCTCTAATTCAACCTCAAAGCTCTGTCCACTTTTAACCTCAGCACCTACATATATATTGCCAAATTTCAGAGGATGACAGGCTTTCATGATTCACTAGACCCAAGAACATTGAAGGATACAATGGATAAACGAATAAACCAACATGAAATCGCAAATATGTAACAATCAAAAAATATTTCACAAGCAATCATCATTGAGATGTAAAAAACTACAATAACACCAAATGATGAAACGCAATACCAATAGTAGTAGCAGATAGAACATATTCTAAGAAGTTTCCAACAGGGTAATCCAAATCAAAACATCAAATTATAAAAGATTATTTCAAACCCTTAATAGTGTCCAAAGAAATTACGATTAAACAAGGATAAAAAGGTATAATTTTCTTTTTTTCTCTTCAATATTCATAATGAGTAAGTTATAGGGAAATTTTACAGAGAAATGCTTGAAAAAAATTTGTATAAAATAAGTAATTTTCCTTTAATCAGACGTGAAATGAAACTAAGAAAACAATTTAAAAGAACAAAATCAATATAAATACCAAACCTAAATTCTAATTTAAAAGAGTGTATGAATCTATCTGGGAGAACATGTATATATATAATTCCATGCCGCACTCTTACATACAAAATCAAAGATAAAAATTATCATATTAAAAGAAAAATAATTAGCAAAAGAAACAGCCTGAAGCATCAAATCCTTACTAGAAGACAGCATCTGAACATACGATTAGCATTTTCAAAGAAACGTAAATAATCGATGATCAAACAAAAATAATCATTAATTTCAACCAATTTCGCAATTGAAACAAAGAAAAAATTTTAACTGAAAGAAAAGATTGTAAGATGTAAAGGAAAATTTACCCCAAAATTCCATTGAAAATGTGGGAGAAATTAAGGTTTAGGGTTTTGTTTTTAAGGAACGAAAACTCAACAGTCAACGACGTAGAGAGAGTGTAATTTCTTTGTTAGTGCGTTGACGTGTTTTTATTTTCTATTTTCGAAAAAGGAGTGAGGAGCGGGGCGAGGCTGTGATTCGGTGTCTCGCGGAGCAGCGTAAAGGATTTTGATGTGGGCTTATTTTTTGGTAATCAAGGAGTTTAGGCTTTTCTGAAAGAATCTGACGGCCTAAATTTCTTGGATCATGTATTTTTTAAACCCAAAAATGAAATCAAAATAAATACCAAGCAATTACGTTGATTAACTCGTACCCAGATATCAGCTCCAATCAGATGATTGGAATTCGAAATAATTTAAATTTAAATTTATTTATAGTTTAAACAACAAAAAATAAATAAATTCTGAATTAAATCAAATTAAATTTATTTAATTTGAAATCAACTCAATCCAATGAAGCAATAAAAATAAAATATAATTTTTGTTATTTTATTAAATTTATATTTTATTGAGAAACAAAGTATTAATTTATAAATATAAAATCGAATCTTACATCTCATGTAAATCAACTTAAAATTTATACAAATTTTATGACTGAATCAATAATGTGGTTGGATAAATTCATTTACGTATCTCTTGATTATATTTCAAAAGGTTTAATATATCATTTGGTATCCGAATTTGACAGTTTTTTCTAATGTGGTACTTATATTATTTTTTAGTCCAATATTATACTTGTGTTTGGCAAAAGTTATATATTATGATAGTTGAAGGTAACGGTGTTAACATTTTAATTTATAATATATGTGAAATAATTCAATTCAAACCGATGAAATCAATGATCCAAAATTCAACATTTAATTTTAAGTTTTACACTGATTGATTCTTAGCTCAATTGATATAAGCATTGTTATCAATGCAAGAGGACGTAAATTCAAGTACGTTGAAGCGCATTATTCTCCTATTTACGGGTTAGGGAGGGGCTATGGATAATTTTACACATTGTGTAAAAAAGAAAACAGATATGATCAAAACTTATGATGAAATTATTCAGAAAAAAATTAAATTTTATATTTCATGTTCGAGTTTTTTACTCTTTATAAATTACGTATGATTTTTTTTATATATATTTATTGTGACTCAAGTTTCATCATGCGTGAACACTACTCAAATATATTATGATCTAAAATCTAGATATATTCGATTATCAATCCGATTATATTTTATATTAATTAATTATAATTATAATTAATCAGATTTATTTAAATTACAATTGGGATTATTCTTCTACGTTGAACCTTAACAAAGTTACAAAGCTGTCAAATATTCTTTTTTAACTTCATGTAGATAAGTTTATATAAATATTATATATTATTTAAACTTTTATTTTCTCTAAAAAAAACAAATAATAACGTCATAATCCTTTTTTTATAAGAGAAAATTTTGGTAAACTGTGAATAAAGGTTTTAAATTCATAAAATATTAAAAAAAATACATAACAAATTTTTTAAGGGTGTATTTAGATAAGTGTTGTGTTTACCTATGATTAGTGTAAAAACAACGTTGGTGGTGAGATTAAATGCTGTAACGTGAAACAAAAAATAAACTAAACACACCGCACCATACTGCCCATCTAAACCCACACTAAGAATGTTTATAAAAACAACACAACACCAAATACCATATACTAATCCATATTATAATGTTTAACTTTTCACCTACAAAATCCAAAACATCCATTAAATGCTGGTAATGATGCTGACATTTGAGAAGAAGACGTTTTCTCCGATCACGCACATGTACAGGGGCGAAGCCAGGGGGTTGGCATGGGCCCCGGCCCTTAGAATTTTTAAAAAATTTTAAATTAGTAAAGGTAAAGTTGCACTTTGGCCCCCCTAAAGTTATAAAAATTCAATTTAATCCTTTACAAATTATAAAGATAAAAACTATAAAAAATTAAAATTTTATCCGGCCTCCCCTAAAAATTTGTTCTGGCTTCGCCCCTGAATAGGGCAGGGGCGAAGCCAAGGGGGCTAGCATTGGCCCCGACCCTCCTAAAATGTAATATTACTATTTAGGCCCTTAGAATTTCTTAAAAATTTTAAATTAGTAACGGTAAAATTGCACTTTGGCCCCCCTAAAGTTATACAAATTTAATTTAATTCTTTACAAATTATAAAGATATAAACTATAAAAAATTAAAATTTTATTCGGCCCCCCTAAAAAATTATTCTGGCTTCGCCCCTGCTGGAACACCTAGTTTATGATAAAGCCAACAACAAAGTGGGGACAGAAAGTTTCCCCGGCTTACAAAAAATTGCAGAAAAACGTTGGGGCTTCAATCTATTGTGAGCAGAATCGAAAAGTATCGTGGAATAGAGACTGATTTTACCCATGAAGCTATTCAAATTCTGGTTTCTGTTGCAATAAAAAAGATGGAAGATTGTCCAGTTGAAAGATTGGACTTAGATACATTGAAAAAGTGGGGGGCTACACTTCATAGGGGCAGCGGGGGGCTGGCATGGGCCCCGGCCCCCCCTAAAATGTAATATTGCTATTTAGGCTCTTAGAATTTTTAAAAAATTTTTAAATTAGTAAAGGTAAAATTGCACTTTGGTCCCCCTAAAGTTATAAAAATTCACTTTAGTCCATTACAAATTATAAAGATATAAACTATAAAAGATTAAAATTTTATCCGGCCCCCCCTAAAAAATTGTTCTGGCTTAGCCCTTGAATAGGGACAGGGGCGAAGCCATGCCAGCCCCCCTAAAATGTAATATTACTATTTAGGCCCTTAAAATTTTTAAAAAATTTTAAATTAGTAAAGGAAATATTGCACTTTGGCCCCCCTAAAGTGATAAAAATTTAATTTAATTATTTACAAATTATAAAGATATAAACTATAAAAAATTAAATTTTTATCCGGCCCCCCTAAAAAATTGTTCTCGCTTTGCCCTTGTTTGGGAATTGAAGGACAAGAAGACAGATATGGAATCTGTGCTTGTCAAGCCATGGCCAGTGCAACCGGATGTGCAGGGCATTCAGCAAGAGTTCCAAGAAATAGCTAAGGCCGATTTAGAACCAGAAAAGGATAAGGAAAGATCGCTCGAGGTAGCATCCAAGTTTGATATATTACAACAACAGTGTACCGAGAGATGTTAAATTTTTACAAATTTAATTACTCAATCTAAGTCTCCCATCTAACTTTTTAATTTGATTTTTCAGCACTCAAAAACAGTTGGGAATGGTGTCCTATTGGTATGCATAATTTTCTTTTAATTTTATGATGACTGAACCTTGAGCTTGTCTTTCTTATATCTTTCTAATTAAATTTCAGAATTACATCGTGAAATATTTAGGTTTATATTTCCAAGATTCCTTCTTAGAGAAATTAAAGGAACATGTATGACACATGTATATATATATATAATGCATTGGACATTAGCTGATCCAAGTAGTATCTGAACATAAGCATCTTGCAATAGACATCACATTAAATCTTAATAAATCATAGATATACCATTCTCATAATTTATGGTTTACTGTTCTTTGTTTATTGTTTCAGTTTTTTGCAAGGTCCCCATCTCTACCTTCTACTTTTAGTGTTCTGGAATTATAGGGGCAGAGGCGAAGCCAGGGGTGCTGGCATGGGCCCCGGCCCCCCTAAAATGTAATATTGTTATTTAGGCCCTTAGAATTTTTAAAAATTCTTAAATTAGTGAAGGTAAAATTATACTTTGGCCCCCCTAAAGTTATAAAAATTTAATTTAATCCTTTACAAATTATAAAGATATAAACTATAAAAAACTAAAATTTTATCCGCCCCCCCAAAAATTGTTTTGGCTTCGCCACTGAATAGAGTCAGGGGCGAAGCTGTAACAGTCTGAATTTGACCCTAATCGGAACGGTGGTTTCGGGACCACGAATCCGAGTCCGATAAATTTTAATGTATTATATTTTGTGTTATTTATATGTGAATTAATGTGTGCGAAATTTTCGTAGAAAAATTTTATGGTTTGAGTGCTTAATTTGATAAAAAGGACTAAATCGCGTAAAGCGTAAAAGTTGCATGCTATAGTGTAAAGTTTTAGAATGATGATGGCTTCTTAATATGAAGCATTAAATGGGTAAATAACCCATTTTTAAGTTAGTGGGTGACATATGACATGTTTAACCTTAATTTTTATATTGTATAATTATTTATAATAAGGTTATAAAGGTAAATGAATAAATGTTAAATATATGTTAAATAAAACATAAAAAAATGGCCATTATCATCCTTTATTTGCTTGGCCGAATGTGAGAAAAGAATTGGGGTTTGGTTTCCTTTGAATTTCGGCAACTTCAATCACAAATTCAAGGTTAGTTTGATTTCGATTCTTGATAATTTTTACGTTTTTGAGATCGTTGCTTCGAACCGCAACTGACCCATGTTAAAATTTTTAAATCTAAGCATGCTTGATGTTCAGCCATTGTTGTGTTCATGTGGTTTTTAATGAAAGATATGTAAAAGATTAGTATGTTTTGTATTGGAAGTTTTGATGAAATTGAGTATTTAGGGCTAAATTGTAAAAATAAAAATTTAGAGGGGCCTATTTGAAAAATAAATGAAAAATATGGACTTGTATAGTCCCTAGGAGTATTCGGACCTAAAGAATTATGTGCAAATTATGTGTATTTTGTGTTTTGTGCAATTAGGACTAAAGTGTAAAAATGTAAAACCCTAGGGGTAAAAGGGTAATTTGCCCATTTATGTGATTTGAGACTAAATTGAAATGAAATGTACTTGAATGAGCTAAATTTTTATGTGTTTAGATCAAAAACAAAGAAAAACGGATTTGGATCGGGGAAAGACGAAGGTTATTGAATAGCCGGTCTACACGGTCCGCCGACAGTCGAGGTAAGTCTTTAAGTAAATATACGTTAAAGAATTATTTATGAATATATCAAATGATGAAATTTGAATATTTTAAGCATAAATGTGTGAAATGGCCGAATGTATTGGTGTGATATTGGATTGAGTTTTAATTGTTGAAAGTACTGTGTAATAAGTATGCTCGGTTATTTTGTGAAAGTGGTAAGTATTACATAGGTTATTCGGGATGCTAATGTTGAGAAATGTGCATTGAATGATTCATTATAATGTTAATTCGGGCTTTGAGCCTAGCAGGCCTTGTGCCGGTGACTTAATTCGGGCTTATAGCCTAGCAAGCTAATTGCCGGTGCTTTATATATTTCAGACCTTTGGTCTAGCAGGCTTAATGCCGGTGATACGCTATAAACGAAGAAATTGAGAAGGAAACGAGGTATGGCATATTAAATGATATGTGAGAAGCTCGAGTAAGAACTATCTTACTATGTTAGTAAGGAATGAAATGAGATAAATTCTTATTGTTTTAATTAAACATAATGTGATGAAATGGACAATTCAACAAGTGTTTTATATTATGAGGTTGAGCTTGTCGTTTATATGTATGAACATTACTTATAGGTGAACTAGAGTTATATACATGTAAGTTATAGTGTAAATTTTGGTTATAAAATGGAAGGATCGGTGATGAAAGAATCGAAAGTGTTATATATATATATGGTAAGTAGAAATAGAGATTGATGCCTAGATTGGTTCATGTGATTCTATATATATGTATATCTTATAAAGTGTTAATCATGTGAGTTGGTAATGTATCTGTCCATGATGTCGTGGAGATGAAGTTTATATTAAGTGTATTATTATTATTCGGCTATGTACATTTTACATAATGATGTATTAAGTTCTATACTATAAACTTGGAGATTAACATGTTTAAGTGTATATTTAATACATTACATTTACTTGAGACTTACTAAGATAGCAACTTACTGTGTGCTCTGTTCTTGTCTACCTCTGTTTTATAGATTTCTTTTTGATCCAAGCTACGAACTCGAAGGATCTTTGAAGAAGTCAACCACACTATCGACTTCCTTTTGGTATTGAATAACTTAGTTTTAGATTCAAAAAGGCATGTATAGGCTAGACTAAGCATTATAACTAATGATGTGAAATCGTGTAAATATGCTTAGCCATGCGAAAATGGCTACCTATTTTGGTTAAACTTTGTCTTTGTGTTTTGATGATATAATTTGCTCATGCCATGAATTATCATTTGTGTTTGGATGTGGTTTAGGCATTATATAAAATGGTTTAATAGATATATGTCATGATATGTATATGTATTTCGATCTTTGATGGTCAACTTGATAGTTTAAGGTTGAATCTTAATCATGTGTATAGTATATGTGATAGATTAATAAACAGAAATGTGGCTACTTTAATTCGGTTAATTATTGTGAAGACTTGCTATGCTTAGGTATGCATTCAATTATAAAATAGTTATATTAGGTTGATCTCATGAAAATGTTATAAGATTATTTATTTATGGAGATGCTAGGTATTCGAATTTCAAGAAGTTGATATGAATATGATTTTGGGTTATATGCTTGTGAAGTATGTATAAGTTGTATAACTTTTGGAATGTTCATTTGCTTAACATTATAAATAGATATGATACAGTTAAAGTACTTAATGTGTTATTTAAGTAACATTTAGAAAATTGTGTGAGCGTATATAAAATTTTGTCAATGTCATGAATTAAGAATTTTGGTATGTAATGCATGTATATGTTCAGCTAACCTAGGGAAAAATGCACTTGTAATTCACATGTTTAAGAAATTAGCTATTTTGACCTATTTTCGAATATGGTAAATGAGCATATCTACGTTATATATGTATTTATTTATATGGGAGTACTTGATCTGGTTGAGTGTTTGGGTTTTAAGATGAAGTTATTTTAGAAGTTTTGTAATGTTTATAAAATTTTATAAATATGACCTTGTATAATTCTGCCAAATGGGATAAAGTTTGTAATTAGGTGTATTCAATCCTATAAGTAAGTTTCATTGAGATAATATTTTTAGTAATGCCCGTAACTTTAATCCGGCGATGGATACGGGTTAGGGGTGTTACAGAAGCTAGGGGGGCTGGCATAGGCCCCGGCCCCCCTAAAATGTAATATTGCTATTTAGGCCCTTAGAATTTTTTAAAAATTTTAAATTAGTAAAGGTAAAATTGTACTTTGGCCCCCCCTAAAGTTATAAAAATTCAATTTAATCCTTTACAAATTATAAAGATATAAACTATAAAAAATTTAAATTTTATTCTATTTCTAAAATATTGTTCTCAGCCGCCACTGAATAGAGGCAGGGCAAAGCCAAAAGGGTAACATGGCCGACCCCCTCTAAATGTAATATTACTATTTAAGCCCTTAGAATTTTTTAAAAATTTTAATTTAGTAAAGGTAAAATTGCACTTTGGCCCCCTTAAAGTTATAAAAATTCAGTTTAATCCTTTACAAATTATAAAGATGTAAACTATAAAAAATTAAAATTTTATTCGGCCCCCCCAAAAAATTGTTCTAGCTTCGCCCCTGCTGGAACACCTAGTTTATGATAAAGCCAACAACAAAGTGGGGAAAGAAAGTTTCCCAGGCTTATAAGAAGAGTTGTAGAAAACCGTTGGGGAGAAAGTTCCAAGCTTCCTTTAATCTATTTGAGCATAATCAAAAAGGATCGTGGAATAGTGACTGATTTTACCCATGAAGTTATTCAAATTCTAGTTTCTACTGCAATAAAATAGATGGAAGATTGTCCAGTTGAAAAATTCGACTTAGATACATTGAAAAAGTGGGGGGACTACACTTAATAGGGGCAGGGGCGAAGCCAGGGGGCTGGCATGGGCCCCGGCCCCCCTTAAAGTGTAATATTTCTATTTAGACCCTTATAATTTTTTAATAATTTTAAATTAGTAAAGGTAACATTGCACTTTAGCCCCCCCAAAGTTATAAAAATTCAATTTAATCCTTTACAAATTATAAAGATATAAACTATAAAAAATTAAAATTTTATCCGGCCCCCCCAAAAAATTGTTCTCACTTTGCCCCTGAATTGGGGTAAGAAGCGCGATCGGTGGCATGGGCCCCAAATTTCTAAAATGTAATATTGCTATTTAGGCCCTTAGAATTTTTTAAAAATTTTAAATTAGTAAAGACAAAATTGTACTTTGGCCCCCCTAAAGTTATAAAAAATTAATTTAATCTATTACAAATTATAAAGATATAAACTATAAAAAATTAAATTTTTATCCGCCCCCCTAAAAAATTGTTCTGACTTTGCCCCTGTTTGGGAATTGAAAGACAAGAAGACATATATGGAAGCAGTGCTTGTCAAGCCATGACCTGTGCAACCGGATGTGCAGGGCATTCAGCAAGAGTTCCAACAAAAAACTAAGGCAAATTTAGAACCAGAAGAGGATAAGGAAAGATCACTTGAAGTAGCATCCAAGTTTGATATATTATAATGACAGCGTAACGAGGTATGTTAAATTTTTAGAAATTTAATTACTCAATCTAAGTCTTCTATCTAACTTTTTAATTTGGTTTTTCAGCACTCAAAAACAGCTGGGAATAGTGACCTATTGGTATGCATAATTTTCTTTTAATTTTATGATGACTGATCATTGAGCTTGTCTTTCTTACATCTTTCTAATTAAATTTCAGGATTACATCGTGAACAATTTAGGTTTATATTTCCAGGATTCCTTCTTGGAGAAATTAAAGGAAAAAGTATGACACATGTATATATATAATGCATTGGACATTAGCTGACCCAAGTAGTATTTGAACATAAGCATTTTGCAATAGACATCACATTAAATCTCAATTAATCATAGACAGACCATTCTCAAAATTTATGGTTTACTTTTCTATGTTTATTGTTTCAGTTTTCTGCAAGGTCCCCATCTCTACCCTCTGCTTTAAGTGTTCTATAATTATAGGGGCAGGGGCAAAGCCAGGGGGGCTGGCATGGGCCCCGGCCCCCTTAAAATGTAATATTGCTATTTAAGCCCTTAGAATTTTTTAAAAATTTTAAATTAGTAAAGGTAAAATTACACTTTGGCCCCCCTAAAGTTATAAAAATTTAATTTAATCCTTTACAAATTATAAAGATATAAACTATAAAAAATTAAAATTTTATCCGGCCCCCCTAAAAAATTGTTCTAACTTCGCCTCTACTGGAACACCTAGTTTATTATAAAGCCAACAACAAAGTGGGGAAAGAAAGTTTCCCAGGCTTATAAGAAGAGCTGCAGAAAACCGTTGGGGAGAACGTTCAAAGTTTCCGTCAATCTATTGTGAGCAGAATCCAAAAAAATCGTGGAATAGAGACTGATTTTACCCATGAAGCTATTCAAATTCTGGTTTCTGCTTCAATAAAAGAGATGGAATATTGTCCAGTTGAAAAATTGGACTTAGATACATTGAAAAAGTGGGGGGCTACACTTAATAGTGGTAGCGGGGGGCTGACATGGGCCCCGGCCCCTCTAAAATGTAATATTACTATTTAGGCCCTTAGAATTTTTAAAAATTTTAAATTAGTAAAGGTAAAATTGCCCTTTGGCTCTCCCTAAAGTTATAAAAATTCAATTTATCCTTTACAAATTATAAAGATATAAACTGTAAAAAATTAAAATTTTATCCGACCCCCTAAAAAATTGTTCTGGCTTCGCCCTTGAATAAAGGCAGGGGCGAAGCCAGGGGGCTGCCATGGGCCTCGGCCCCCTTAAAATGTAATATTGCTATTTAGGCCCTTAGATTTTTTAAAAATTTTAAATTAGTAAAGGTAAAATTGCACTTTGGCCCTCCTAAAGTTATAAAAATTCAATATAATCCTTTACAAATTATAAGGATATAAACTATAAAAAATTAAAATTTTATCCGGCCCCCCTAAAAAGTTGTTCTAGCTTCCCCTTACTGGAACACCTAGTTTATGATAAAGCCAATAACAAAGTGGGGAAAGAAAGTTTCCCAGGCTTACAAGAAGAGTTGCAGAAAACCGTTGGGGAGAAAGTTCCAAGCTTCCGTCAATCTATTGTGAGCAGAATCAAAAATGATCGTGGAATAGAGACTGATTTTACCCATGAAGCTATTCAAATTTTGGTTTCTACTGCAATAAAAGAGATTGAAGATTGTCCAGTTGCAAAATTAGACTTAGATACATTGAAAAAGTGGGGGGCTACACTTATAGGGGCAGGGGCAAAGCCAGGGGGCTAGCATGGGCCCCGGCCCCCCTAAAATGTAATATTGCTATTTAGGCTTTTAGAATTTTCTAAAAATTTTAAATTAGTAAAGGTAAAATTGCACTTTGCCCCCCTAAAGTTATAAAAAGTCAATTTAATCCTTTACAAATTATAAAGATATAAACTATAAAAAATTAAAATTTTATCCGACCCCTAAAAAATTATTTTGGTTCCGCCCCTGAATAGGGGTAGGGGAGAAGCCAGGGGACTGGCATGGGCCCCGGCCCCCTAAAATGTAATATTGCTATTTAGGCCCTTAGAATTTTTTAAAAATTTTAAATTAGTAGAGGTAAAATTATACTTTGGCCCCTCTAAATTTATAAAAATTCAATTTAATCCATTATAAATTATAAAGATATAAAGTATAAAAAATTAAATTTTTATCCAGCCCCCCTAAAAATTGTTCTGGCTTCGCCCTTGCTGGAACACCTAGTTTATGAAAAAGCTAACAACAAAGTGGGGAAAGAAAGTTTCCCAGGCTTACAAGAAGAGTTGCAGAAAACCGTTGGGGAGAAAGTTTCAAGCTTCCTTCAATCTATTATGAGCGAAATAGAGAAGGATCGTGAAATAGAGACTGATTTTACCCATGAAGCTATTCAAATTCTGGTTTCTGCTGCAATAAAAGAGATGGAAGATTGTCCAGTTGAAAAATTGGACTTACATACATTGAAAAAGTGGGTGGCTACACTTAATAGGGGCAGAGGCGAAGCCAGCGGGGCTGCCATGGGCCCCGGCCCGCCTAAAATGTAATATTTCTATTTAGGCCCTTAGAATTTTTTTGAAAATTTTAAATTAGTAAAGGTAAAATTGCACTTTGGCCCCCCTAAAGTTTTAAAAATTCAATTTAATCCTTTACAAATTATAAAGATATAAACTATAAAAAATTAAAATTTTATCAGACCCCCCTAAAAAATTGTTCTGGCTTCGCCCCTGCAAATACCAGATGCTAATCCATATTATAATGCTTAAGTTTTCACCTACAAAATCCAAAACTTCCATTAAATTCTGGTAATGATGCTGACATTTGAGAAAAAGATGTTTTCTCCAATCACACACATGTACATATATTTAATCATTTATTAATGGGATAATGTATCATTTACTATCAGAGTTTAATTTTAATATTCGATTTGGTACTTAAATGTTAATTTTAGTGTTCAATTTGATACTTAAACCAAAAGTTATCATGTAATGTGTGATACTTGTGCTCTTGTAAGAAAATATAGATACTTAAATGAGATATAAAAAAAACTTAAGTATCAAATTGAATATAAATGAAGCAAATTTCTTGAATCGTGTTTTTTTAAAGGATATTTAAGGCTCAATTTTCCCTTTTTTTTTCCTTTTTAAACCCAAAAATGAAATCAAAGTGAAAATTAAGCATTTACTTCAATTTTTTATTGATTTGAATTCTAACTCAATCTAATTTGGTTAAACCATAAAAAGTCAATAATCCAAATTTGTCTAACCCGAGCTTAAAAATAACCCAACAATAAATGATTTGAACTTGAAATGACCTTGAATCACTCAAACTTGAAATAATCCAAACCAACAATTACTTGAATCTCAACTTGAAATGACTCGAACCTTTGTTTCAAATTCAAAATGATACAAACTTTAAATGACACGATCTGGAATCTTGATTGGTAAACTCGAATAATCTTAATACGGAATAACTTGAAATTGAAATACTTCAAATCCTCGATGACTCAAAAAAAAAAGAGTAAACTTTGAAATAAACCGATTTAAATTTAACTCAATCCAAAACCAACTCAATTCACTCAATTGAGAGGTCTATTTTAAAAGATTGAGGACTCAATCAACCAACATAAACCCAGTTAAAGAAAAAAAAAAAAAAAAAAAAAAAACTAAATTTTATTATTTTCTTGAAATTATTGTTTTTTTTATATAATAAGGATGATGCCAATTAATTTAAAATTCACATAAATTTTCCCACTCTATAATTGAATTATGTAATCTGAACCAATCTTAAACATATATAATCTCTCTCTCACACACATATATATCATTTAAAGTTTATATTTTTATATATATACATATACACATGCATATCATAGGGTTTTGGTTCTTTTTCCTTGTTAACAAGAATGTCGTAATCACAATTTTACATGCAGATATTATATGCTTAATTTTGTACCTACAAAATCGAAAGCTTCCAAGAGCTGATGGTAATGATACTGACATTTGAGAATTGAGATTTTTTATCCAATCATATTGTGTGTGTATATATATATATATATTAAAGGTCAAATTCTACTATTAGGTAATATATTTTGTGTAAGTTATGAATTTAGTACTTATACTTCAATTTTAAAATTTTAGTCTAACTAAATGGTAGCATTTAAATCTGTTTAGTTAAATTATTCTATTAGCCTTTTTTTTATACCTAAAATTATAAATTTAGTCCATGTTTTTTAAGTGGATTATTCTTAGCCACTATATTTTTTTAATTTCGAAATTTCAGGCTTAATGCAAAGTTGAATTTATTAACTGATTTTTTTTATAATAATATGTGGAGATAACAAACTAGCTAACACATACACACAATAATATATTTGACTCATCAAATTTTAAAAATAGTAGAATTTAATAATTATTATTTGGTCAAGACTAAAATTTTTAAATTCTAAAATACGAGGATAAAAAATGATCAAATTGTACTGAATCCTCAATTTATGCAAAGAGTTTTGACCAGATACGTACAAAAAATTTGTCTAAATTAGTGTACAAAAGTTTTTCAAATAATTCCAAGAAATATTAAGAGACGACTAAGAAGAATTTGGAGCCATATTTTTGAGATATTATCCAACCACTAAATCAAATATCCATCTTTCAGATAATATAGTTTAACCTAATAATGTACACCCATAACTAAAAAAATTCCCCAATCATTTAAAGGTTAAATCATGCAATAAAATTGTAAAAATATTATAGGGGATTATTTTGTTTGCATTTTGCTTTCTTTACTAAAAAAAAGGGTAAATTAATTTTTATACGTTAGATCAAAGAGCAAGTTGGTTCTTCTGTTAAAAAACTCATCCATTTCTGCAGCTAAAAATTGGTCCTTGTACATTAGCATAAGTTACAGTTTGGTTATTTCGTTAGTCACTTCAGTTTTTAACAGAAAAGATCAATGCGCTATTTGATATGATGTATAATTAAGAACTAATTTATTTATTTTTTAAATAAAAACTATAAAATGTGTCAAGATGATTATCATCATTGGCCCAAACTCGTCTCAAGTTTGGGTCTGGGCCAGATCCTAATGAGCTCGCAGGCTTGACCCAAGTATGAAGCTCGTAGGGCAAGTGCGCAAGTTGACGAATCAGACTTGGTCACTGTACTGCAAGGTTGCATTTGCATGAGCCCGAAACCATGAAGACACTTGTCTAGAGTAGGAAACATGCCTATATGCATGGAGCCTACCTAATCTGTCTTATCGATGAAGAGTACCCTATGAATGACACACAGAAAAATACTCAACAAAATGCAGTTGAAGTCTTCTATTATTCACAAAAATTATAAAACAGTATTCTCAAACTAAATATACATACACATAAGAGCACAAATTAAAATGAAGATAGGATTTTTTCTAAAAATCCAATCAGTTGATGCAGTTGTTCATAACAAGTTTAACGATTCGAATTTTAGTGTCTGAAATCAGTGCAAGGTATTGATTGCTAAGGCCTTTAAGGGAACAGATTTCCTCAACGTTATCCCTATTCTCTCACTCATATCCAAATCTTCAGGCTTAACCCCGTCAGCCAAACTCCAATCAAAGCAATGCAACAACGACCCGAGTGCCATCGGGAGCAGTCGAGACGCGAGTGGCACCGCCGGGCACATCCGGCGACCGGACCCGAAAGGAATAAACTCGAAATGGTGACCCTTATAATCTATTGTATTCGGCTCCAAGAACCGTTCCGGTTTGAACTCCGACGGGTTTTCCCACGTTTTTGGGTCTCGTCCGATGGCCCAAACGTTCACCAAAACTTGGGTTTCTTTAGGGATATGGTAACCCAACATCTTACAAGAGTCCATAGCCATGTGAGGGACTAAGAAAGGGAGTGGTGGGTGAAGTCTTAGGGTTTCTTTGATTATTGCTTTGAGATATGGTAGGTTTTCAATGTCTTTTTCTTCAAGGCTCCTCCCATGGTAGCCTAAATGGTTCCTCAATTCAGCTTGGACTGCTTTTAATGTCCTTGGATTGTGTAGAAGCTCAGCCATTGCCCATTCTATAGTGCTTGTTGTTGTATCAGTTCCTGCAGTGAACATCTCCTGGCATATACCATAAAAAAAATTAAAAAGTTTAGGGGGCAAAAGAAAAAATTTTGTTTAAGAAAAGATTTATTTGATATTGATAAGAACTAAAAGTGCTATTATTCCAATCAACTAGTGCGCATGGGCCGTCTGCCTGTCCCATAGTTCATCACATCCACATATATATATATATAACTTAACCTACAATCAGTTTTGTCCCATGCGAAGGGAGGGGTAGGGAGTCGTCATTGCCCCTCCAAAAAAATTGCTTATATAATCCCTTTAATTTTTAGAAAATCACATGTTAAGTATGAAGATAAAATTATATTTTGCCTTCCAAAAAAAGTTTATTCATTTTTAGCCCCTAAAACAATTTCCTAGCTTTCCCCTCTACGTATATATTATGAAAGAAAAATAGTATTAAAAGGAGTCAATTAGTGTTAACTTACAAAAACAATGACATTGATGGTTCGAGAGGAAAATTTAGAAGGTTCTTCTAAGCCATCACCACGAAACTCCAAAAGAACATCCAAGAAGTCCTTTCTTTTCCCTTCATTTTCTCCATTTCCAATGCTTTTCATCCTTTCTTTAATGAATCCTCCAGCAATTTCAAATGCTTTTTTAACATGAAATTGGGTTTTCCTCCTTATACCTTGCGGGTCGACCCGTTTTAGAATAGGTAAAAAATCTGCGACATTCGGTTTACCGGCTAACTCCATCACTTTCCCTGCATGGTAAAAAAATTTAGCACCTTTTTCCGATTTATGATCCAATAAATCTTTCGAGAACATGAGGTTTCCTATCAAGTTGAACGCCATATAGAAAACGAACCGCCCCACGTCAATTGGGTTCCTGCCATTTGCACCTGCATCTTGTACGGATTGCAACATTTGATCGATGCACCGTCTTCGAACTCCTCGCATGGCATCGAGACGGCTTGTCACGAAAAATTCTGTGGTACACAATCGTCGCAGCATCCGCCAGTGCGGGCCGTACTGGGATGTTATAAGGGATCCCTCATGGCCGAAATCTCCTTTCATGGCTTCGTAAATCTTCCTGCCTGCTAACACCATGTCATGGTTCTTGAACATCTCACGAGCCACCTCGTTGGACGAGATGACCACGGTGCTCATTGAACCTAACCATAACGTCATGATGGGTCCATGTCGACGAGCCAACTTGGCAAAAGACACATGAGGTGGCGCCAAGCCTAATTGAAATATATTGCCAACTACCGGCCACCATGTTGGTCCAGGTGGAAGTTGACCTAGCTCTTCCAATCGCCGGTGGCACCGCTCTGTCGTTATGGCCCATGCAACCCATAGCAAAAGTGCTATACTTAACCCTAAAATTTCAAACTCCATTATACATATACAAATGTGCATATATATGTATGTGTATATATATATATATTTGTTTAGATCATATAACAATGGTTTCTCATATTAGGGTAAGCACTCTTTATAAAAGCTTGTAGATTTAATTAGATGACAAAATCATGCAGAGACGTAGGATGGGAAACTTTTTGAGAGGAATCTTCATTGCAAAATTATTTAAAAAATAATAATATTTTGGAGTTAATTAATTAATTTATTACATTCCAAGTTGAAAGAAAACAAGAACGCATAATCTTGATTTGGTACGGATCTCTTTTAAAATTCTAAAATTTAATTTTGGTCTAATTTTGATTTTAGTCCCTCCACTATTTTAAATTTAATTTCACTATTGTAATTTGACGTAATTTGATAATATTTTTAGTCGTTGCTATTAGAGTAATAACGTTTAACTTTTATTAAATTATAGAAATAAACGGACTAAATTCTAATTTTTAGCATAATAGAGGAGCTAAAATTATGATTAAAATATTAAATTCTCACCCAAAAATCATGTTCATTATCGATGAATAAGAAATGGAATAAAGAAAAACTTTGTTTTATTTTATTGGTGCCCCCAATTCAATCGATTCAGATAAAGTTAAAATTTTAAAAATATTAAATACATTACCTTAATATATTAAAATATTTTGACAAAGAAATTACATGCGAATCTGATAGTGCAAATCTTAACAACTTTATGATAAAATTTAATAATATTATTAAATTTAATAATATTATTTAATGTTAGCTCGATTGACATAAGCATTATTATTAATGTAGAAAGACGTAAATTCGAGTACGCTGAATTGCATTACCTTCTTATTTATGGGTTAAGAAAGGGCCGTAAGTAATTTTAAGCAGAGCAGATACAATCAAAACTAAACCAATAAACCATTAGTGTCAATTAAATTAACCATCATATTTTTGTAAAAAAAATTGCTTGATTTTCTGGACCAGAGCCGTAAGGTAATTAATTTAAGTTTTTATAAAATTATTTTTTCTTTTTTTGAAAAAGAAGCATATAAATTTATTTGTGGTCCTTAATTTTAATTTTTTTTAAAAACCAAATAAATTTGTTTGTGGTCCTTAAATTTACCAACAAATACTTTTTTAATCAATATTTAGTAATAAATCTATTTTATTTACATTCAATTATGCAATATTAATATAAATAATTGTAAAATGGAAGTACAATGACTTGTGCTACAAATCGAGGAAGATTAATTAATTAATTAATTTTAAATAAATTACATAAGAGAAAAAATAATAGAGAAATGAAATTGATTGAGAGTGACATACGGATAAAATCAATGGAAGGGCCGACAGGTGTGTATAAAAATTTAATTTTAATTTTATAAAAGAAAAGCTGATTTTGATTAAAATTAAAATATGTCCTCAATAATTGTACTTTGTTAAAGTTTAAAAAATAATTTATGTGTTTCAAAAATTAAAATTTTCAATTGGATGATTCACATTGTTAAATTTTCTTTTAAATTTATTTAAATGAAAAATAAAAGCTTTAATTTTAATAAATTTACATGAAAATACGATTTTTTTTTCTATTGAATTTAGCATTGTCTTCTTTCTTTGATAAAAGTTAGGTTCTATTTTTTTTTTTGAAAATTATGGTATTTTTAATTTTTGAAAATTTTAATTTTAATATTTTAGTTTAACTTTTTAATGGGTAAAGTCAAATACATTGAAATTCAATATCAAGCTGTCTCAAGCAATCGGTTTAGCAATTCTTCCGATCATTTATGGTGTGAATTACTTCATTTTAACCGCTTTTGCACATCATATTAGGGGTCACATTAAAGGAGGGGCTTGAGGAGGCTTCGACCCCTTAAAAGGAGAATTTTCTTTTTTTGGTCTTTCAAAATTTATAAACTTCTGAGTTATTATATAGTAAAATTATATTTTAATTCTCAAAAATGATAAAATTTTAATTTGGTCCTTTAAAAAATCAAAAAGATATAAGCTATCAAAATGATAAATTACATGTTAATTATCATAAAAATATATGATTTAATTTCGTCCCAGAAAAATTTTCTAATTTCACCTTTGCCCCATATGGTGTGAACTGCTCCTGTTGTGCTATTCAACATTTTGTATAACTTAATTATTATAACACAATTCGATATCCTTTAAATAAGGTTTTGAGATCGTATTATGTGGATGAAGAAAACAACATTTAGTGTACTTCTCCCATTGTCCAACCCAATCATGTTTGTTAACTCTTATAAAAATATACAATTTAATTCCACCTTTAAAAAAAAAATTTCTAGTTTCACCCCTACCCCATATTGTGTGAACTGCCCCCGTTGTGCTATTTAACATCTTGTATAACTTAATTATTATAACACAATTCGATATCCTTTAAATGAGGTTTTGAGTTCAAATCATGTGGACGAAGAAAACAACATTTTAGAGCACTTCTCCCATTGTCCAACCCAACTCAACTTCGAATTTAATTGAAATTGAATATAACTTAAAAACTTTTGACCCAAAAATATATAAGGTAAACTACACTAGTAGTCACCTAACTATTAGTACTTTTTTTTGTCACCCAATTATGGAAAGTTATAAAATGATCACCCAACTATAAGTAAATTTCTTTTTTGGTCACCCAACTATAAAAACTTACAAAATAATCACCCGAACTACTCAATTTTGTCTTTTATGGTCACCAACCAACTAATGTAAAAATGGAAATACCCAAAAATCCAAGATAATTGGGTGACCAAAAAAGACAATATTGAATAGTTGAATGACCATTTTGTAACTTTTCATAGTTAGATGACAAAAAAATATTAATAAATAATGACTATTTAATTACTTTTCATAATTAAATAAAAAAATATTAATAATTAAATCACTACAAATATAATTTATTGAAATATATATTAGGTGATATATTCATTTGAATTGACTCTTAGCAACCCTGAAAAATGAAATTTTATACTTTCATAATAGATAAAATTAAGTTCTATTTTATGCATTGATTGAGCTTATATAAGCTTTTGGTCGTATGTTTTCTTTCGGTCCCCCATACTTAAAATATTATTTGCAAAAAAATGAGATTTTAAGATTTAGATCATATAATTAAATATCAATTTTTTTTCTTATCTTAAAATAAAGTTGAAAGAAATCATGTTATATATACATGATTAATTACACTAGACATCTTTAAATTTTAAAATGTTATAATTGAGATGTAAAATATTAATATCGTATCAATCAAGTCTTTTTGTCGGCTTTTGATGAAATTGTTTTCAAATAGGGGTGAAGTCAGAACATTTTTTTAAGGGGGACTAAAATTAAATTGTAATTTTTACAACAGTAAAAATGTAATTTTTAAAAGATTAAATTAAAGTTTTATCATTTTTAGGGGGTCAAAGTATAGTTTTACCTTTACTAATTTAAAATTTTAAAGAGACTAAATGGAAAATTTTCCATTTTAGGTAAGGTCAGGGCCCTGCCAGCCTCCTAGATTTGTCCCTGTTTTCAAACATGTCAAATGCAAATTGTTTGTACGTATTTAAAATTTACTTCATATGTTTTAAACATAATCCACGTAAAATCTAACATGTTTTTGAGTTGTAATGTAATTAATTAAGTTTTATTTTTTTAAAGAAACCATAGATTTTGTTCGTGGTCCTTAATTTTACTAATAATTACTAATATTTAATTTTTAGTTTGTGGTCCTTGACTTTTTTTTATTTTTAGTTCGTGGTCCTTGAATTTTGATATCAACCATTGAAAGTTGCATGTATATATAATGGAATTCCAAAACTAAATAATATACAATTTAAATATATATTTTTATCGTGAATGAATTATTAAAATGATTAAATGTAGACAAATACTTATAGTTTTGATGATGAAATTATTAATGCCAAAAAGGAGGAGTATTAAAATAGGATAAAAATAATTTCCATATTAATATTTATATGTTTTATAAATAAATTTAAATAAAATATTTCTTTATTAAATAAATTTGATTCGAATAGACTTAAATTTATAAAACTCTTATCTAAAACTTGAAATAAATAGATAGTGCAACCGTTAATTGAACTTGTGGTGTAATAAAAAAAAAAAAAAACTTCTATTGAAATAAAGCTTTTAGTTTTGAAATTGTAATATTGTAAATTACTCATTTACCCTCATTTAATCCACCAGCCTAACCCTAATCATAGGTCAGGTCATTTGTCTCAACTTAAAAGCCTACCCGAAAAGTAAAAAGATTTGGACAAAAATATAAGTCTAGAAATGGGCATAAGCAAAAAAAACGAAACCTATTTTTAAACGGGCCAAACCTCAAATAAGTTTTTTTAGCTCAAACCCGACCTAAATATGTTTTTTTTTATCTAGGCGGATCAAACCAAGCTCAGATTTTAATATTTTTATCCAAACTGAATTTAAATAACATTTTAAGCCCATTATTCGGCTAAACCCAAATCTAAAATTCTATTGAACCCTAACCCGAACCCGGCCATCATCACCTCTTCACCAACCTAATCCCCAACAATAATTTTTTAATTTTCATCTATGAATCCTGAACTGAACACTTTCCTTTCTTCCTTCAAGGGGTAAAGATTTTTTTTTTCTTTAAACAAATTTGTCTTTATTTGTGGAATTGCAGTAAAAGTAAACTTTTACGGGTTAATATTTTGTGCTTATTCCTATAATTTTTAATAAAAATAATAAATTATTGAAATATAAAATATTTTTGTGCTATGTGAAAATAAATAATAACAAGATTAATAAAAATATAGGGACTAAAATTTAAATTTTTCAAAAGCACAAAGACTTATGGTATATTTCAACCTCATGTATTAAAATATTAATAATGAGTTATAATAAATTATTTTTATATTGTATTATAATTTAAATCGATATATTTCATATATCATAATTTTAATTAATTTTAATATCAATTAAATATATATTATTTACTTTACAACATAATGTCTAAAATAAATATTTTATCTACTCAAAGGTGTTTTTTAACAACAATGCTAAACATTACAATTTTAAACCAAACTTTTTAATAACAATGAAAAATTAGTTGATATCAAATCCTAAATTTGATCCATGAACACCCTCCCCTCCCCCTCTGCCTCCCCTTATTAAAAATAATTAAAATTTTCATTTACATACAAGGGCGAATATAATGGGACAGGCAAGGGTCTTAACTCTTCAAAAACACAAATGGTAAATTAGAATCCCCAAAAAAATATTTTATTTAGTCCTTTCAAAAATGAGAAAATTATAAACTAATACATGAAAAAAAATTATAATTTGATCTCTAAAAAGATTACCATTAAATTTCGATCCCTAAAAAATTTCTAGATTTCCCGTATTTAGATACTATTTGAGGCTAAATGTTCAAAAAGAGAGGATAAAAGATAAACTTTTCGAGAATACTCAAATAAGAGCTTTTCACACGCTTCAACCAGTTTGTAGTATAAAATTAGCTAAATGATGATATGTTTAGAATAAAACACATGGCAGTTATTCGAAAAGAAAAGAAAGATAAATAAAAACATAAATTGAGACTTGATAAGTGATATTTGAGAAGCCCTTATTTGATTGTTTTGAAAGATTTAATCCTTATACAAGCGATTCATAAAAAGTTCGGTCCTGTTTTGAACATTTAGCCTACTCTAGAAGACTAGTTATTAAATATATATTTGTATTCTATCATTAAAAGTGTAGAGGAACCATTGGGTTTTCCAAGGCATCAGATTCTTATCGGTTGTTTTCCATCTTCTTGCTCCGAGTTGATTCCCCGATTGAATCTGAAAGGCGAAAGTATTCTACATCATCCTTCTATCCGTATTGAATTCCACCATTTCCAAACCTCTTAACAAGAACAAAGGCTCCATCAATGGTTCTGAGTTTTGAAACCATCCTATCAATATATAAGAACCAATGTAAATGAGGACCCAATGAGCTTTTATTAGATTTGTCATACACACGCTTCATACTGTAAGAGATGTTTCATAGCATTGGGTTAAAATGCAATTTTACTTTTACTAATTTAAAATTTTAAAAATTTTAAAGATGGTAAATGAAAATTTTAAAATTTCAAATGCAAATTGTTCGTACATATTTAAATTTTATTTTTTGAAATAAACTGTATGATTTATACGTGGTCCTTAATTTTACTAATAATTATTAATATTTAATTTTTAGTTCGTGGTCCTTGACTTTTTTTTTTTTTCATTTTTAGTTCGTGGTCCTTGAATTTTGATATCAACCATTGAAAGTTGCATGTATATATAATTGAATTCCAAAACTAAATAATTTACAATTTAAATATATTTTTTTATCGTGAATGAATTATTAACATCATCAAATGTTTACTCGAAAAAAAATTAACATCATCAAATGTAGACAAATACTTATCGTTTTGATGATGGAATTATCAATGCCAAAAAAGGGGAGTATTAAAACAAGATAAAAATCATTTTCATATTAATATTTATATGTTTTGTAAGTAAATTTAAATAAAATATTTCTTCATTAAATAAATTTGGTTTGAATAGACTTAAATTTATAAAACTCTTATCTAAAACCCGATAGCCTGACCATCAATTGAGCTCGTGGTGTAATAATAATAATAATAATAATAATAATAATAATAATAATAATAATAACTACTTGTATTGAAATAAAGTTTTAGTTTTGAAATTGTAATAGTGTAAATTACTCTTTTACCCTCATTTAATCCACATGCCTAACTCTAATCATGGGTCAGGTCATTTGACCCAACTTGAAAGTTTGTCCAAAAAGTGAAAGGGTATGGACAAAAATATAAGCTCAAAAATGGGCATAAGCAAAAAAAAAAAAAAAAAAAAAAGACCTGTTTTTAAACGAGCCGAACCTCAAATAAATTTTTTGGCTTAAACCCGACCCAAATTTTTTTTTATCTAGGCGGGTTAGACCAAGGTCAGGTTTTAGCATTTTTATCCAGACTAAGTATGGATAAAATTTTAAACCCATTATTTGAGCTGAGCTGAACTCAAACCTAAAATTCTAGAGTCCTAGCCCGAACTAAGCCCATGATCATCTCTTCACCAGCCTAATCCCCAACAATAATTTTTTAATTTTCATCTATGAATCCTGAACTGAACACTTTCCTTTCTTCCTTCAAAGGGTTAAGATTTTTTTTTCTTTAAACAAATTTGTCTAAATTTATAATATTTTGTTTTTTCTCCTATTCTTTTGTTTATTTGTATTTTATATTATATAAAATTAAATATATTATATTACATTATAAATATTAAAAAATGTTAAATTATTTATATTTAAAAATTTAATAGAAAGAAATATAATAGTAGTAAAAATATATAAGTATTAAATATAAAATAGAAATGACATATTTTTAAATATATTTCATATTATTTAACAACTAACTTAGAATAACGGAAAGATCTGGCAGAGACTTGAAAGACTCAATTAAAGCTCTAAGAAGTTTAGGGATTAATTTAAAATCCACGCAATAGATTAGAGGCGTTAAGTGAAATTAACCCAATTACGGGCTATCTACACTACTCGGCCGAGATTTTTACGTGCCGAAGCCAACTGGAATTCGTCAAAAAAAAAAAAAACAAAAAACAAAAAACAAAAAAAACAACGTTGATAGGGTTTCTAGGGTTTGCATGGTAAAAAGAAAACAGGTAACAGAGAGTAGCAGCGATGGTTCCCAAGTACGTTTCTCCCTTCTTCTATTCCTTTGATTTCAATTAAATTTATTTATATATACCATGAATTTAATGATCTGTTCTTGAAATATTGTTTCTTTATTTTCGTTTTTTTGGGGAAAAAATGGATCTGCCTTTCATTTCATTCCATTTCGGCCTGAAATCTGAAAATATGATTAATTTTTTGGTTTTTTAGGTTATATTTACATGTAATTTCAATGTTAACCGGTTTTGTGTTTAAATTTCGTCTTTGAAATTTTACACTTTCAATCGATCAACTGTACATAGGATTTGATTAATGAAGCTAATAGTTGTGAATTAACGAAAGCGATTTGATTGATTGGAACACTATATGGTGTTTAAGGCAATCGATTAGTTTCATTGTTAAAATATACCTCTGTTTGTCTGTTTTAGCTCATTGGATAGTAGCTCTATAAATAATTATTTTTGTTTTGTCGGCTATGTTGCTGCTGATGAATGTTGGATATGGGTTCGAGTTTTCTCATTTAAGTTTTACATAAATTTGGAGGTAATGTTAATTGGACTCGGGTGTTTTTGTAAGATATGTGTATGTATGCTTCATAAGTGTGTTCTTTTATGTATTTGGGAATCTTTGGAGTATATTAATGTCATATCCATGCCCAAGAATCTGTTGAACATTGCTTGAAATACAAGTTTCCGATACGGGTATTTTTGGAAAAATGAAGATTACGAGAGCAATTTACAAGTTGGGAATGGGAAATTAACTTGCTCCTGCTTCATACTATGGTCTATAAGATGGATATTATGTTTTTTTGCAATCAAGAGCTAGTGTAAGGGTTGTTGTTTGTAGAATTCTGTTTATGTTAATGGTGATTGTTGTTCGATCTTGTTAATTATGTAATAAGCTCGTAACTCGTAAGTAGGGATGTATAAGATTTGGTTTAAAATTGCATTGCCGAAAATTGCATTATCTATAAACTTTCTTTCATAATGCCAAAATTTGGATTTTGAATTTCTCAAACCCTACACTTATTTTTTTATGTTGGCATGTTAGGACGGAGCTTTGTCGGTTTAGTGGTGCCAAGATATACCCAGGAAAAGGCATCAGATTTATCCGTTCTGATTCCCAGGTAAATGTCCATCCAATTCTATATTGAAGTGGTTGATATTCGGATATTCGGATACTCTTGCTGATTATTAACTACCTTTTGCATGGACTTGTGAAGGTCTTCCTTTTTTCAAACTCAAAATTGAAGAGGTACTTCCACAACCGTTTGAAGCCATCAAAACTTACATGGACAGCCATGTATAGGAAGCAACATAAGAAGGTTAGTGTCGGCTTTGTGAACCCAATTTCATTTTGGTTTCAGAATTGCATCTTGGTTGCAAGTAAAATTATTTTTTACTCAATGGTCGGCTTTTATTACTATCATGAACGTTATTTTATTCCAATCATTTATCCGATAAAAGTTATATTAGATTTAATAATAGTGATCATACGTACATGTAGGACATTGCTCAAGAGGCCGTTAAGAAGAGGAGACGTGCCACGAAGAAGCCATACTCCAGATCCATCGTCGGTGCCACCTTAGGGGTTATCAAATTCTATTCAAAATCTCGAAATAAGGATAAAGTTGACATGAAAAAAATATTGATTTGTTTTAAACCATACATGAAATGAAGAGTGGAAGCAATGAATCACGTAAATGAACTTTTTTTTCTTCTTTTTGTTAATCACATAGACCCAACTTGCAAGCTTTCTCTAACCAACGAATTCATTTGTTTTTCCTGCTTTACTCTTCGGCGGCGGCGGCCTTTTCTCTGTCTTCTCTTCACCGATATAGATACATGAAACCTGTAAGTACTCCTAAGTCTACTAATTCGCTATCATATCCTTCTTTATAATTTTTCTGTTGTTCTGAATTGGGAAATCTGAGTTAAATTTCTCAGATCCGAACAAGAAGATGGGTTGTGGCATGGCAGAATTCGAGCTCCGGTACCGACTAGAATCATTAATAATAAATGAAGAGGAGTTTATCAAGTCATCCGTGCCAGAAATAGTGGAAATTTATGATGATCCAACCAAAAGAGGGATAAATAATGTAAGTCTCTTAATCCAACTTAGTAATTCATATTTAATTTATGGCTCATGAGCCGTTTGAGTTAAGTATTACTGATCTAATCAAGTATTACTTTTTTTTCCCACCTCCAATGGAAGGTAAAAGTTACTGCAACCGATGATCTAACTCGTGAAGGAGTACAATCTAAATTCCGTGATTTGGAGAAAAACTTTATGACAAAGGCAACCACAAAGTGGAATGTAAAGATTTCCCAGGCTTGGAACAGGCATTGAAGAACACTGCTTCTTGGGAAATTCCAGAGTACCTCAAATCTATTGCAATCCTAATCGAAAAAGATCGTGGAAAAACTACTGATTTTTTTCATTTCAACATTCAAATTCTGGTCTGCGCTGCGATCAAAGAGATGAAAGATTTCTCGGTTGGGGATTTGGATTGGGAGACCTTGAAAAAATGGGGCGCCACACTTAATTGTGCTGAGAAATTTGGTTTTCAAGTGGGATTTGCTGATAATCTGTTGAAGAAGAATTTGCTCGCCTATTTTGCTGCTCAAAATATTCCCAAATCGACTGCAAAAAAGTAGCTACTCAAGAGCAAATGGTTGTGTTGTTGTTGGCTTGCTGCTATGTCTACAATAGTTTTGGCTTTAATGTGTTTGCCCTTAGACTCTGGATTTCTATATGAAGTTTATTTTTTGAGATCAATATTATGTTTGTTGATTAAAAAATTTAAGCACCAAATAAATTAAGGATTGAATTTAAGCTATAAATTTTGTTTAGTATATTAATTAAAATTAAATTCTAAATAGGGTACAAGATTGAATTCATCAATTTCGTAAAAAATTAATTTAATTTATGTTTGATTATGAGGTCTAAGCTCAATTTTGAGTTTGAATTAAAATATTCAATATTAAAATTAAAGTTTAGTTAACTTCACGAGTTATGTGTGTCAAATATTAGTAGGTTTGAATTTGATTTCTTCGTGTCTCTATTTTGGAATTTTTTTAATTTTTAATTTTGATAAAAAATATTATAATTTTTAAAAATTTAAAAATTCCTAAAAAGTTTCAATAATTTTTATAATTTCTATTCATTATTGAACAATTTTAATGATATTCACAATTTTTAACAATTTTCAATATTTTTATAATTTTTACAATTTTTAAATAATCATACAATTTTTAATGATTTAAAAAAATTAATAATTTTTATAAATTATAACCGTTACCGTTTGTTAACTTCATCCGTCAGGTTATTTCGTTAATCACTTCAATTTTTAACAGAAAAGATCAGTGTGCTCTTTGATATGATGTATAAGAACTAATTTATTCATTTTTTAAATAAAAACAATAAAATGTGTCAAGATGATTATCATCATTGGCCCAAACTTGTCTCAAGTTTGGGTTTGGGCCAGATACTAATGAGCTCGTAGGCTTGACCCAAGTACGAAGCTTGTGGGGTAAGTGCGCAAGTTGACGAATCAGACTTGGTCACTCTATTGCGAGGTTGCATTTGTGTGAGCTCGAAACCATGAAGACACTTGTCTAGACTAGAGTAGGAAACATATCTATATGCATGGAGCCTACCTAATCTGTCTTATCGATGAAGAGTACCCTATAAATGACACACAAAAAAATACTTAACAAAATGCAGTTGAAGTCTTCTATTATTCACAACAATTATAAAACATTATTCCCAAACTAAATATACATACACATAAGAGCACAAATTAAAATGAAGATAGGAGTTTTTCTAAAAATCCGATCAGTTGATGCAGTTATTCATAACAAGTTTAATGATTCGAATTTTAGTGTCTGAAATCAGTGCAAGGTATTGCTAAGGCCTTTAAGGGAACAGATTTCCTCAACGTTATCCCCATTCTCTCACTCGTATCCACATCTTCAGGCTTAACCCCGTCAGCCAAACTCCAATCAAAGCAATGCAACAACGACTTGAGTGCCATTGGGAGCAGTTGAGACACGAGTGGCACCGCTGGACACATCCGACGACCGGACCCGAAAGGAATAAACTCGAAATGGTGACCCTTATAATCCATAGTATTCGGCTCCAAGAACTGTTCCGGTCTGAACTCCAACGGGTTTTCCCACGTTTTCGGGTCTCGTCTGATGGCCCAAACGTTCACCAAAACTTGGGTTTCTTTAGGGATATGGTAACCCAACATCTTACAAGAGTCCATAGCCATGTGAGGGACTAAGAAAGGGAGTGGTGGGTGAAGTCTTAGGGTTTCTTTGATTATTGCTTTGAGATATAGTAGGTTTTCAATGTCTTTTTCTTCAAGGCTCCTCCCATGGTAGCCTAAATGGTTCCTCAATTCAGCTTGGACTGTTTTTAAGGTCCTTGGATTGTGTAGCCATTGCCCATTCTATAGTGCTTGTTGTTGTATCAGTTCCTGCAGTGAACATCTCCTGGCATATACCATAAAAAAATTAAAAAGTTTAGGGGGCAAAAGGAAAATTTTTGTTTAAGAAAAGATTTATTTGATATTGATAAGGACTAAAAGTGTTATTATTCCAATCAACTAGTGCGCAGCATATATATATATATATATATAAAACTTAACCTACAATCAGTTTTGTTTTGTCCCATGCGAAGGAAGGGGTAGGGACTAGGGAGTCGTCGTTGGCCCCTCCAAAAAAATTATAGGTTTCAAACCTATAATTTACTCATTATGAACATTGAAGGGGGAAAAAAAGAAAATGATACCTTTTTATCCTTGTTAAATCGTAATTTCTCTGGACACTATTAAGGGTTTGAAATAATCTTTTATAATTTGATGTTTTGAATTGGATTACCCTGTTGGAAACTTCTTAGAATATGTTCTATCTGCTACTACTATTGGTATTGCGTTTCATCATTTGGTGTTATTGTAGTTTTTTACATCTCAATGATGATTGCTTGTGAAATATTTTTTGATTGTTACATATTTGCGATTTCATGTTGGTTTATTCGTTTATCCATTGTATCCTTCAATGTTCTTGGGTCTAGTGAATCATGAAAACCTGTCATCCTCTGAAATTTGGCAATATATATGTAGGTGCTGAGGTTAAAAGTGGCAGAGCTTTGAGGTTGAATTAGAGGATGATGGCGGTAGGATTTTGCATATTTCACAGGTTATTAAGGAACTATGATTTCCATAATTAAATGGAAAAATTACCTTTTTAGCCCTATGAAAAGTTAATAATTTAATCTAAGCTTTTTTTAACACAATTTTTTTAGCATTGGCCCTTCCAGAATTTTATAATTTTATCTTGCCCCTAACAAAATATCTGGCTTCATATCATTTATTTATGGCTCAATTAAATAAATTTTAAGAATTCATCACAGAACTCTAGTAACGAAGGTATGATATATACATACAATATTGGTAGATAGAAGTGTTTATAGGCTAAGTTGAGCTTACGTATGATATTAACACATTTTATTCTTATTTAAGGTACAGTAACCTGACCGATGAAGTTAATGAACGGTAACAGTTTCTCCAAATAGCAATTGATAACTTGAATTTCGAAAATAGTATAACTCATAAATGTGATTATTTTTCAAATCTAAGAATTCATTGGATGGTTGTTTAGTAATGGATTTGAGATTTCATGTTTTTTTTTTTTTTAGTTTCACTCTTATGAAGAATTAGTATTACAATTAAACTTTTTGATTTGAAGAATGAAGTTTACGATGACGACAACAACAACAAAGTGGAGTTCAAACATTTCCAAGGCTTAGAACAAGCATTAAACAACACTGCTCGGGGGAAATTTCCGGACTACCTCCAACCTATCGCAATATGTATCGAAAATGTTTGAAGAAAAAAAGCTACTGAGATACTTGAAATCGGAACTCAAATTCTGGTTTGCGCTGCGATCGAAGAGATCCTTAATCAAAGGTTGTTTTGCAGTTGCAGACTTGCTGCAAAATCTTCAGTAAAATCACCATTAGAGATTTGTTTTGTCATTGACTTTGGGTTTTCTATGAAGTTTATGGTTTTCAATATAATTGTATTAGAGATTAATATAAAAGTGCTCGAGTTGGTTTGATTAGGTTATTTTATCTAATGATTTAAATAAAAATTTTCGAATAATTTAACAGTTATTTACTAATACATGAAAAGGTAAGCACCGATAACAGTTAGTTGATACTGAGTTTGTTGAGATGGAAAGTGTCTAGGCAGGTGCAGAGCAAGCACCAACCCCCCTAAAATAAAAAAATTATCTTTTAATCCATTTATAATTTATAAAATTTTAAATTAAAATAATATAAAATTACATTTTGATCCCTTAAAAATGATAAAATTATATTTTACGATAGTAAAAATATATAAGTTAATTATGCTTCTTCTCAAACAAAATTTTGGTGTATCTAAGAGTGATGTATTCGAAAATGGCATGAAGTTTGTAACAGTAACTAGGGCTCCGGTAATCAGATGGGAAGAAAAAGGTGAGAAAAAAACTAAAAATGATTGTTTGGAGTCCTTTACCTTTGGGTTATGTCAAGATCTAACACCTCATGTTTATTAAATTTTCTTCTTTAAAAGCGATTTGAAAATAACATGTTAATTTTTTCTCAAAAAAGAAAAAGTATTCATGATTATTGTGAAAATATTAAAGGGTTGGATATTTTATCATATTTTGATTTGATTTTTAGAGATTTATGATGGAACCAATGTATTTTTTTTCCGTTTGTTTTAACTTTTTTTTTTTAAATTTATCAGAGTTAAGGCCGCACCACAAAAAAAATTATCTTTTCTTGTATTTTATTTCTATTGTATAAATAAAAAATACAATATTCTTTAAAAATTTATACTAGTGCCGCCAATGTGTCAGGCGATACTATTCAAAAAAGTAATTTTTTTAAAATCATTGTGCCGCCAACCATTCAAGCGACACCTACTGTTGCAGTAGAAAATACTTTATTTTCGTAAATAATTTAAATTCAATATCATTTTCATAATTAATTATTATTTTTATAAAAAAACACTTTAAATTTTATTAAAATTATACAAATATAACTAATATTTATAAAAAAATATTATTTTTTTAAATCATTAAAAATCGTAAAAATATTGAAAATTATAAAAAAATTTACATTGTTATTAAAAACATAAATTAGAAGATGCCAAAAATAGGAAGAAATTGAAAAATTATTATGCCAAGATAACCTACTTGTTCCCAAGTGGAGACATGAACTTTCAAGGGGGAGAGTTCTCAAGTGATAACCCCTTGATGTCAAATGCAAGCATAGATGAGAACTACTTGTTCTTGAGTGAAGGACTTAAACTTTCAAAGGGGGAGAGTTCTCAAGCAAGTTTGAGACATTAGAAAATAACCGTAAAAAGGATTTGGATCCTCATCGAATGACTTAAAGCATATTTACATGGAACACTGAATGAACTTTGAGCTTTGCAGAAAACTCAAACTTGTAGGTCACCTTGCCTACTCTGTTCACAACTCGAAAGGATCTTTCATACCAATTATAAAATAATCCAGATTCATATTACAAAGTTGAACCAAATATTCAAATCAAGAAACCTTTTTTAAAAGTATATGATAAAAGGAGATAATTTCTCATCATTAGTTTAAATAAATATATCTGTAAATTGAAGAAGGAATCACAAGTTCTACTATTTGATTATACCAAACGAGGTGGTTGTGTTAACCCTGAATAATTTGCATATATTCGAACAAGAAATCCAACTGAAAACTGAGGCCACAACAAGGACATACATACATACAGCGATTCAAAAGAAAAGCAAAAAAATATTGTCACCAGGTTAGTTAACTTTGATTAGTTAAGTTCAGTTACATTGTCACCAGGTTAAGTATAAATCTCTCTTTTTAGTTATCTAACAAAGCCTAATTCAAGAAACTCTTTTTTTTTTTTGGTGAAATCAAGAAACTCTTTTTAACCTTCAAAATTTTCAGTTGTTCTTGATTGGGTTCTTTTTCTTGACCAAGGGCTGGCAAAAAATAAAGCAAAACGAAGCTGCTATCATGGCAGATCCTCAAGACATTGTTGATCCGTTGTCATATCTTGAAGATTTCGATGAGATTGCAAACTCGTCATGGTATGAGAGCTTGACACCAGCAACCAATCAGAACTTTCAAAATGGAGAGAACGAAGAACTATTCAATGATAATCAAATAAGCGATCCGATATCGCGTATAGGCATGACAAGACGCGTTGAAGAGCTCGACAAATCGAAAGCTAAAAAAAAGAGGCACAGAGGAACAATGCAACTCCCAACAATGCGGAAAAATAGAAAATTTACCAAGGATGAGATTGTCGAAAAGAAAACTGAGCCGCAAATAAGGTTGCTATATAGAGGTTGAATTGACAGACAGATAAAACAAATAAATTTTCCTAATTTAATAATTATTGTTTATATATATATCGTAGTAAATGATCCAAAAAGTCCTTGTATCGACAATGTAAATATGTTTATTTCTTTTAACACCTATTTTGTGTGTATATTTTGGTAATAGGACAAAAAGACAGATATGGAATCAATGCTCGTCAAGTCATAGCCAGTGCAACCCAATGTGCAGGGCATTCAGCAAGAGTTCCAAGAAATAACTAAAGCCAATTTAGAACCAGAAGGGGATAAGAAAAGATCGCTCGAAGTAGCATCCAAGTTTGATATATTACAACGACAGCGTAAAGAGGTATGTTAAATTTTTACAAATTTAATTACTCAATCTAAGTCCCCCATCTAACTTTTTAATTTAGTTTTTCAGCACTCAAAAACCGCTGGGAACAGTGACCTATTGATATACATAATTTTCTTTTAATTTAATTTTATGATGATTGAATCTTGAGCTTGCTTTTCTTACATCTTTCTAATTAAATTTCAGGATTACATCGTGAATCATTCTTAGAGAAATTGAAGAAACAGGTATGACACATGTATATATATAATGCATTGGACATTAGATGATCCAAGTATTATTTGAACATAAGCATCTTGCAATAGACATTACATTAAATCTCAACTAACCATAGACATATCATCCTCATAATTTATGATTTACTTTTCTATGTTTATTGCTTCAATTTTCTGCAAGGTCCCCATCTCTACCCTCTGCTTTTAGTGTTCTGAAACACCTAGTTTATTATAAAGCCAACAACAAAGTGAGGAAAGAAAGTTTTCCAGGCTTACAAGAAGAGTTGCAAAAACCCGTTGGGGAGAAAGTTTCAAGCTCCTTCAATCTATTGTGAGCAAAATCGAAAAGGATCGTGGAAAAGAGACTGATTTTACCTATGAAGCTATTCAAATTTTGGTTTCTGCTACAATAAAAGGGATGGAAGATTGTCCAGCTGAAAAATTAGACTTAGATACATTGAAAAAGTGGGGGGCTACACTTAATGTGGGCAAGGAACTCGATTTTGAGGTGGGGTTTGCGGATGTTTTGTTAAGGAAGAATTGTTTTGCCTACTTAGCTTACACAAAAATTTTTGGATGAGACGGAAAAAAAGAGGTTGAAAATCAAAGGGTGTTAGTATTCAGGTTGAGAAAAAAGTATTCATTAGCAGCTTAATCAATGTTGATATTTCACATGGGAATGAATATTCAAATCTTATGTTTTTTAGACTATTTATGCTTTGCCAAAAGATATCAAACACTACTTTCAAAAGGTTTGTTTTTGAGTAGTGTTTGATATCTTTCAGCAAGGCATCGATAGTCTCAAAAATATAAAATTTGAATATCCATTCCCATGTAAAATATCAACATTGATTAAGCTGCTAATGAATACTCTTTTCACAACCTGAATACTGACACCCTTTGATTCTCAACCTCTTTTTTTTCGTCTCATCCAAAAACTTCTGTGTAAACTAAGAGGCAAAACAATTCTTCTTTAACAAAACATCCGCAAACCTCACCTCAAAACCGAGTTCTTTGCCCCTATTAAGTGTAGCCCCCCACTTTTTCAATGTATTTAAGTCCAATTTTTTAACTAGACAATCTTCCATCCCTTTTTATTGTAGCAGGAATCAAAATTTGAATAGCTTCATGGGTAAAATCAGTTTCTATTCCACGATCCTTTTCGATTATGCTCACAATAGATTAAAGGAAACTTGGAACTTTCTCCCCAACGAGTTTCTGCAACCATTTTTATAAACCTGTAAAACTTTCTTTCCCCACTTTATTGTTGGCTTTATCATAAACTAGGTGTTCCAGAAGACTTAAAGCAGAGGGTAGAGATGGGAACCTTACAGAAAACTAAAATAATAAACATAGAAAAGTAAACCATAAATTATGAGAATAGTATGTCCATGATTAGTTGAGATTTAATGTGATGTCTATTGCAAGATACTTATGTTCAAATACTACTTTTATATATATATACATGTGTCATACTTGTTCATTTAATTTCTTTAAGAAGGAATCCTGAAAATATAAACCTAAATGATTCACGATATCATCCTGAAATTTAATTAAAAAAATGTAAAAAAGGCAAGCAAAGTTCAGTCATCATAAAATTAAAAGAAAATTATGCATACCAATAGGTCATCGTTCCCAACGGTTTTTGAGTGCTAAAAAACTAAATTAAAAAGTTAGATAAGAGACTTAGATTGAGTAATTAAATTTGTAAAAATTTAACATACCTTTTTATGATTTCGTTGTAATATATCAAACTTGGATGCTATTTCGAGCGATCTTTCCTTATCCTTTTCTGGTTCTAAATTGGCTTTAAATATTTCTTGGAACTCTTGCTCAATGCCCTGGACATCCAATTGCACTGGTCATGACTTGACGAGCACTAATTCCATATATGTCTTCTTGTCCTTCCATTCCCAACATATACACACAAAATAGGAGTTAAAAGAAACAAACATATTTACATTGTCGATACAAGGACTTTTTGGATCATCTACTACGATATATATAAACAATAATTATTAAATTAAATTAAGAGAATTTATTTATTTTATCTATCTGTCAATCCGACCTCTATATAGCAACCCTATTTGCGGCCCAGTTTTCTTTTCGACAATCTCTTCCTTGGTAAATTTTCTATTTTTTCCGCATTGCTGATTGTTGGGAGTTGCATTGTTCCTCTGTGCCTCTTTTTTTAGCTTTCGATTTGTCGAACTCTTCAACGCGTCTTGTCATGCCTATACGCGATATTGAATCACTTATCTAATTATCATTGAACAATTCTTCGTTCTCTCCATTCTGAAAGTTCTAATTGGCTGCTGGTGTCAAGCTCTCATACTATGACGAGTCTACAATCTCATCGAAATTTTCAAGATATGACAACGAATCAACAATGTCTTGAGGATTTGCCATGATAGCAACTTCGTTTTGCTTACTTTTTTGCCAACGCTTGGTGAAGAAACAAGAAAAAGAACCCAATCAAGAACAACAGAAAATTTTGAAGGTTAAAGAGAGTTTCTTGAATTAGACTTTGTTAGGTAACTAAAAAGAGAGATTTATACCTGGTGACAATGTAACTGAACTTAACTAATCAAAGTTAACTAACCTGATGACAATATTTTTCTGCTTTTCTTTTGAATTGCTGCATGTATGTGTGTCCTTTACCGACTAGTTCCAAAAATTTCGTGTTAACTTCAATTGGCCACACCTGTCGATATTGAAAAGAGGAATAAATTAACAAAAATGTGTACCGGGGCAAGGTTTACATTCCGGACATATGTGAAGGAAGATATTTCAGGTAGGTTTCACATAGAAGATGAAACCATAGGGTTTATCTTTTGAATTTATTTTGTATTTTTTCGAATTAATGACTAGAGAGACATAGTCAATATATGGACCAAAGTTAATTAGAACGAGGAATAAGACCATGAAACAAAGCAAACACAATATACAAACATGACAAGTTTATTTTGCTAAAATCAAATGCAACAGCCAATGTTATCGAGACGTCTTCGATGGTTCTAACAGCAGCTATTGTGAACTTACAAAATTTCTCCATAAACACTGGTTAATTAGAACAAGGAATAAGACCATGAAACAAAGCAAACACAACATGCAAACATGATACAAGTTTGTTTTGCTAAAACTGAGTGCAACAGCCAATGTTTTCGAGATGCCTTCAAGGGTTTTAACAGCAGCTATTGTGAACTTACAAAATTTCTCCATAAACACTAGATAATTAGAATGTGGAAAAGGACCATGAGACAAAGGTTGCAAACACAACATACAAACATGACACAAGTTTGTTTCGCTAAAATCGTATGTAACAGCCATCGTTTCCGAGACATCTTTGACGGGTCTATTGGCATAAAAATTCCCCATAAACCCTAGATAATTCCATTCCTAGAAAAAGACTCTTATGGAGTAAACAAGCTAAACTTCCTCAGCTGTTTTTTCATATCGAGCAGTAATAATACTAATAAAAAAAGTTTAAGATAACTAATACAGTGATACCACAACTTAAGTATCATATAAATCCTCTAAGGCCTAGTGCTGGAAGCTTAGATGATAGATTATGCAAAACAGTCTTCTGAAGTGTTATAAAAAATCGAACACACCATTAAAATAAATAGACAAGTAAACAAATAACTAAGAGGGAAAATTGTTGACTACAACATCCTCTTTCTGAAGTGTCAGCCTAATCTATTTGAGCAAAACTCAAGAAAATGAGACCAAATACCAGTTTTCCTTGATAAGCAAAAACAGATATGAGTTATTAAATAAAGGGCTCTATTCCAACAGAGCTTCAAATGAGAACACTTTGCAATGGTTTTAAACACTACAACTAAAACTCAGTTTCTTGAGGACACTCAATATTTGCAACCTTGCAATTCATTCCAATAGTTCATAAAAAATTCACAATGTTCCTAGACAGTACACAAGTTCTTCCTTTTGCACCAGACATTTTCTAAGCCTAATCTATTATTAACATAGACTAACGAATGTGGCTACCTAGGATAATCCAAGAGTTTAAACATTACAGAACTCATTCAGTATAAAAAAGAACAAACTTAATTGAATAAACCTATTCTAAGGATCATAAACTCCTCCCTGAAGTGTATAAGATCTAATGGTCAATTTATAGCTCAGTAATTCAGCACCCAATGGCCCTTGAGGCTCCTTTCTCCCCACACTTATGCGAAGATCTTTTTCCTTTATATTTAAATTAAAAGTACAAATTCAAATCTTTGGAGCACGATGTAATTTCAACTTAGCTAGACTCTAAAAGATTTAATTTCAACAGTACCATTGGTAATATTTACCATCAAACAGCTAATTTACTCCTAGCAAACACCAAGCAACTCCTAAATTAAACACCAGCAATAAAGTTAAAATGCATGCAACATAATACATCAATCAAGAGTAACACTATTACATTCGTCTGAAGTTCTTTTCTTATAACAAAATGTAAATAAAAATGTAAATAAAAATGCAAAAGTACAGGAGAAGAATGGTAACAAAAGAAATTGACATAGACTTACGCTTTATAGACATCACCAAAGATCCTCTGCCAATCAACTCCACTTCACTAAATCTAGACCCCGCTGCTTCTTGTAAACCTGCTATGTCAGCCATTTGTACACACAAACCCCTTTGACACCAAAGATCAAAACCAACCCAAAATTCACAGTCTACCCATTCTTCAATTACAGTTCAATACCCAGTTCCATATTGCCAAAACCAGCCTCGAGAATCCTATCCCTGAAACAGAAATTTAAAACAAAACCCATTAATATCCTCAAAACGTATACAAAAAGCAAAAGCATTACCCCAAAAGAATCCCACATTTCAAGATCTAAAAATCCACTTAAAAAGAAATTAAAATCAGAAAATATCCAGAAGCTCTTACAGTGAAAGCAAAGCATACCCAGAGAGACACCGAAAAAAACACACACAACAAATAGAAGATTTCCTTTTCTATTTAGGTTAAAACAGGATGTGTTAAAGTGAAATACGAACAGAAAAAAAGCCCAGCAAGAATCCTTAGAAAACAAAATATAGCGAACCGTAAGCAGCTGACCAACCTGGTTAAAGTACTCATAAAGCTGAGTCTCGGTCACACTTGGATCCAAATTTTTATAAACTTCGCGGCATGCATCATGACACCCAAATTACAACACCTCAAAAAACCATAATCGAAAAATGAAAACAAAAATAAAACACCAATCTCTCACATAAAAAATGAATACAAAAACCCTAAAATTGAATTTTCCAATAACACCGATCAACAAAAAGCAGGAAGAAAAAAAGGTGGTGGCGGAGAGAAACACCTAAAGGGTGTTTTGAGGATACCAATTTTAGGGAGCAAAATTAAGGGGTTTAGGGGAAAAATTTGGGGATAAAACGGCGCGGTTTTTTTAAGGTATAATATTTTTTTACGGCGTTTAAAAACGCTACAAAAAATCATTTCCTTTTAAACAAAACAATGCCGTTAAAAAATTATTAGTTAAGTGATTTTATAAAACATTTATTGTTACTATTTTTTATAAATTGGATTTTTATAAAAAAAAGTACTCTCGAAATAAATATCATATATTTTAATAAGAAAATAAATAATTAAATGGCTGTAATTAATTATTAAGTTAGAATTATCCAATGAAAGCAATCAATCCCTTATATATCAAATATCTATTAAAGATTGAAACGTTAATCATGATTTTATATTATTCTTTTTCGATCTAATCTCTATTTAATTAGATTTTGACCCGTTCTAAACAATTTCTAGATTCCCCCTATTTAGATACTATTAGAGGCTAAATGTTCAAAAAGAGAGGATAAAAGCTAAACTTTTCGAGAATACTCAAATAAGAGCTTTTCACACGCTTCAACCAATTTGTAGTATAAAATTAGGTAAATGACGATATGTTTAGAATAAAACACATGGCAATTATTCGAAAAGAAAAGAAAGATAAATAAAAACATAAATTGAGACTTGATAAGTGATATTTGAGAAGCCCTTATTTGACTGTTCTGAAAGATTTATTCCTTATACAAGCGATTCATAAAAAGTTCGGTCCTATTTTGAACATTTGGCCTACTATAGAAGACTAGTTATTATATATATATATATGTATTCTATCATTAAAAGTGTAGAGGAACCATTGGGTTTTCCAAGGCATCAGATTTTTACCGGTTGTTTTCCATCTTCTTGCTCCAAGCTGATTCCCCGATTGAATCTGAAAGGCAAAAGTATTCTACATCATCCTTCTATCCGTATTGAATTCCACCATTTCCAAACCTCTTAACAAGAACAAAAGCTCCATCAATGGTTTTGAGTTTTGAAACCATCCTATCAATACATAAGAACCAATGTAAATGAGGATCCAATGAGCTTTTATTAGATTTGTCATGCACAAACTTCATACTAAATAGAAATGGAAGTATTGGAACAAATGTTTTCACGGCATCGGTTTAGAGTTCTCACCTATGTTGCTCTGAGTCTTCATTTTTCTTCAACTATCCATGTTTGACATATATCTGAACACAAATACAAGGATATGAAAACATACTCATATATACTAACACTCGAACTTCCTAACAAGAACACAAGCTCCATCAATGGTTTGAGTTCTTGAAACCATCCTATCAAATACATAAGAACCAAAGCAAATGAGGATCCAATGAGCTTTTATTAGATTTGTCATGCAACACTTCATACTAAATAGAAATGTAAGTACTGTACGAGATGTTTTCATAGCATCGGGTTGGAGTTCTCACCTATGTTGCTCCGAGTCTTCATTTTTCTTTAACTATCCATGTCTGACATATATCTGAACACAAATATGAGGATATGAGTCTCTAAATACATGAACACCAAAACATACCCATATATACTAACACCTGACCGCAAGTAAAACAGGTTCTCACCCTTCTACACCATCCTTCACGATCCGCATTGAAGTCCACCATTTCCGAACCTCTTAACAAGAACAAAGGCTCCATCAATGGTTTTGAGTTCTTGAAACCATCCGATCAATACATAAGAACCAATGTAAATGAGGATCCAATGAGCTTTTATTAGATTTGTCATACACACGCTTCATACTAAATACAAATGGAAGTATTGTAAGATATGTTTCATAGCATTGGGTTGGAGTTCTCACCTATGTTGCTCTGAGTCCTCATTTTTCTTTAACAATCCACGTTTGACATATATCCTAACACGAGTACCAGGATATCTCTCTAAATATATGAACAACAGAACATTCCCATATAAACACTAACACCCATGTGCGAATAACATAGGTTCTCACCCTTCTAATTATCACAATCTCGAGATAAACAATAATTGAAATTGTCAGCAATTCAAGAAATGGATCTATAAATTTGCAAATAATAAAATTTATGATACATTGCTGACAATAATAAGTTTCATTTAAGACAACTTCCTACTTACTTCTAATTCTAATCTATGAGTATTATCAGTGAACTAGAAATCTCACAGATGTCTTTTTTGTAAATCAGTAATGGTACATTCCAGCAACCATCTTCCATAGGTGATGATTCAATAAGTCGATACTATTTCTAATGCATTTAAAAACACTAGATATTGACGCCATAAGAATTATGGATTTACGATAAAGTTGGCAAGCTGGACTTATATCGATAGTCACAACAACTGGGAATGCATTGGATCAGCTTATCCTTCCAGTTTGATCGATCAACGTACCAACTTGGTCTCCGCATAATGCTTTCGAGATGTTTCCAGGCTGTAGAAGATTAAAGACCACAACTGTACCAAAGTAAATTGATTTAGTTCGTATGAGATGGTCTTAGATGTAACCTTGGATTTAAAAACTTACATCGGTAGCTATTCATAAAAATTCAGGAACATGGAATACAAACATGAAGCATGGTTTGACAAGAATACCAACCCGGAATGCCATTTTCTTCACAGAAGGTCAATGACATCATGTCCATGGTTGTGGCACCTCTTGAGACTAGATCTCGAAAGGAAATGTGTTCAAATGTAGCATTGTTGTCCTGGGAATGACAGTCATAAACACCATCGACATTCGTACCTTTAACAACTGCCTCGGCATGAACTGAAGAGAAAGTAGTAGTAGTAGCAGCAGTAGTAGACATGTCAAATGTTGAGAGCCCCAAGAAAAATGAAAGAAAAATGTGTTTGCATGTGCACAAGTGTTCCGTGTCAGAGATGTAAAGGGATCAAAAAGAGTGTCCCATTATAGTTCAATAAATTGAATTGAAAGAAAACAGAAAGAGACGGGCATACTTTCTGAAGCTCGAAGCGCTGCAGCTGTATCAGTAGAAAAGAGTGGGTTTCCAGTGCCGGCACCAATGCCACCAAATATTACAACTCTACCTTTTTCAAGATGACGTATGGCCCTTACCCGGCTGTACGGTTCTGCCTCTTGCACAGAAAACGCCGTTTGCACACGGGCCTGAACACCCATCTTCTCCAACAACGATTGCAGTAGTATAGAATTCATCACGGATGCCATCATGCTGCAGTGTATTGCAGAATCATGGCTTTGATTAGTTTCATAACACAATATGAACATGCAAGTGCATAAACAAATTTATTTGGAAGCAACATGACCACCATAGTACACTTCAAGGAACTACTTCTGGTATCGTTAGCCCATTAATATTGAAGTCCAGATAACAAACGGATTCATTAGCTCCGGTTTTTTCTTTTGACCCACCCCATCACTTTCAATGTTTATTCGATATAACATGCCTACGTTTCTCCAACTCTTCATTTTTCCTAAGGTATCCATACCCGAAACATATTCAAACATGAGTATGGGGATATGATCCTCCCTCCAAATACATAAAAAACATGAAAACATTAAGCATACTCGTATTAAACACGTATCCATGTCCAACACTTAAACCTGAACCCGAGTAATATAGTATAACATACAACAAGCTTACAAGCATACATATAATGTATAACACCTAACTAAAATCATTTCTGGAAACAACCGAGAAGTACTGGCTTATAATCATAACCCAAAGAACTATAAAACTATCAAAGACACCTATATATCAAGCAAGCCTAGTTTTACAGCCTCATCATAGGTTTAAGCATTAGACTCAATTTATATTCAACATTAAACAAAAGTTGGTTTGCAGACATTACCCAATTTGATATGCAGTACTTCTATCTAAACCGGTAGCTGCAACCCACGTGTCTCCGCAAAAGAAATTGCGACCTCCAACAACGATTGCTACCTTGAATATCACCGAAAAGAATTGCATTTTCAAAGAATTGCAAACATCCTCAATCATAAGAGATAAAAAGGCAGTAACAATTACCTCTACACCGAGGCGGCAAGCAATTGCAACTTCCCTAGCAATCAGCATTGCCACCTGATAATGAGAAAAAAACAGCATATTAGAGAATGCAAATTGACAACCATATTATCACAATTCCAAACTTTATTTAAGAAACTCATGGTGAACCTTGGGGTCGATATTGGGAGGACCAGTGCAAGCAAGAGCAGCGCCACTAATTTTGAATACCACTCTGCGCCATTTAGGACTTTTAGATTTCATGGTAATCATCTGACCTACAGGGTTTGGAGCAGCTGAAGTATATCTGCTGATCAAACAACCATGAATGTGTCTCTATCGTTATGAAAAGAACAAATATACAAAACAAGATCTTTAATCACAAACTAGGCATCAACATTTTCATTACAAGCCATAGTCAATAAAATCAATAGAGACTCAAATTTCATTGAAACAACCGAAAAGAGCATCATTTTCAAATGAACTCCATAAAAGAGTGAAACTGAGACTATTAAAACCAACATTTGAGGTAGTGAGTTTTGTTGGGAGGTCAGACCCTCAACTAGTCCATTATTGTCCCTAGTCGAGGTTCTATCTCCTAACTTTGTCAAAAGCATTGGCAGATTCACAGAATCAAAGTGCCTCAAAGCGTCTGAACAAGCAAACCGTGGAAACTGAAAATTTTGCACAAGATTGAACTCGACCCCATGACCTAAAACACATACTCCTCAGTTTTCACGGTTCGCCTGTTTAGGCACTCCAAAACACTCATTTGTGAGCCTGCCAAAGCTCTTCGTGGTGTTTGGAAGATAAAACCCCGATTGGAGACAATACCAGACTTGTTGAGAGTCCAACCCCTCAACAAGTTTGATTGTTGATAACTATAATTAACAGTCTAGCAGTTGCTGGGAAATATTAGCAACAGATTCTAAGTGAAAGCAGATATGAATCTATGGATGTCTCGAAATCTACATTACTTATATGGACAACGGATAAAGAAACCCAAATTTCATTATTCGAATTTGCTTTACTTTTTTGCGATTTGAATATCCTGAACAATCATTTGTCTAAATTTACTCCCCAACCTTGAGAAACATTAGCAACATAATAACCATAAACGGAAATGGAATCAAAATTATACCTTTTGGATTGTCTAACAACGGTTCCCGGAGAAGCGCTACCCTTATCTTCTTCAACCGCCGCCTTTGCAGGCAGAGAATTACCAACAATCTCTTCCATTTTCTTAAACCAAGGCCAATGACTCGCCGTGACGCCACCATCACTCATCCTATGCCTCTCAAGCTTATACCGTTTCTTCAGATTATCAACCTTGTTCTTGCACTGCTCCACACTCTTGCTCTGCTTCTCGCACCGCTCGCTTACCGCCGCCGCCACCTCTTCCCAATCCCTTCCTCTAAGATTCCCCCTGTTCAGCTGCGTTAACTTCTCCATATACGCCTCCAACAAACACCCGATCGCGGCATCGCTCCATTCTTCCCTGTCTTTCCGGTACTCAGTTGTCGCCGATTGCTTCGATCTCTTCAAAACTCCATCATTTATCTCTTCTTGGTCCCTCCTCTTCTCGATCCGTACATCGGAGGACGTTGCGTTACTACTGTTGTTGTTAACGAAGTTGGCTCCGCGGAAAGCAGAATCAGAGTCATCATCGCCGTTGTGGTTATCGGGTGGCGGCGCGTGGACCTGCGCGTAAGAATGGTGGTGGTGGAGAACGTGGTGGTGGCTAGGGTTAGTTTCGTGGTCGTCGATGAGAGAGAACTCGTCGTCAACGGAAGAGGCCATAGGCGCACGTTACGGACGGAAGACGTTAGGGGAGGAAGGAGAGGAGAGAGTAGGGGGGTTGATGGTTTTGACGGAACATGATGGGCCGTGACGGTTCCGTTAAGTACTGAAGGAAAGAAGGAAAATGGATCGGGCACGTGTGTGGGACCCGTGTGGGTATGGGTCGGGTTAGATTCGATTTGACAAATTTGGGCCTTTTTGGAGACAGCCAATAAAATTGGGTTCATTATGGGCCTCTCATCGAAGTTCCAGGCAAAAAGATTATAAGGGTAAATTACATTCAAGGTTATTACTATTGATAAAGCTTATAAGGGTAAATTACATCCAAGGTTATTAAACTATTGATAAGTTTTTGTTTTAGTTATTTTACTTTGTAAAGTTATAAAATGGTCACTACATCATTCAAAGATTTTTATTTAAATCACCAAGTTGTTGTTAAGATTGTTATTGTATGGTTTGCACCAATCGAAAATTCTTCTTTCCTTTCTATTCTATCATCATTAACACTGATTGGCAGATTGACTTGGATCTAAAGTATATTCTAGTTCAACAGTGTTAATCATTAAATCATCACTAAGAGTTCACTAACTAAATTCTAAAAAAATTTAACAACTTAGTAACTTAAATAAATTCTTTTGAATAATTTAATAACTCAAATGAAAACTTTTAAATAGCTAAATAACCATTTTGCAACTTTTTGAAATAGAATGACCAAAACATAGGAGTGTAAATGAACCAAAGCTTGAGCGAACAAACCTCTGTTCATGTTCATTCATTTATTTTTAAACTTGTTCATATTCAGTTTGTATTCGTTAAGAGTTTCAAATTTTTTATTCATGTTCATTTATTTAAAATTATGCATATTTATGTTTATTTGTTTAATGTTCACAAACATGTTCATTTAACTTAATCGAACATTAAACAAATATGTTCATGAACATATAATTGAACATATTCACGAATAATGTTGATGAATAATAAACAAACAGCAAATAAATACATACAAACAGATATTATTTTAATATTTTTATAAGAAAAAATCATTACTAAATAAACAAACTTTTAAACGACCTTGTTCGTTAACATAAACAAACAGAATACAATTCTATTTGTGTTCATTCGTTTATTAAACAAACAAAAAAATTTTGTTCATACTCATTTATTTAACTTAATAAACCATAAACAAAAAAATTCATTAACAATTCATCGAACATTCTGTTCATTTACACCCCAACCAAAACATAATTTACGTATAATAAAATAGATCAGGGCTTTATGTTTTATTTTTATATTTAAAATATCCTTCATACTCCTACTCAAGCTTATAAATATTTTATATTAAATTTCAATTTAATTAATTTGAATTAATGAATCAACAACATAACTTCTTTAAATTAAAAAAAAAAAATCCATAGTATTATTTGATAACTTGACCACAACATGAGGTCACGGTATATAATAAGCATAAAATAAAAAACAACAAAAAAAAATCCAAAAAATTACTTGATAACTTGAATTCAACATGAGGTCATGGTATATAATAAGCATAAAATAAAAAAACAACATAACCAAAAAGCCAATTCATACCATACAATGCTTTCATTAAATTTGAAAATACTACCTATTTTCTCAGGGTAGGGAAAAAAGGGGACAATAACCTAGCCACTCAGTGCTTTCCACCGCCACCGCCGAGCTTGGCACCTTTCGGTGCACCACCCTTAGGAATGTTACCTTTGCCCTGCGTCTTTTGTTGCTTCGCCGCTACTTCGGCTTTCTTTGCTTTCTTTTCATCTTTGGTTTTCTTGATCCTTTCCTTGATTTCTCTGCACAATAGGTGGTGTTATAAACGTCAAAATTCAGCAACGAGAAAGAGGAAAGAACAAAAGGAAGTGATACATCAAAGGAAGAAACCACACACCGGAGTGCAGCTTCCCGAGCAGCATCACGAACTTCAGGTTTCTCGCTCCTCTTCTTTTGGATAACCTCTAAGGTGGCACCGACAATGGATCTGGAGTATGGCTTCTTTGTGGCACGTCTCCTCTTCTTAACAGCCTCTTGAGCAATGTCCTACATGTACATATGGTCACTATTATTAAAACCAATAAAACTTTTATCCGATAAATGATTGGAATAAAATGAGGTTCATGATAGTAATAGAAGCCAACTATTGAGTAAAAAATAATTTTACTAGCAACCAAGATGCAATTCTGAAACCAAAATGAAAGTGGGTTCACAAAGCTGACACTCACCTTCTTATGTTGCTTCCTATACATGGCTGTCCATGTAAGTTTTGATGGCTTCAAACGGTTGTGGAAGTACCTCTTGCATTTTGAGTTTGAAAAAAGGAAGACCTTAACAAGTCCATGCAAAAGGCAGTTAATAATCAACAAGAATATCGGAATATCAACCACTTCAATATAAAATTGGATGGAAATTTACCTGAGAATCAGAACGGATAAATCTGATGCCTTTTCCTGGGTATATCTTGGCACCACTAAACCGACAAAGCTCCGTCCTAACATGCCAACATAAAAAAAATACGTGCAGGGTTTGAGAAATTCAAAATCCAAAATTTGGCATAATGCAAGAAAGTTCAAAGATAATGCAAATTTCGGCAATGCAATTTTAAACCAAATCTTATGCATCCCTACTTCCGAGTTAGGAACTTATTTCAAACAACAATCACCATTAACATAAACAGTATTCTACATACAATTACACCTTACACTAGCTCTTGATTGCAAAAACATAATATCCATCTTATAGACCATAGTATGAAGCGGGAGCAAGTTAATGTCCCATTTCCAACTTGTAAGCTGCTCTAGTACTATTCATTTTTCCAACAATACCGGTATTGGAAACTTGTATTTCAAGCAATGTTCAACAGATTCTAGGGCATGGATGTGACATTAATATACTCCAAAGATTCCCAAATACATGAAAGAACATACTTATGAAGCATACATATACATATCTTACACGAACACCCGAGTACAATTAACATTACCTCCAAATTTATGTAAAACTTAAATGAGAAAACTCGAACCCATATCCAACATTCATCAGCAGCAACATAGCCGACAAAAAAAATATTTATAGAGCTACTATCCAATGAGCTAAAACAGACAAACAGAGATATATTTTCACAATGAAACTAATTGATTGCCTTAAACACCATATAGTGTTCCAATCAATCAAATTACAGCAGGCATTAAAACATTTTCCTGTCGTTAATTCACAACTATTAGCTTCATTAATCAAATCCTATGTACAGTTGATTGATTGAAAATGTAAAATTTCAAAGACGATATTTAAACACCGGTTAACATTGAAATTAACATGTAAATATAACCTAAAAAACCAAAAATTAATCATATTTTCAGATTTCAGGCAGAAATGTAATGAAATAAAAGGCAGGTCCATTTTTCCCCAAAAATACGAAACTAAAGAAACAATATTTCACGAACAGATCATTAAATTCATGGTATATATAAAGAAATTTAATTGAAATCAAAGGAATAGAAGAAGGGAGAAGCGTACTTGAGAACCATCGCTGCTACTCTCTGTTACCTGTTTTCTTTTTACTATGCAAACCCTGGAAACCCTAGCAACGTTGTTATTTATATATAGATAAAGAGTTACGAACAAAAACTTATTTATTAAATTACGAAATTACCCAATCAGTGAATGGGCCTCATAGAGTACTTCGGCCCGTAAAAATCACGGCCGAGTAGCTTAGATAGCCCGTAATTTTATTTGTTATTTGGGTTAATTTCACTTAACGCCTCTAAACTATTGCTTGGATTTTAAATTAGTCCCTAAACTTCATAGAGCTTTAATTGAGTCTTTCAAGTATCTGCCAGATCTTTCCGTCATTCTAATTTAGTTGTTAAATAAAATGAAATATATTTAAAAATATGTCATTTCTATTAAATATTTAATAATTATATATTTTTACTACTATTATATTTCTTTCTATTAAAATTTTAAATATAAATAATTTAACATTTTTTAATATTTATAGTGTAATATAATATATTTAATTTTGTATAATATAAAATACAAATAAATAAAAGAATAGGAGAAAAAACAAAATATTATAAATTTAAGTTAAAAAAAATAAATTTGAAAATGAGTCGGACTAGAGTCTTAAATACTAAAACTCGAGTTTACACCATCCTAATCAATGTACCGTCTTCTACGTCTTCCTGCATAATCTAAAGAACCTCACTTGGTGGTTGATTATGGACATAGATGCCAATCCCTTTTAGAAAAGCCTACGAAGCCATTCTGTCTACTGCCTTGTTGCCTTCACAGTGAACATGAGCTATACCCTTAACAACCAGTCCCGGTGCAGCAGCTTCCAAATATCCTGCAATATCGCATTGTTACCATTACCCCTGATCTGTTCATGAATTAGCTGGGCAGCCACTAAGTTGTCTGATCCCAAAGTGATCCTCCGCGTACTCATATTCTAAACTTGCATCAACCCATCATAAATTTTCAATAATTTGGCCTCAACAATAGTGCAAATACCGAAATAGTGGGTAAAATAAGGTTTCCAATCTCAATTATGATCGCATATAATGCCCCTGCTGTAGCAAGCCCCAATTGGAGTTGTCTTGCACCATCCATATTTTTTTTCAAAGTCCAAAAATTATATATACCAATAAAAAAAACATACTTTTAACAAATAATATAAATAATCCTAACAAGAAAAAACTAAAAAAAAGAAAGAAAAAAAAAGAGTACTGTTGAGAAACTTTTGAAAGTCCACTACACTTAGATATTAAAACCAAAAAAAAAAAAAAGAGCTGAACATCCATGGAGTCTACCATTGAAATGCTTGTGACAGCCATATGTTTGTTGTGTTTCAATTGACAGCAACACCAGCAGAAAGGAAATTGGGATGAAGGGCATCTTGGCCTGTCACTTTAGCATTTGAAAGCTTAAGAACCCCCACAGCTTCTTCCACTTTAGCTGCTAATGATTCTGGTGATTCTAATAAAAGCAACAGTTCAGAATTGTCCATTTCTAATAGCATCCCTGTGATCTTTGGAACCAAATCAGGCTGTAAAAACAAAGCAAAATAAGAGAAAAATGTATTAATATAGGAAGTATTCGTGTTTAATACAAAACAAGGGATAATGATTTGGGTGTACATTATACGGACACAAGAGTGAGTGTTGAATATGAGTATGTGTTAAACACAAATATGTTTTGCTTGGTAAAAATATGTCATAAGTTTCTATACTTTTTGAAAAATTGGAATTTAATCATACTTTTTTCAAATTTCAAAGTTTAGGTTAAACTATTAATACTATTTTTTTGGTTAAAATATCACACCAAAAAATTTAATTAAAAAAAATGTTAACAGTTAGACATGAATTTCGAAATCTAAAAATTAGAGGAGCTAAATTTCTGGAAATAAAAATACAAAAATTAAACTCTAAATTTTCAATGAGTACAAGAACTTATGACATATGAGATGTCTATGTTCACGAATAGAAGTCCTCCAAATAGGTTTACAGAGTTCAGGGAGCACTTTGCCACCAAGGAAATGTTTAATATTTAGCCTTGGTAGGGTTCGAACCCATACCACTAATACCATATGAGGGCATGGTTTTGAACCTCACCAAGGCCAAACACTAAATATATTTTTGGTGGTAAGGCACTCCCTAAACTCTATGAATTTGTTTGGGCTCTCTTCGAAATTGAGTGACAAAACTCAAGATTAAAACTAAGCATAGACACCCCAAACACAATACCTCTACTGTTTGAGGGGTCTAATCAACTACTTAACGGACGACACTTCAAAGACTTCTCACGAAAGAGAGCCGACCCTCTTCACATGCTCAATTTTGAAATACTTAAGAATTGAAGAGATAGGTTAAGCTAGAAAAATTGGAAAATAGGGCTAAATTTGTCTAATTTTGATACTGGCAGGAACCTAAGAGGCATTAAAACCAAAAAAGATTTTGAGGGGGCCAAGGCTCCATTTATCCAATTTCAAAATCAAGAGGGACCTAAAAGGCATTTAACCCAAAAAATTTGGACGGCCAAGGCTCAATTCGTCCAATTTTATAAATTGGGAGGGACGTAAGAGTTAGGGGATGAGTTTAGAGCTACCTATATTTTTGCAGTGATGTTTGATCAAGACTGGACCAGTTAGATCATGAACCAATTGAGATATTCTCTCAAAAAATAGTATCAAATCGATTGAAATATTAATCAGTACGGATTAATTGAACCGACAATCGAATCGATTAAACTGAAATTTTTTATAATTTTTTATTCATAGTGATCAATCCGGAGAATTGGTGGCTTAATGATTCGTCCACCGGTCCGGTCCTAAAAACATTAAATTTTTTCTTCAAGTACTACTTTTTCTTGTTCTACAACAATCCATCTACAATAGCTTTATTTGATATATTATGCGAGGATATGATCACTCAAGTATTGAAAAAAACAAACGATATAATATTAAATATATTCAGACAATCGTGTTCGACATATACCCGTATTAGAAGCTCATTGAAGAATCAAGTAACACGGTCTAGTATTATAGGGTGTAGAAATTAATTACCTGGTGCTTTTGAACAAGTGGATAAAGTCTTTCACCAAGTATTGTTTTTTGCTGTTCAGGTGAAGCAGCAGCAAGCATACTACTCAGCATCTCAGTCCCTTGTGTCAAAGCTGCTGCTGCGGCACCACCACCGGACCCTTTGTTCACTTCTCGAGCTTGACCATTCGGTACAGATTTAGCTTGTTCAGTCTGCTGCAAAATGAAATGTCAGAGCAATGTAGACTCGAAAACATAAAAAAAGGAGAGGAAAAAAAATGAAAAAACAACCTGTTGGTTACTTTGATCTTTTGAGGAAGTCACTGTTTGATTCGGTTGTTGCAATTGCGGCACATAAGTAACGGGATGAGAACCTCCAAGAGTGTTGCCGTTCATCTGACCACGGTTTGGCCTGGTTTGTCTTGGAGCAGCAGGGAACTATGACATGGTATAGTAAGTAATCATATTCGTATAGTTCGAACCGATAACGTACTTGTATATAAATACACATACCAAGGGAAGTGATGAGTATTGAAAGACTGGTCTGGTTGGTGGTGCAAAGCCATTAGCTCTCCATCCTGGCCTTAAACCTAAAGGTTGGTGCATCATCCCGGGCCTTAGGGGTACTTGTGAAACAATGCCGGCTGGAGATGCGTAGTAAAGCGGAGGGTATCCTCCCGGGAGAACAACTGTTGAAGGCCCTGCAAATCCAGGCATACGTTGAGCATACTGAAGTTGCAATTGTGCTTGTCTATCCTCTTTCCTTTGAGCTATCGCGACGTACAATGGCTTGCGGTGAAACATATATCCTATGGAATGCAGGGATGAGAGATAATTGACAAAAACAGTAAGGCAATGAAACTTAAGAAGCAAGTAACGTCTGTATAACTTCCTAGATGCTCTACATTTCGATTTTAATCACTAAAGGTAGCTCGTAAAAGTTATAAAGACTCGTTTAACTTTACCATGAAACGTGCTGACAGCTTGGTTTAGCTTACCATATATCTTTTAACAGATGGAAATGCAGGGATGAAACTTAAGAAGCAAGTAACATATTAATAACATCCTAGATGCTCTTCATTTCGATTTCAATCACTAAAGGTAGCTCATTAAAGATATGAAGACTCGTTTATCTTTACCATGGAACGTGCCAACAGCTTTAGCGGCCTCCTCCGGAGCAGAGAAACAGACAAATCCGAAACCTTTGTTTATTCCTTTGTCATCTCGCATAAGTTTTGCAGACGTAATTGTACCACATAGGCTGAAAAGGTCTCTCAGCTCATCATCGGTGACATCATCATCAATGTTCTTCACATAAACATTCGAAGCCTGAAATTTCGAAAATGGTAAAAAATGGTGATCATGAATTGCATCATGTAGAGAAAAACTTAGCTTACTTTATATTTCATAATCTGCTCCTTTCGTCGTTCCTCAAACTGATTCCGCAATATTTGCTCCCGTTCCGCTTTCTTTTGTGCCCTTGCTACATATAGAACTTTTGAACCTAATAATACAACCATGCATCAAAATAAAGTAAACCTTATTAAGCGTCGCTCGCTTTAAGTGTCGGATATAAGAATGTACCGAGTTGTGATCCGTTCATCGATTCCATTGCCTTCTTAGCATCATCAGGACATTCGAAATTCACAAAACCAAAACCTCTCGAGGTTCCATTTTCATCCCTTGCTACAACCAAGCAAGCAATTTTTCCAAACTCGGAAAATTTCTCTTGTAAAACCTCTTCATTGATATCTGGATCCAAGTTCTTCACATACAAATTTGTATATTTAACATCAGGACTTGGTAGAACCCTATCACACTTTTTCATAAATTTCCCGACATATCTGTTCCCAAAAAACAAGAATCAAACATTCATTTCAAGAAGAGATAAATAACAATTAAAGAGAAAATAAAATTCACATTACATTTCCTTATCACCAATCATGGTATTATCAAGCTTTTCAATTGCAGCATTTGCAGATTCCTCTGATGCAAATTGAACAAATCCATATCCCATGCTTTTACCATCTTCAAATGTGGCAACTTTGCAAGATATTACATTCCCAAACTTTTGAAATAACTCTTGTAACCCCACACTATCGATTGATTCACTTAGATTCTGAATAAATACCAACAAATCCACATTCAAATTTTCCACTAATGAAAGTAAAAATAAGTACAGTTAAGGGGATCAGCTCATTCAGAAAGAGTTTTCGAAGTGCCGTCCGTCGAGCAGCCAATTCGGTCCCCAACAACCAATGGTGTTATCTCCATGTTGGGATTTTATCTCCATGGTTCCTCAGTTGGTGGAGATAGATACTTGCAAGACTAAGGAGTAGTGTACACGACTATCCTGATACAACTATTTGACAAATGACACTTCGAAAATTTCTTTTAAAAAAATCAATCCCTAAAACAAATAATCTAAATACATATACGAGTTAAATGAAGAACATAAAAGAATTTTGTACCTTAACAAACACATTTCCAACTCCACTTTTTCTTGCATCAGGATCTCTAAGTGACCATGTCACCCTTATCATTTTCCCATTAAGCATGCTGTGATTCATTTTCTCCATTGCAAAATGTGCTAAGCCATATCAAAAAAAGAAAAATATGAACCATGCATAAAGGTTAACTCATTGACAAATTTTTTTATTTGGAGAAATGTATTAATCATGTTAATTGAGCTATGATTTAATTGACATTAATTTTAAATTTAATTATTAAATAATTTTTATTTTTTTCGATGATAGTGGAAAATTTTCACTAAACATTTGCTCCAAAGTTGTTTATTATAGCAAAATAATACTCAAGGATAGATGGTTTTAAAACACAATAATAATAAAAATTTATCCCCAAGTTAAATCAGGATTTTATCTATTACTGCTTGAGAATATTATTTTAACTGCAGATTCACAAAACAAGAAATATTTATTGAAATAGACTGTATACACCCCAACCTATATAGCATATAAGTCATTATAGGGAAGCCTAATACCACTTGATCTAGTTCCCTAAAAATTGACCATGTTATAGGTCCAAAGTCAAAGCTTACCGATGGCAAATGATCACCATTTTCTTTTGGTAGGTATATGATCCGACTCCATCAATATATATTCGCTCTATAAATATATGTTCTAGATACTTTTTTCAAGTATTTTTAACTTTTTTTATAAAATAGCAATCTAAAACAATAAAAATTCATTAAAAGATTAATAGACTCTTAATAAACATCACTTCAAAAACTTCTTCGAAAACTCCGCTCGATAATATCCATATCAAATAACACAATTTTTAATACTAATTGAAATTAAAAATATATATGTAAACAGTCAGAACAGAAAATTCTTAGAAAATAAAATAAGTGAAAAAAAATGTCATATATAAATCAAAATCCAAATGAAAACATTAGATAGTTTAAAATTAACAACAAATCATACCATCCTGAAGAGAACTGAAATTAACATAGCCATAACAAAGAGACCTTCCCGTCGACGAATCTCTACAAACACGAACAGACGATATTCCCTTAAACTCATTAAAAGCGTCGAAGAGAGTGCCGTCGGTGATATCGGGATGCAAATCTCCGACATATAATGAAACCGTCGACGCCGGTAACGTCACCGCCGATGGAACCGCCATTGATCTTGCACTATATACCAATATCGCAAAAACGATTTCACTCAAAAATCAAATCAATTTTTCAATGGAAACTTTTGATATATGGGGTTTCAGTTTTGGATTTAATTGTTCTTTCCCTTTTTATTTAGTGAGCGATTAATGAAGAAAATAAATTTGGATTTTGTATTCAAGATGATATTAAAGACTAGATTATTTTTATTTAATTTTTTTCCTTTTTTTGCATGGGAGTTTCAACTATAAGGAATGTAAGATCCGTTACATTGTGCGCTTTTTCAGACTGTATTTTTTTATTTTTTACAATTTCACAAATTTGTTTTTTTAATTAGATAATTAGATTTTCCTTCAAATATAATTAAAAATAAATAATATATGTGATAATTATGAGTGCATTTAAAAAAATTATCTATCAAATTTGAAAATTTTGAAATATTAAATAATAATTATTATAGAAATTTATCAGAAATGATAAAATAATTTTTTATTTAATTTTTATATTATAATAATTATTTTAAATCAGTTTTTCGGATCGACTATTTGAAATATAATCTCTATAATCTATAATATATATAAATATATTAATTTGAAAAAAAATTGAACTCAACGGAAAATTTTTATTTTTTATCATATTATTAAATTAATATATAAAAATAATTATAGTATTTAATTTAAAATTATTTACTAAAAGAGTTAAAATGAAATACAAGTTGTGGTAATTATATATTTAAAAATAAATATGATTTAACATAATTTTATGATAATTACGTATTTAAAGATAATTAAAATTACAATTATTAATTTAAAAGTTGTAATCATTTTAAAATGAAGTTATCACTTGAATAGAACTTTAACCATGAAACATAGTAATGTATATAGGTTAAAAATGCTTTAATTAATATTTGAAAATTTTTATTATAATATTTGAAAAAGTTATTATATTTTAATTATATTCAATAATTCAAACAAGAAATATCATTATATATTAATTATTGTAATTAAAAATATAATCTTTAAAACTAATTAAATATTAAACACATAAAATCATACACAATGCATGTGACTAGGGGTGAACATCCGATCAAGTTAAATTGAATCGAGTCAGATCGAGTCAAAAAATTTTAAATTAGTCGAGTTTAACTTATGAATTATTATAAAATTAATATTTAAAAATATCACATGTCAAAAAAAAAATCAAACATGTGTCATGTAAATAGTTTTTTTTTTAAATATATGAATTACCATAAAATCAATGCTCAAAAAAGAAAATATATTTAAATGTGTTTCTTAAAGCAAATCGAAATTATTCCTTATAAAACAATTCTTAAATATAGAAAAAAAAATTAGAATTTTAAATTCAAAGATGATACTTAAATTATTTTTATTTGATGTTTAATAATTTTACGTAGTTTTTCTATAAAAAATATGAACATAAATAATTAAAATTATTTTTAATATTTAAAAATTATAATATTATATATTTAATTTTCATAGGAAATACATTACAAAATACGAAAAATATATATAAAGGAAAGACAGGGTGAATAGTTAAAATGTAAAATGAAGGAGAGAATGAGGGTGATGGCGATGGCGATCAGAAAAATAGGAAGGAAATAGTCAAAATGGAAATAGTTTCCCTCGGCCTCTTTCACTGGCATTTCTTCTTCATTCTCTCTATTATTTTCACCGTTTTACGAATTAAAAGGCAGTTAATGCGCTATGCCCAACAATTCAATTCTCTAACATTCTAACCAAAATTCTGAAACAAAAATTCGTTTGTCTTTCTTATCAGACTAAATGGGCCTCACCGAAGATCAGAAAAACTCTATGAAAGAGGCTTTCACTCTCTTTGACACTGACAGCGACGGCAAGATAGCTCCAACAGAGCTCGGGGTCTTAATGAGGTCCCTGGGCGGTAACCCCACCCAAGCTAAACTCAAAGAAATCGTGGCTCAAGAGAAGTTAACCGCACCCTTCGATTTCTCACGCTTTTTGGGGCTAATGGAAAAGCACTTAAAAACGGAGCCGTTCGAACAACAGTTGCGCGATGCATTCAAGGTGCTGGATAAGGAGGAGACCGGCTTCGTCCTGGTGTCGGATCTTAAACACATTTTGACCAGCGTCGGGGAGAAGCTGGAGCCAACAGAGTTCGATGATTGGATCAAGGGAGTCGATGTCGGCTCCGATGGGAAGCTCAAATACGATGATTTCATTGCCAAGATGGTTGCTAAGTGACACAGAAGATCATTCAATATTTCTTATGTTTTCTTCTTCCTTTGTCAACAAATGCTTTTTTCTTCTTCTTTTTTTCAATTTCAACATTAGTGTTTAAATGTTTCGGTAATTTCAACAAAATCCTTTTCAAATAGAAAGTTTAGATCAGAATATGATGATTCGATTCTGAAAAGGGAAAAGAAATTCGCGTTGTAGTGATTTTAGTTTTTGTAATTTGAAATCAACATTGTAATTAAGAAATTATTATTATTATTTTTTGAATATCAATTTCATTTTTTTCAATCAACATTAGGTAGATTTACAGGGCATACACGAACACATACTTTACGATCAATGCATTTATCAAAGTCAAAATGGAAACACTCTGATATAATTAACCTTTAATAAAGATATTGAATAGTAAACAATTTGTGTGGAATAAGGTAATCATGAAACCTTGGCAACGTACCTTGTTGCTCGAACTGTTTGCTAGCTATAATTCATGAACCCAATTAGCATAGGGAACATATTGTAAATACCTATGAATAATTTTATGTTTGTTTATTTCTCTTGTTTGAACCAAATCATGAATTTCATATTCTTTTTAGGGTAAAGTACAAAATTGTAACTAAAGTATTGTTTGTGTTCTATTTTGGTCACTGAACTTTTAATTTTTTTTATTTTGGTCACTAAACTATTCAGAATCAAATGTGATTTTTTTATTAGTGTAATGACAATTTAAACCCTTTATTATTCACAAATTTTGTCATTTTAACTCTTCTCTTTAGACTCATAATATGTTCTTTTTAAATTTATAGTTAAGAAAATTTCCTTAAATTTAGTTTGATCTGATCCAATTCAAAGCGACTTATGAACAATATTTAACTTATAAATTATTATAAAATTAATATTTAAAAAATGTCACATTTGAACAAAATAACTAAACATGTGTCCTGTAAACAATTTTTTAAAATATATGACTTACCATAAAATAAATGTTCAAAAATATAATATGTGTCAACAGAAAAACTAAACACATTTCGTGTAAACAATAGTTTAGATAGTATTTTTAAATGTGTTTCTCAAAGCAATCCTTAAAAGAAAAAAATCCTTAAATATAATAAATTAAAACCTAACGAAATTATTCCTTTTAAAACAATCCTTAAATATAAAAAATTTGAAATAAAAAAAATAAAACTAAAAAATAAAAATTTTTAAAGATGCCTCTTGTTAATTAAGCATTTTAACGAGTATTAAGTATATAATTTCTTAAATAATTTTTTAAATATATAATAAAATAATATATTTCATATTTTTAATTAATTTTAAAATTATTAATAAATGAAAAATAATAATTTTTTAAAAAAATGAATTTTTAAAAAAATAAAAAATAAAATTCTAAAAAATTATTGTAATAACATAAATGAGTTATAAGAGTTAAAAGGAAAAAAAGTAATTTTTTAAATTATAAACACAAATTTCATATTATAAATTAAAAAAAATTAACTATTAATAAGATAAATTAATTTTAAATACATTAAATTTAAGCAAATTATTATTTATATCAGTGTAACAATATGAAAACTATCTCTATTTCTATCCTTATTAATCTCTTTTATTTTTAGAATTTTTAGATTTCATAATATTATCTTTTTCACTTTATTTTTTTAAGAAGTAAATTAAATAATAAAATAATTAGTAATGGGTACAATTTTATTAACCTACAATATTAGAAAATATATAATAAGTCTATTTTTAAAAGAAATTACCCTAAAAAACCTAACAAATGTGTAACGAAAGGAAAATAAAAAATAAAAAACATAAAAATTATTTTTGTAATATTATTATTTATTTAAAGAATGCAATTCACGCGCTCTTTCGGAGAGTTTTATTTTTATTTTCTAATAATTTTTATTTTAGGTAAAAGTGTATTTTTTAATATTTTAAATATGTTAATAATTTTTTCAATTATTTTACTTAATGTAAAATTTTAAACAAAAAAGTGTTAATAAGATAAATAAGTCGTAGCTACTTATCACTTAATATACAAAATATTAAGATGATGTTTGGTAAATAGAGTTTTAGGCCTTTTTTTAACTGATTTGAGCACAAATGGAGGATTGGGTAGTCAAACCCTCTAATTGTAGTATTTGGTGAATGGAGGTTTACAATAGCTTGTTGAGCTAAAACCTCCAAAACAAAAGGCACAGGGATGAATAACATTTTTCAAAGCTGATAGAGAATGAGATATTGGAATGACATATTTGACCATCGTTGCTAAAAAATTACTCCCTTTGCCATATGCTCCCAAACCTAATAGGGGTGCCAATATATCAATAGTCTCCATTCTAAAAAATATTCACTAATTAATTTACGTACACTTAATTTATTTTCAATTTACTCGTGTAAAATGATTTCTTGTGCAACTTAAGAAATTTGCAAATAAGGAACTTAAGAAATGTGTTTATTTAAATTTTCAAAAAAAATTCACTAATTAATTTCCATAACGGATGTTTTAATTCCTTGGTAATAGTGATTTATGTCAATAATTTCTCGCAATAAACACTAAAGTATTATAAACAAATAAATACTTAACAATAAAATGTATCATGCCCTTATTTGTTAGTTTACACATATCAGCTTTCAGCTATCAACTAAGTTTTATCAAACACTTTTAAATAAATAGTTAATAGAATCAGTTGGTCAAACCAATCACTACAATCAGCAATCAGCCAATTGCCAAACATGACCTAAGTTGGTTTTATTTTATTAAAAAAATAATAAAATATATTTTTTAAAATGAAATATTTAAATTAGCATATACATCTTTTGTCCAAAACTATTCAAAATAATATAAAATATAATATTAATAAGATTAAAATTAAAAATAAATATTTTCCAAAAATTAATATCTACTTTTATCAAACAATATAATTATATTTACTAATTTTAATAAACAATTTTTTTAATATAAGTGCAACACTTTATAAAATTTATCAATAAAAATTCAGTACTTAATTTTCCAACACTTAAATTTCTAGTTTACAAAACTCAACCTAAATTTATATTATTTATTAATAATAATACTTTTTAATTTTTTTAAATTTTTTTTCTTAAATGTTGTTTTTTATTTGTTTATATGTTTTAAAATTTTTATTTATTTCAAACAACAATCATAAAACAAATATATATTAAAAGAAGACGAGAAAATAAGGAAAAAAAAATTGAGAGGACTAAATCCGACATTAGCTGATATAAAATTCATACGAGTCTAACTTGAACAAATACAATACTCATATTTCAAATTGGATAAATAAAAGTGTTTAATATTATCCTTGAATCTATTTTGATTCGATTTGATTCGATTCAACTTATAAACATATTTAATTCTAAATCAACTTATGAATTACTATAAAGTCAATATTTAAAAAAAATTGTCAAACGTTAGCAAAAGAACAATTGTTTAGAATATCAACTCTTGATAATCGAAATTAATACCTTCAAAACAATCCTTAAATACAAAAAAAAAATGATTTTTTTTTAAAACAAAACTAAAATAATAAATGTTTTTAAAAATACCACATGTTATTAAGTATATGATACTGTTGAAATGACTTTTTAAACATATAATAAATAATATATTTTTATAATTAATTTAAAATTAAAAAGTGTTTTTAAAATATATAATAAATAAGATTTGTGTATATAACTTTGATTTCCTCAGTGATTTATGCAGGGGTGAAACCGGGGGCTCAGGCAAGATCTCACCCCTAAAATGAAAAGTTTTTCATTTACAGTCTTTTGAAAATTTTAAAATTTTAAATTAATAAAGATAAATTTGTATTTTGCCCCTAAAAATGATAAAAAAAATTGATTTAATCCTTTAAAAATAATAAAGATAGAGGCTATTAAAATGGTAAAATTATATTTTTAGTATCGTAAAAATTATAATTTAATTTTGGCCCACTTAAACAATTTTTCTAACTTCGCCCTTGGATGTATGAGCAAACAATCTAAAAAAATGGGTATTTATTAAAATGGCAATCACGTAAATATAAGAATATCAAGTTACGTATTTATATTTTTTATTTGTCAAAATTTCTAAATCCCATCAAACTCAAACGAAGAGATTTAGCTCACAAAGGGAACCAAACAGACCATATTGATTATGGGTCGGCTCATCTATTTAGATTCAAAAGTGGAAGAGTTTTGACAAAAATATAAACAAAAAAAAATGAGTTTGGACAAAAAGTAATGCTCGTTTTCCTAACGGGTCAAGCTTTGAATAGGATTTTTTGGCCCAAACTCAACCTGAATAAGTTGCTTTGTTGTTATTTCGTTGTTGTTTTGTTACCATTTCGCTATTATATTGTTATTATTTTATTATTATTATTTGGATATTATATAATTATATAATTATTATTAATTTTGTTACTATTTTAGAGACATTTATTTGCTAAGTTGTAATTATTTTAGTATTATTTAAATATAAATATTCTTTTTAATGTATTCTCAAATTATTGGAAAATATTTATTTTTGATGTTAGTAGTGTATTTGATTTTAGATAAAAAATAATATAAAAAAATTAATACGGGTGAGCGTCAAACTTAGATAAAATTTTAAATCCATTTTTCGAACCGAACATGAACCTAAAAAATGGACCTAAAATTTTAGACCGACCCAACTATCAACCCACAAAATTAAAATTAAAGAGAAGACAACCCCACTTTTCTTTAATTTAGAATCCTGCTGCACTAATTATGATGTACAAAACAAGAAATTTCACCTAATTACCCAACAGTCTAATAATATTTTTCAATCTAATGCAAACTCAGTAATAATTATGCTGTACAAAACAAGGAATTTCACCTAATTACCAAATAGTCCAATAATTTTTTCACCTAATTATTTACTTCATTTAATTTTCAAGCAACGCTGATGATGCTATTGTTATCCCCATTTGACATGACGACGAGAGTAGACGAGTGTGCCGCTGCTGTTGATTGCTCATCGGCGGATGGTGTCGAGAGTTTTAGCGACAGTGGTAAACGGTCTTCTTCGGCTTTCTGGTTTAAATTAAGATCAGCCATTTTCGATGATGGAGGAACGGGAAGAACCGGTATTGGACGGATAAGATAAGAAGAGGTGTTTGCTTTGGGGCTCGGCGGCCTTGATATGAGATTCTCCGTCGAGTTTTTCTTTTCTATTACTGACAAATCAGTCAAACTTAGAGTTACCGGAAACGTTGTCGGCATAGAAAATCCATTCATCTGTGGTGACGAAACGTTTTCTTGATGGACGACTTCATCTTCTTCCAATATGGTCGAATTTATGAACTGCAGGATTCATCACGAAAATCAAATATATTAAAATTTATGAACCGTAGGATTGAATATGATACCTAACCATGGATCGGGTCGAACACCCGCTCGAAAAATAGGAGAGTTTAAATAAAAATATAAATTTGAAAAATAAGTTTGAACAAAAAATAAAACCAGTTCAGGAATGGGTCAAGTCTCGGGTAGAATTTTATGGTTCGAGTCCGGCCCGAATTGACAAAAAAAACTTACTATTTTACTGCTGATTTCCCACTATTTTTGTTAAGGTCTGAATACGGGCTAAGCTGTAGGGTTTTTGGGCCCGAGTACGGGTTAAGCCGTGTTCGAGTTTAACATCTATAATCCGGATTGAGATTTGGTAAAGTTTAAGCCCATTTTTTAGTTCAAGACCGAAACTATCAAACGAATCTAGAATTTTATTAGGGCCTGACCCGACCCATAGACAAATCTAGGATTAATAACAAAAATCAAATTTAAATAAATATTTATAGATACTTACCGAATCAGTTGTCATATCAAAAAGACTAGATCTACGACGCCTCCGGTTCAAGTTATTTCGCCTAAGAAAATACTTTTGAGCATGACTAGCCACTTGGGTAGGTGTACGTGTCTTCACAAAATTTCTTGAAATTCCTCTCCAATCCCCTTTCCCTACTTTTTGCAACCCCAATAAAAATAATCTATGTTCCTCTTCCGTCCATGGTACACCTATAAACAAAATCAAAATTTCAAAACAAAAACTAAAAAATCAACATTAATCTATTCATTAATATATAATTCGATCATGAATATTTGAATTATTATACCTCTCTTGCGTTCACGGCTTCTTCCTATTCCAGATCCATGAAGAACGTCATCAGAAGCATAGCCAGCATCAACGTTAGAAACCTGAGGTTGATCGAACTGAGAAAGATTATCCATGCTAATACTTTTCCTGAACGACCCTTCCATGACTCGAACACCGAATAACATGATACCCTTCTGTCCTCCTTCTCCACTTCCACCGCTGCCATTGCTTGCATCACCGGCAACAACTTCACCGCACGTACGAGAGTTGTGGCCGTTGTTTCCACAGTGAGAGCAGCTACGAGACATACTCGTGGGCATGAAAGGGAAAAGAATCGTTGAATCCTAAATGAAAGAAGAAGAAAAATGGAATATAAGAAAAGATAACTAAAGGAATGCTATGGTTCATATATAGTACAAACTAACCAGTGCTTTACAAGGACTCACTGAAAGCTACATCATGTCTTATTGAAGTTCAATATCTACCATAAAATCTTGATTTTCTAGATCATGAATCAGGACCCTCCAATGTGCCCAACCCCTTTAATGATTTAAATAAAGCCATGTGTTTTAATAATACTTGAGCTGGTGCATCCATCACATGGTGGATGTTTTATTTTGTTTTCACTTAAACAACTAGTTTAGAAAAGAGTAAAATATTCAAGGGTTTTCCTTTGGGTATAGTGCACATATAATCATTCTATATTAATTTACAATTTAGACAATCACATTACATAATTTGTTTATTTTGGTCATCACGTTAAAATCTCAAATGGAAATCTAACATGATATTTTTAAAAATAAACGAACTATGTAACGTTAAGGGTGTCAGTGGGGCGGGTTTCGCGTGGTCTCACCTTACTTCGCACTCAATTGGACGGGAATGGGTGTAGGTTTCGCAGGTAGTGGGGTGGGGATGGGGACAAAATTAGACCGGCAATGGGTGGTGGGGCAGGCGTAGGTATGACCTTGTACCCACCTCATCCCCACTCGCCCTGTATATTATAATAAGCATATTTAAAAAATAAAAAATTAATTTTGATAACAGTACTCAACTCACATTCACTTCTATTTTTGCACTTGGGTTGCATTTGAAGACATTTATGATGTATTTGAGACATTGTTTGTATTTGGATATTATGTAAGGACTTTATTTTCTAAGATTTTTAAACTAGTGTTGAAGTTATTTTTTTTTTTACCAATTAAAGGGTCGTGAAGACTTTTTTTTTTTTTAAATGATGACAGTTAGAATAATGTCAGATATGTGGTGGGAGTCTAGAAGACAGGTATTTCATATTTTGTTCATAAAAAAAAATCATTTATATTTATTTAACTAATACTTATAGATAAATCGTATGAAGTGGGTTGGTGGGCGAGTATAACGGGAATTAGTGGGTCTGAGGACCAATGTGGGTGGTGGGACAGGGATAGTTTCGAGTTTCGTACCCGCAGTAGGTTGTGGGGCAAGGATAGGGATGAAACCCCTACACCCGACCCACCCAATTGACATTGCTATGTAACGTAGGTGCCAAAAATGAAAATATTTTGTAGTTAAGTGACTATATGCATAGTTTACCTTTTCTCTTAGACTCTCAACACAAACTCAAATTGCAATCTTAATAATCATATTATTAGGAGGAGCAATTAAGAAATTCATAAGAGTTCGTGTTAAAATACTATAAAAGAGACAAATAAAATATTTTCACTGTCTTCCTTGAATAATTAAATTAATTTTGTGTTGATGCGAGGATTGAATAAATTATTATTATTTTAATTAGGTAAAACTATTTGAGAATAAAAAAATTAAATAAAATAATTTAAATATGGGTATATTCTAAATTTGAACCTGGACGAGATATAAATCAGGGGGCCATTTGGGTTTAGGTACAATTCCAAACATTAATTTAAATGATGTGAAGAAGTGGCTAAATTATACTATTAGTCACTAAACTATAAGTAAGTTTTTATTCTGGTCACTTAACTTTAAAAAGTTATAAATTGATCATTGAACAATTCAAAAGTTTTAATTTAAGTCAATGGGAAATTAAAAACGATATATAACTTTCTCTGTTTGCATTGCCTACACCAATCGAAAGCTCTCTTTCCACTTCTTTTCTACAATTCAATTTTTTTTATGAAATTGCTTTGGACGTTATGAATTTACGAACCAAAATTCATACTTGGATCTAAAATCTACTCGTCGATGGGTATTAATCCATCATACTGATGGTCGAATTATCGCTTAGAGATCATTGGTAGAACTTAAAAAAAAAAACTTAAAGTCTAGTGACTTAAGTAAAAGTTTTTAAATAATTCGGTGACTTTAATGATTGAATAATTCAATAACTAAATTTTAATGTTTTTAATTAAATGACTAAAATAAAATATTTACTTCTAATTTAATGATTAATGGTGTAATTTACCGGAAGAGAATGTAAATGATTAAAGAAAAGGGATGGTGGAGGGACTGAGCATTTCTCTACCATCAACTTGGCATATTCGCTGCTCCTCTTTGTCACCTTTCTTTGCTTATTTATTATCACCCTTAGTGGTGGGTGTAGATGATGAACATGGACCCCATTAATCACCCACTTTCTATTATGGCCAAATAAATAAATAATGGATTTTGTAAAAAAAAAAAAAAAAACAATCATAGATGAAAAAGGTCAAATTTTGCTATTAGACACTGTACTCTGAATATGTTGTGGATTTAATACTATTATTTTAATTTAATTATTTATAATCCTGATCAAATAGCAATTATTAAATTCTTTAAGTTGTTATATTATTTTCAAAATTTGATGCATTAAATATATTATTGCGTGTGTAATACATATCAACTTATCATTTTTATATATTACTCACACACACAAAAAAGTTAGTATATTTAATGACTATCGTTTACATTAAGACTACAATTTCGAAATCCTAATCCGTTTATTTCAATGAAAATGATTTCTGGAAAAATTAATATTTTCTAGTGTTTGGATAAATCTATGTAAAATATTTTCTGTTGTTTGACAGATTTCCTGAAAATATTTTATAAAAGTTTTTTTTAATGAAACAAATATACATATGTGATTTTCTTATCTTTTCATTGTTTAATTGAGTTTATTTTATATCTATAAATTAATATTTTACATTGTTCTTTGTAAAACAAACACGACATAAATATATCTGTTATAAAATATTAGAGTGCAATTTCCTTTAAACAACCGAAAATTTTATTATAACAAATAAATATTTTGTAATAATCAATGTCTTATATAAACATAATAAAAAAATCTTTCTTAATTAAAACTTAATTTAAATTACATATATTACATATATGAAAGTACAAATTAACACATTAGAGTTGTAAAAGATAAATAATGTTAAGCATTATTTAAATAAATACTCATATTTATATAATTAAAATATCATATTTTTATACTAGGTTAAAATATGTCATAAGTCATTATACTCTTCTTAAATTTGAAATTTAGTCCATGTCCTATATTTTAGGGTTAGTCCTACTTTTTAGATATCAAAAATCAAGTTCAATTGTTAGCATTATTAAAAATATTTTGTTAAATTCATGTTCATTATAACGACATTTTTTAGTTACATGAATATTGAGTAATTTTTATTTAAAAATGTGACATCAATAAAATTTTAAAAATAACAACGTTAATAATTAAACTTAATTTTCAAATCTAAAAAGTAGAGGGACTAAATTCTTGAAAATAAAAATAAAGATATTAAATTTCAAATTGGTAAAAAGTATATAGACTTATGACATATTTTAACATTTATATTACAAAATATTTATTATTAATATAGTTATAATTGTAATAAATATTTATTATTAAAAAATAATATTGAATATTTTCAATAAAGAATATTATTTAAATGTATTATTAAAATAAAATCAAAATATTAAATAATTTATTAAAATAAAAAAATTATATTAATAATTTATTATATGATTAAATATAGATAATTATATATATGTTGAAAAATATTGAAAATTATAATATTTTATTAATTTTAAATATTTTTTAAAATAAAAATATATTATAAATATAATATTATTAAGTTTGATTTGTTAATTTTTATATAAAAAACAGTAAATTAATTTATAAAAAAAACTTATTTTCTGTTCACCGAATAATTTTTTATTAAATAAAAATAAATGCAGAAATAAATCAACATGTTCGGCCCTTAACACAAAACCGCAAGACATCATCCTAATAACCCAAATTGTTCAACTAAATTATTGTAAGGATCATAGCCTCGTGAAGGTTCCTCTTTACCGATCAATTGATCAATCCCTGCAAAAAGAACTTTTAAAAAAAAAAAAAAAGGAAAGTTGTGACTTTGACACAAGACCAAATGCTACATTTCAGTACCTGATTCAGAACCTTGGAAATAGAAGCTTTCAACCCCGTGTGAGAAGTTGTCAATGAAGTCCAGACCTACTGGTTTGGTCTTTTTCTCTTTTGTGCTCACATCTGGTTCAGATTCAGCATTGATTGAACCTGTAGAGACCTGAAATTTTCTTTTTGAACGAGCACGACGATTCTGAAACCAATTATATACATTTGATTCAGAAATTTGACCATGTTGTGCTAGTTCAGATGCTATCTCTTTGATTTTCGGCTTGCTAGGTGTCCCGATTCCTTGCTCGTATATATTCTCAAGAATTTGAAGTTGTAATGGCGTTGGAGTCCATCGCTGTCTAGCAGTGATCTTGTGCCCAACAGAGGCTGATATTGGATCACAGTATAGATTTCCCAACCTTATGCCTGAAACCAAAACAGCAATTGATGATAGGACTAAGGCAGCCAGCCAACGATTTTCTCTAAGCTTTGTTATTTATTTGGTAAGCATTAAGCAATATGATAGACTAGTCATAAAAAAAAAAAGGGAAATACAATTTTACATTCAGTCTGATGTGAGATTTTAAGTTCTGATTCGACTCAGAAAATGAATCTAAAATTTTACCTAAACTCGGCCCAAATTAAAAATACTAAACTCAAATCCATTCCGACCCATTTGTATTAAACTAATTTGAATAATACTAAGATAGATGCATTTTATTAAGCAAAAATGTCTAAAATAATAACAAAATATAATAACAATAACAACAATATAATAACAAAAAGTAGCAAAATAACAACAAAATAATGGATTCGAACCAAACCAAAAAAAAAAAATTCCACATGAGGCTCAACCGATTTAGAAAATGAACATTATTTTTTATCCAACCCAATTTTTGAGTCTATATTTTTAATTAAACATTTCCACTTTTCAAACAAGTTTTCAAGATTGGATAAATAATCCAACCCATGATCAGTTCTAGATATAATATATATTTTAAAAACTCAACATTACAATATTTTTAAAATGTTTGTAAAATACTATAAATAATATTTATATGCTTGATATTTATTTTTTGAACACAATGGTTTTAGAAATTAATGAAAATTTCCATCAAGCTACTTAAAAAACAACCAAATTAAATTAAAAATAAATAAATGAATAAATTAAAAATCCAACATCTAAAAAAAAAAAACGTGGCCTTTCTTCAAAATCTTCATCTTCTCAAAGAGAAAACTGCAGCCTTCACTCAAAGGTTTTTTTTTCACTTTTGCTTCTGTAAAACCTAAATTGCCGATTTGGATCAAATAAGAATTCGAATGGTGAACTCAACTGGGGAGAATGTCGAAAGAAACAAAAGAAGCAAAAGAGAAGAGAACCAGTAAAATCGTGGTGGGCAGACATGGATTTGTGCAACTCAGCAAGCTGTTCAGAAATGACTGAATAGGCAACGATCTGTTTCTTCAGTTCCTCTACCTGTTCATCACTCATCACTTTCCCGCAAACCCCATTCTGAATTTGGTACTGCAAATACTCTTCTTCTCCATTTTGATTCTCCCACTCCATTTTTTTATCTCTGTATTCCCGTTAGAGACTTTTCAACTTTGAAATATCTGTTTGCCAATTTATGGGAGAAAAGCTATAACAAAGAGCAAAAAGCTATCTTGGATAGAAATTTTGAGGAATTAAGGGAGCAAAAAGCTGCGTTAATTAGCAGAGTAGAAGATTCTTCATCATTGACTTTATGACTGATTTGGATGAGGTTATTTCCATCAATTATGTTAGAAAATTTTGGACTCTTTTTATTTTTGATAAATGTAAAAGATCACTTATATTTAGTTTCCAAAGTAAAATGAAATTACCAAAGTTATCATGGTTGAAATATTTTGAATGAAAATGTGACACTAACTAGAGGTATTCATGGTCGGGTCGGGTTGGCTTGGGTTCAGGCGAGACTTAAGTAAAATATTAAAATATTTTATATTTGTCCAAATTTAACCTAATTCGAAATATGGGTTTAAAATTTTATCTAAGTCCGCTCATATTTATAAAAGACTATCCAATCTCATTTTTTGTCCACCCATATTATTTAAAAAATATTTTTATATTATTTTAATTTAATATTTAATAATTATATATTTTTATTTATTAGAAATTTTTATATAGTTATCTTAACATTATTTTAATGTTTACATTAGAGTAATATTATATGTTCAATATAAGTTTATTTTTTTAATATATTATAAATTGCATAATATAAAATATTATAAACTTAAAAACGAGTAAGCATGATTGTTCGAGCCCAATCTATATTTTAAACAGACTTAAATTTTTACCTAATCTCATTTTTTGAACATAATATTTTTATCTAAACCCTCCTAAATTTTAGACGAACCTTTGGATCTAAGCGGGTGACCCGAACCATAAACAGGTTTAATCCAAACGCTCGATATTTTATTTAAATCTATTTTGCTTTTGCAAATTTTCCAAAAAAAATTACGTTATTATCTTAATTTTACTTAATAAAATTCCGAAAAAAAAGGTTACACATTAGTTATGTCATTTGTAATTTATTAACTCTTTTATCGTCATTTTATTAAAAAAACTAATTATTTTATGAAAAAAATAATTCTGAATAACTATAAAAAGTTAAATAAATTTTTCAAAAATGTAATGTTATCAATTATTATCTTTAAATTAAAAATATATTGAATATTAAATACAAGCAATAAAAACTAGTTTCTTATTTAAAAAAATATTTTGTATTTATTAAATATGAATATTTCTCTACAATTTTTCTTTTATTGTTGAATGTTATTTTACTTTTTGATCTTTTAAGATTCTGTTTCCAAAGACTTCTTCTCAATAAATTCAGTCAACTTTTATTATTAAAAAAAAAAACTATTGAAATATTCAATGAATAATTTAATTAAGTCGAATTCTAATAGTAAAATTCAAATTTAATGCGAAGAATAATCAAATTTAGATTTTAAATAAATGTTGATGGTTCAAGTATTTAAATAAAATATACCTAGAGAAAATAAAATTGCAGATTGTTCGGTTAAGTTGAGTCTTATGTGGAAATTAAGTCTTCAAATCTTTGATTCCATCCTTATGAAGTCTCAGACATCTTTCAACAAGATAAAATGAGAAGTGCTTTTGATCTTTTTAATTTGATGTAGTTTTAAATTTGGAATAATATTAATCACCAAGGTTTAAAGAAAAGCAAAATAAGCTAATTGCTTAATTTGTATTAGATATTGTAATTATTTAAGTTTATTTTTTTACTTAATTAATATTTAGATACCATTTATATTTGATATTGCAATTATTTAATTTTATTTTTACCAAATTAATATTTAGATGCCACTTTGTATTAATTTATTAAATTGAACTAAAAATATTACTAAATTTATCATAAAAGTTATAAATTCTATAAAAAATTAAATAAAAAAAACTTTGGAGTTAATAACGGACTAAAAATGATTATCTTTTTAAAAATATTTTAAAATTTTTAGAGTTAGAAATAAATTGATAAAATTTTAAAATTTTAAGGGCTAAATTTATTAATTTTTTTAAGAATTTGAACTAAAATTATAAATTTTGTAGATATTGAAGACTAGATTTGTTAAAATTTATATTTAGGATCAAATTAATGGAATGTACAAACATTAAAGGGTAATTTTGTTACTATACCAATAAAAAAAAGCCCATGTCAGCTCAAGGAGATTAAAATATTTAATTTCAGAAATTTCAGTGACTAAATAAATAATAATAATTGAGTGACCAAAATAGAACGGAAGGCATAATTGGGTAGCCATTTTATAATTTACCCATAAAAACTAGTTTTTTGTATTTTCCATATCATTATTTAAAAGAAAGATTAATTTGCACATCTCAAAATGTATAATGATTAATTTTCTATTTTTTTGATAGAGGGGCTGAAATGTAATCCGTCCCTAACTAGACGGGCTTCCAAAATTTGGAAAACAGGCCTAAGAGTTTTGGCCCTTTTACATTTTAACCCCAAAAAAAAATAATCTTAAAACTATATAAAAACAAAAGAGTGTAGTCGTGTACCTTTTCTTCTTCTTCGTGGAAGATTCAACTCAATCAAAAGCATTTGTTTCCTTCTTTTTTTATTCTATCGATTGGGTTCATTTTTTGATTATCCGACGACAAAGGAGCCTCCCTGCTCGAGCTATGTTCAAGTTTTGGTGCTGTTCTTATTTAATTCTTTAATCTCTTTTCTTATTTAATTTTCAATTGGCTGTGATTTTGACTTCAATTATAATTTCCGTGAAATTAAATCTGAGTTTGTTTTATTTTTAGGGTTTATCATGTTAGTTAATCTCATTTCCTTGCATTTTTATTATAAATTGTATATTTAGTATCATCATTTACCTTTTGTTTGTTGGTCTCTTCCATGATCAGGGATTAAAATTTGAACAATTGGGTTATTTTCATTTATAGTATAAAAAATGTTTTTAGTTGGAATAATTTGGGGAATTTTGTTGCATTGGTGCTTTTTTAACGAAAAAGGTAAATTAGAAGCATAGAGATCAATCACTAGGAGTCAGATTACATTTTGTTCTTCTACTAAAAAAAGAATAGATAAATTAGTCATTTACATTAAATTAAAGAACTAACTAGATACTGTTAAAAATTTCATTCATTCCTACCGGTAAAAATTGGTTCATGCAGGTCAATACACATGTCATTGTTGGGTTATTCTATTCACTCATATCAGTTTTTAACAATACAAATGAATAAAATTTTTAATAGAAATTATTAATTTAATCTAACGTATGGTGGACTAATTTGCCCATCTTTTGTAGAGGGGGCAAAATGAAAAATGACTTCTGGTACGGGGTCTTCATGGTACTTTAAAATATGTTTGTTTCATGGAAAATAGTTCGTAAACGGAGCCTTATATCATATTTGTCTTCATGGAGTTTGACATAAGGATGAGCTTCTCTTAATTGCTTAACATTTTAATGTACAATTCACAAATGTGGACATGTTTCAAAGTATTCTTTTTTGTGCTATTACCTTATGTTGATTTTTCAATGGGGGGCAACACTGTCAAAATATCGAGAATTTTCTGAAGTCGTGTGGTTATACGAAGTTGTGTTGACTGTCAAGGTTGTAGTTGTATGACACGGTCGAAACTCACACAATTATGATCTTTTTGTGATGTATTTGCTCGTGTGTGCTTATATATATGTATACTGGTTTCACTGAAAGCTCGATCATGTTGCAGGAATTCACACGAGCAACAAGCTCAGCCACATCCACAAGAGGGTTCTTCCTGTTCGTGGTATCCGCCTTCCGTAGTTGGCTCCACTAATTCTTCCCGACCCGCAACACCGAGTAGCAGTGCTTCTAACAGCTTCAACTCGCAAAGGCCTGCAGAATGGTCGCGTTCTCCGTCACCAGTTTCACCTGCTGAAGCTGCTGGAGTCATTGCTCTTTTAAAAGACAAAAGGTAAGGGGTTTGGTTTTTGCATTCTGTCTCGGTATTGGCAGAGTAATCTTGGTTACTCTTAAAGAATGTTTGGCGAAATCCTAATCACTTTCGTATTTTTCTCAGTGTTGATGAATTACGGAAGCTTTTGTCTGATAAGGATGCGTACAATCAGTTCTTACTATCAGTTGATCAAGTTAAAATTCAAAACAATGTAAGTAACAAAATCACTTTTGTATTTGCATGTTGTTTTGTCCTTTTGCACCATGCATCATGTTCTCGGTTTTTAGTTCACTTTTCTAGTCTCAAAGATTGGCTCGGCTTTTAGACCATAACATAAACAAGGGTATCAGTTAACCACTGGTTTTTTGGCAAGATTGATAGTCTGTTTCTATTACAGATTGTAGATTCATGTTGCTAGTTTTTTTGTGCTGCTGTTGCCATTTCGAATGTCGAAATGCTGGTTATGAAGATAAGTAGTTGTCGGTAGCCCGCAGGTATATTACCGTAAGGAAATAAGGTTTCATAAAGTTCTAATGTTTCAGAATTTAGTGGACTACGTTCCCTTTTATAAGGGATTGATTATTCAGTAACTCAACTCGAAATACAGAGGCTAAGATGATCTCATGGTTGTATTGGTCTCGGAGATTGCCTTATGTTCAAACTTAATAAGGAGTAAACCTATAGTGGTTAGTATACCAAATTCTGTTGTCCAGTTCACCTTGGTGTTCTATTTCAACATAAACCGCACAGATTGTTGCTATTCCTTGTCGGCATCATAACCCAGTTGCATTTTAGCTATTTGTCGATACCCTTTATTTGAACTACATATGCATGCGACGATACAACCGTGTTTGTTGTTACTTTGTATTTCATCAATTTCTTACTCATTCGAGATTTAACGTTTTACCAGATACGAGATGAACTCCGAAACGAGACTTTGCAGCTTGCTAGTGAGTTCTTATTCCATGAATATTATGATAATGCCATAAATTTTCAAGCATAGAAAATTCCCATCAATATGTTTTTGATAAACAGGGAACAATTTGGATAAAGAACCACAAATAATGGAGCTAAGAAACCAGGTGAGGTTCTCTGAACATATTTTCGGTTTTACATCACCGATTTAATGCCGGTAATATCGATACTAAAACCCTTTTTTTCTCTCTCTTTCATGTGATCAGTGCAGGATTATCCGCACAACCGAATTGGCTGCAGCTCAGGAAAAACTAAACGAGCTCGATAGACAGAAAGAAGAAACTTTGAAGTTCTACTCCCCTGCATCATTTATGCATAGGCTTCAAGGTACGTATTAATGATATCACCTACTTGGACTTGGATATGAGTGTTTGATTGGGGTATATGTTTGACATGGGTAGGTTAATAGTATATTTGCTATAATAAACTCGGTAAGACTTTGATACATAAGAAATAAAAGACGGTTCTTCTTTGTAGATGCAATGAATGTGACGGAAGAAGAATCAGAAATTTTGAACAGGCAACTTCTTGACAGGGAAATAGATCTGGGTACCTTTGTACAAAAGTACAAGAAGCTTCGGATTAGTTACCACCGGCGAGCTGTCATTCATCTCGCTGCTAAAACATCTCCTATCGGATGAAACGGAGATCGATATTTGATTGTATCTGTATAAACTTGATATCGACAGATTGTTGCTTGTTCTTGCTTGGCTTATGAAATCATATGTTTTGAACCTTTCAACTGTTTCCAATAAATACGAGTTTTGTAATTTGATTGTGTTCAGTAGGTTAATTCTGCAATTTTAGTCTCTGAATTACGAAAGTTGTGAATTTAATTTTTATATTTTTATTAGATCAATTTTAGTCATTGTATTTTTCAAATTAGTGAGTTTAGTTTTTGTACTTTTTCAAATTTTGAAATTTTGAAATTTTAGTCCCTCATCAAATATTAGCCGTTTAAATTCATTTGGTTAAATTTAATTACTGGTTATGTGCTATGCGTACAATTATAAATTTAATTCATTTTTTCTAATTAGATCATTTTAAGTCCTTAAACTTTTTAAATTTTGAAATTTCAATCTTAACGCAAATGATTGTTAGTAATCCATTAATTGGATTTATTTTTCGTGCATCAAATTTTGAAAATAGGAGAACTTTACTTAATAAATTTAATGATTATTGTTTGGTTAGGATTGAAATTTTAAATTTTAAGAAGTACAAAAACTAAAAGTGATCAAACAAAAGTATGAAGATTAAATTCGCTATTTTTGCTAAGTACAGGGACTAATATTAAAATTTAACCTGTTCTATTTCCAGCTGCAAATGTCACAGTCCGTGCCCTTAACAGCCAAAATGCTAAAGTCTAAACTCGTGACACAAATTTGAATTAGTAATACATCGAAGTGTATCGATTGCTAAAAGAAAGCAAGAACATGGCCTACTCTTCCGCCTATTGCCTATGTAATTCACGAGACCGGTAATGGCAGAAACTCGTTATAGTTCGTTGTTCAAATACGGTGCATTACGAGTTATGACTATAAACATGATACGATTTGATACCGTAAATAATTTGCGATTTACTTGGAAGTTGACGAACTAATATCGGGCATGCGTTGGCTGAGCTTCATGTACAAACCCTGCAATAAAAGCACATTGTCAACAACCTGTGCCTGATGAGAGATCTTATGGTTAACGAAAAGAGATAACGTTAGAAATTACGTTTGTTGTATGTATCGTAGCTCCGGTGGTCATACTAATGTTTTGATCCGGAACCAGCTCGAAATTCAAGCGTTGAAGGAAAATTGCAAGTGCAACAATGGCCTCTAGTAAAGCAAATTGATCACCAACACATTTACGAGGCCCCCCGCTGAACGGAATGAACCTGAAGATGTTCTACCATATTAATATGATGAAGAGTATGTAATGCAAATGCGGGAAGGATATCGGGACAGGGAGAAAACTAGTAAAACACGGTCGTTTTTCGTACCTGTAATCTGTATTTGATTCGTTAGGGACTGAGCTTTCCAAGTCAAACCTCTCGGGCACAAACTCTTCAGCTCTTTCCCAGACCTGGAAAGAAGAAAAAGACGAATATCGGCTATTGCTGTCCGATAAAACAGATGGTAGGAATCGTAAAACTCCCTATTTTTAAACTTAGAATATTCTACTTGAAGGAAACAAAATATTGATTGGTTATGCAGTCCGCAAATTCAGCATAGAGATAGTGCATGTACAATTCGATACATAGGATGCGAACAACGGAAAATGAGGTATTTCACAGAGGATTTGGATATATCGCATACCACCGGACACAGGTATCAAACACAGGCATTTTAAGAAAAATGAAGGAACGGAACTACATAGGAGTAATAACCAGGAAAAAATTCGAAGAAAAAAAATTATGAGTATGATGAAAATAAGCAAGCACCTGTGAAGAATGATGTATATTATATACTGAAATCATTATGTCTTGACCAGCCTTAACTTTATAGTCTCCGGGAAGAACATCGTCAACTTGAGCTCTCCTTATCAAGACCTATGAGTACAGGAAGCCAGAAAGTATAAAACACAGGTCAGTTAATCGAGAAAATATGCGAGAAGTTACTAGGTTTGTCTTTGTTGTCTACTAGAAAGGTTGCAACTTACAGGAGGATGTGGATATAGACGCAATGACTCGGTTATGCATCGAGTTAGGAACTTGAGATCCTTTATGTCTTCATAGGTAGGGTTCCGTCCCTCTAAGACTCTGTCGACTTCTTGTTGTGCTTTTAGCAATGCCGAGGGATCCTACATTAGAAAATGGAGGAATAAAGTGAAGTTACTCACATTCTCGTTTCTCTAAACTTGTTTATCTAGCAAATCCAGAATGTTAAAATCGAAAAAATAGAAATTGTGAAGGAAAGAAGATTGATGGACCTTGAGTGCCTTGTCTTAAAAGTAATTTTCTGTCAACATTAGATTGAATGACCCGAAATGAAAACAAATCCTTAGTAATGTAATGCATGAGACAGTGCCTAGATTGACCGGTGTGACCTAAACCCGGGAAAAACCAGAATTACTTTCACACTGCAACCGGAAGAGTTTTGACATGCAACCTGACAATTTGGTAGCATATTGAACAACATATAATGCAGATAGAAAAGAAAATACCTTGCTCAGAAGATACAATGTCCACGTCAATACCGAACCAGTAGTCTCGTGACCTGCAACTAACATTGATAAAAGGTCATCTCGTAACTGCAAGCTTGAAACCTGTAACAGATTGAGCCATCATAATAAGAATAAGAAGCAAAGTGTTCACACTTCAAACAAAGAAATCATACACGAAGAAGTAAAGACCAGTTGCGCACCTCTTCCCTGCTTGCGAGCAAGAATCGAAGGATACTTGGATCAGCATCATTTACATATTCCTCCTCATTGATCCTTTCACCTTCTTTTTCAACGATCTCTTTGCACTTTACAATAAGTTCTTCAACGGCTTTCCGAATGACCGTGACTGCTTTTTCGGCCTTTATTTGTCTCGGAACTATCTTGCACAAAGCACTAATCTACAAATGAAAATCGACGACTGATTCATCATTGAAAGATCAAAGCAAGAAAAGCCAAATAAGGGAACATCGGAAGAACTTGCCTTCCAATAGGGTAAAATGTCCGTGGATCGTAACTCTGCTTCTTTCAAAGCAGTATAAACTGCATCAATGACAGGGCTATCGGTTGTCAACGAATCGAAGTTATAATTAAATACCGAGAGACCGATAACATCAAGAGTCAGTTGAGAAAACTTTTCTTCCATGTTCACGGCGGTGCCATCTAATGCAAAAGGTTGCAGCTTCTCTACTAATCTCTCGGCACATTTGCAAAATACCCGATCAACCATAACAGATAAATACTTCTTGTGAAGAGATGGAACTACAGCCCTCCGCCTCACCTATCCAAAAATCATTTTTTTCATGCTCGAAACTTGAAATGGAAGACATAAGATTCAACTAAAGTACAATACCACAGCCAGTTTCTAACATTCAGAGTCATAGATCGATTGTTCTCAAATGTTAACCAGGTCATCGAGTCTTCATTTTTAATGAAATACATTTGTCCGAAACATATTTGAACACGGGTATCTAACGCTTAGACCCAAGTCCGAGCAACATAGATATCAAGCACTAGATTCATAGCAACTAGGCAAAGCAATCAACCTAGAAGGGATTTCACTCCTTTTCCTTAGTAATCACTACTCAACCTATTGTTAATATCAAAGATTGCTCCGACTCTTTGATTTTCATGAAATACATTTGTCCTATACAAATTCAAACACAGGTATCTAAAACTTATACCCAAATCCGAGCAATATAGATATCAAGCACAAGATTCATGGCAACTAGGCCAAGCAATCAACCTAGAAGGGATTTCACTCCTTTTCCTTAGTAATCACAACTCACCCTATAGTTAACATCATAGATAGCTCTGACTCTTCTGTTTTCATGAAATACATTTTTCCTATACATATTCGAACACGAGTATCTAACACTTAGACTCAAATACAAGCAATATAGATATCAAACACTAGATTCGAAACAACTAGGCCAAGCAATCAACCTAGAAATCCTATAATTAATGTCATAGCTAGCTCCAACTCTTTATTTTCTTCACGAAGTACTATTGTCCGAAGCATATTCAAACATGAGTATCTTAACACTTATAACCCGGGTCCAAGAAACATAGAGATATCAGGCACTAGATTCATAACAACTAGGCCAAGCAATCAACCTAGAAGGGATTTCTCTCCTTTTCCTTATAAAATCACTACTCAGCCTATAATTAATATCAGAGCTTGCTCCGACTCTTTATTTTTCATGAAGTACCATTGTCCGAACTCCAAAGCATATTCAAACACGGGTATCCTAACACTTAATAATCCAAGTCCAAGGAACATAGAGATATCAAGCACTAGATATTATAAATCAAGCTAAAAAAAAAAAAACCATGTAAATGTTCTCTCCAAATATAAACAGAAAACTTGGGAAAATGGGCACAAGCAAATATCAACACTTACACACAAACCCGAGTAACATTGTTATCGAGCACTATATATGTGTGTGTATATATATATATATATATATCAAGCAAAAGAACCATGTAAATGCTCTTATCCATTATAAATAATACACAAAGTCCAAACATAGAAAAATTTTAACATACACCTGGTGGGCACATATCAATATCCGACATTTCCACCCAAATCCGAGTATTATATTTATCAAGTAGCCAATTCTATGCAATACAATAAAAGGAAACCAATGATTACCGTCCAAAGAGAACCTTCAGCAATGGCGAAACCCGACCCAAAAAGAAACTCAGAGACCTCAGAGACAAGTCCTTTAGCATATTTACCATAGTTTCTCAACACATGCTTAGCAATGGCGGGGTTACTAACCACCACAAAGTTCCTAGGACCAGCAGCTAACCGATATATAGGCCCATACTCATTCATCCACTTAAACAAAGGCAAGAACAAAGCACCACCAAGAAGCTCAGAGACATCCTCTAATTGAGCACTAGCTATGGGTATACCCGAATCATCGTTGGAGCCCAATGTTAAGGACTTAGTCAATGAAGTGAGCCAAATGGGACTAACCCAAGATGTTGTTTTTGATGGGGTTGTTGGTTTGGGTTTAGTGGTGGGAGTCTTATCAATGGAGGATTTGATTGTGAAAGATTGAAACGGGATAGTTTTATTAATGGGTTTTTGTGAAGGAAATGAAAGGAAAGTGAAAGAGCTAGGAGCAAGATAAGATTGCATGATGGGGTTTTTTTAAAAATGTGTTTTTTTTTTTTTTTCTTAGGATGAATTGTTGTCGAAGTTCAGTTGTGTCTGGTTTCAGTGTTCTTCGCCATGGCTGCTAACTAACAGAAATGAAGGTGTTTTTTTTTTTTTTTTTTTTGGTTCAATACTGAAGATGTCTGGTTTGTGGTTAAAAAAAAAAAAAAAAAAAAAAAAAAAAAACATATCCGATATAACAGCTAAGAATTTTAAAAAGGAAACTCGAATTTCTATTTGTAAGGGAGAATTATACCCAAGGTCCCTAAACTATTAGTATATTTATGTTTTAGTTATTCGATTTCAAAAAGTTACATTTATTGAATTATTCGAAAATTTTTATTTAAGTCATTTAATTATTCAAAAGTTGTAACATCTCAAAAATCCCTTGGTCGTAAATAGTATGTGATAGATTCTTAGTGAAATAAGGTATAAGATCGATGAAAGAGAAGGTCATAGGATAATAAAAGAAGTTGAATCAAGAAGTATGACATGACATATTAATTTAAGGTAGGGACTAAATCATAAAAATATGAAAAGTGTTGTGATTTTAGTGTAAATATTTAAAAATTTATGAGGTCAAAATATAAATACAAAAAAGTTGAAAGACCAAAAGTAAAAATACCCCAAGGGAGGAAGGGCTAAAGAGTAAAATAAATTGGTGAATGAGGATCAAATTAAATAAGTAGAAAAATAAGAGGAACTAAAATTAAAAAAGAGAAATGACATAAAAGTAAATATTGAGATATTACAAGGGCAAAAATGATCATTTCTCAATCAATATAATTATCATGATAATAGAGTATAAATATTTGGTGTTGAAATATGATTAACGAAATATTTTATTATTACTTTAATATTATTTTATTATAAGATATTTTAATATTTTAATTAATTAAATTAATGAGATATTTTCATGGAAAAATCTAGAAATTTCTCTCATCTTTCCATGCTTCTCAAGTTACTATATATATGAGAAGAGGAGATTTTTATTTTGTTACAATCTGGTCCCTTGTCATGTAATCCCACTATTTCTACTAAATTTCTTAGAAATTTTCATAGGCACCAAAGAGGAGAAATGAAGTAGAGGCTCTAGAGAGTATGTTCATCAACTTAAAAGCAAGAAATTAGTAGATGGAAGTGAAGAAAATTAAAAAAAAAAAAAAAGAGAAGGAAAGTCACGAAGTTGAGGAAGAAAACGGAGGAGAAGCAAAGGGGAGGAAATTATTGATAAAAGAGATAAGTTTTCATGTTAACTTTAGCTGTGTTTCAAATAGCTGAGTTAGATATGTCGTGATTGGAATGTATGATGTGTAAATTTAATCAAAATAGTAAAGATGGAAAGTAATTTTAGAATGAATGATATATGTAGACATTAAGTTTTTACGAGAAAAAGAGATATGATTTGTATCATGAGAAATGTTAAGTTAAATAAATGAATATGTTAATAACATATGAATGCATATGACTAAATTGAATAATAATCAAAAGTATAATGATTTTATACATCCAATGGAAAGTTAATGCAAAAAATCTTGGAAAAGTAAATATTTCCACTAAAACAGTTTCTAAACAGCAACAGTAGCTCAACTTTGAAAATTAACCAAAAATCGTAAAAATTGAGTTATAGGTTAAACCAAATATGAAATTAAAGCCTATTGAGTCTAGTTTTGTATAGAAGAAATGGGGTAAGCAATGAAAATTTTAGATCATGAGATAAATAAATTTAAGTGAGATAAAGTCAGATCGATTTCAAGTTCCCTTGTTCTAATTTTGAAAAATCATTAAAAATTGTATAAAAAATAATAATAAAAGAGTTGTAATGCTAAGAAGTTGATATAAGTGATGGAATTGCTAATATGTAAAAGAAATTTAAATGAAATTGCTAGTCCATTAAGTGAATAATTATTATATGATAAATTAAGGAAGAATTTGTTGATAAATTGAAGTATTATATGAGTTTAAATTGATTGGAACATGTGTTGGATTATGTGGTATTGATCTTAATACTAATATATAGAAGTTCTGACTTGTTTAGCATAAGAGCATTCAGAGTTGCGACATTGACCTCAAGATGTCACAACATGAACATCGGAGAATCTAGCTTCATGATACTGGTCCCATGATGTTGCGCCATTGATCCTGTTTTCCTCTACTTTGTTATTTTTTATCTGGAAAAGTCTCAAACGAACCCTAAATGCAATAAGACTTTAGAGAAAGCCTAGAATTGGTACAATAGGCCTTAAATGACCATTAAAAGACCTAAAAGATGAGTAAAATTTGAATAACAAAATGGGCTCTAGAGTAATGTGTTTACCCTTAATTGTAGCATTCCTTGCTCGGGTTTAAGTAAAAGCTCGGATTAGGGGTGTTACAAAAGTTTTTATTAGTAAGTTTATATTTTAATTACTTGACTTCAAAAAGTTACAAAATGTTCATTGAATTATTCGAAACTTTTCATTTAAGTTACTGGGCTGTTAAGTTTTTTTTTTTTTTTAAAGTTCAGCTAGTTAGCTTTAAGTGGCAATTCAAAGATTAGTATGGTGGATCAATATCCATTGATGAGTAAAATAATATACCTTAGATACAAGTTAATTTGACTGTCAGTGTTGGAGATTAAAGAAGAAATTTGTTTGAAATTTAGTTAACAATTTTGTGATATTTAAAGTTTTTTCATGAAAAGAAAATTGAATTATAAAAGATAAGAGGAATGATAACTTTTTATTGTTGTAGGTGGTGCGAACAAAGAAGTCCATAAAACAATGATTTTAACAACCCAATGACTTAAATGAAAATTTATGAGTAGTTTAGTAGCTATTTTGTAACTTTTTGAAGTTGAGTAATTAAAACGTAAACTTACTAATAATTTAATGACCTTAGGTGTAATTTACCCTTCTTATTATTTTTTTTTTTGGACATGAACTCTGAGATTTTTATTAAAATTTAGGCCTAGCTTGGTGAAATCACAAACCCTAAAACAGAAAAAAAAAAAAAAAACACATAAGGAAACAGGCATTACGAAAATATCCTAAAAGAAAATAAAAAAACCTAGTGGGTTCAAGCCCAATCTTAAAAAAAATTGAAATAAAGCTTTCCTAAACCCTAACTTGACCCTTCTTAATTTTGAATTGGTTTTGTTTTAATGTTTATAAATAATAATATATAAAAATAATATTATATTAATATTTGTGTTTTTCTATTTAAATTTAAATAAAATATATTTTTTATTTTTTTAAACAGTAAAACGAGTAGTTTTAAGCAGAATCGTAAATTGTTAAGGATATTTTAAATTGGGTTAAGCCAGAATTAGATAAATTTGGGTTTTAAATTTTTTTTAATTATTTCGAGTTGAGGTATTTTGGGTTTATATTTTTTTGGGTTCAGACTTGAAATTTTTTAAGAAATAGATTTCAGTTCAATTCATGAACCCGTCTCATTTGTAAGCAAACTTGTAAAATTACAAGTTAACAGGAGATTAAAAATTTAATAATATATTTGTCACATAAAATTTTAAAAATAACGGAATTTAACTTAAAAGTATTAATAGTTACCGTTCAGATAAAACTAAAATTTTAAAAATAAAAAAATAAAGAAATCAAAAAAATATTTTAAAATACAATGACTAAATTTATAAGGGTAAAAATCCAAAAAATACCAAAAAAAATCAAAAATTACCGGAAAGAATAGGGTTTAAAAATATTGACCGGAAAGGGCAATTTCCCCCAAAAACGCGTCCCCGTCAGCGCGTTTTTGAGAAAAAAAGGGCTAAAGCGCGTCCCCGGGGGAGCGCTTTGTACGTCGGCAAAACGCGCCCACGGGCGCGCTTACCGACGTACAAAAGCGCTTCACGTGGCGCTTTAGCTTTTTTAAAAAAACTATCTTTCGAATATTTTAAAAATTTACGAGAATAAACCTTTATAAAGGCTCAAAGTGACAACACCATTTTTTTTAAGGTGTCATCAATTAATAAAAAAATATAACTTACAAAGGAAATCTTTATATAGACCCAAAGTCTCATTTCCCTTGTTTTCTTGAGTAAAGTGGGATATGTATGTGAATTTATAGACTCATGAATAGTTTTGTAGCTTGTTCCTAAACAATGTGGATTCCTTCCTCTTTTAACTAACAACATGTCATCCCACATTGTTCCTTGTTTTCTTATGTTGTTAGTTAAAAGAGGAAGGAATCCCACATTGTTTAGGAACAAGCTGGAAAACTATTCATGAGTCTATAAATACACATATCTCATATCCCGTTTTACTCAAGAAAACAAGGGAAATGAGACTTTAGGTCTATATAAAGATTTTCTTTGTAAGTTTATTTTTTTATTAATTGATGACACCTTAAAAAAAATAGTGTTGTCACTTTGAGCCTTTATAAAGGTTTATTCTCGTAAATTTTTAAAATGTTCGAGAATAGTTTTTTTTAAAAAGGGCTAAAGCGCTGCCCCTGGGAGCGCTTTAGGTCGTTTTCCACCAAAAACGCTCGACGGACGTTTTTGGGGAAAATTGCCCTTTCCGGTCAATATTTTTGAACCATGTCCTTTCCGGTAATTTTTAATTTTTTTTGGTATTTTCTGGTTTTTTACCCAAATTTATAACTTACAGATAATAAATGGACTAATAGCAAAATTTAACTTTTCTAACGCATTTATAAACAACTTCAACTTGAATTTTTATTTTTATATTTTTCTACTGATTTAATAAGGTGAAATTCTATCGTTAGTCTTTTTAATACTTGTAAGTTACATATTTAATTATTATACTTTAATTTTATATTTTTAGTCTGTATTTTTCGAATTTTGAAATTTCAGTCTTAAATCAAGTGGTAGTCCTACTTCCAAAATCTTATGTGACAACTGTATTATCATATGTAATGTCGTGTCAACTTGCTATTTTCACATAATGCTTATAGAAAAACTCAAGTCATTTTAGTTAATGGACTTAACAACCATTGTTTGAGTTTGGATTGAAATTTTAAAATTCAAAAGTATAAGGACTAAAAAACAATTGAATTAGAGAATAGGGACTAAATCTATAACTGAAACACAATGTGAAACTAATAGCAGAATTCAACTTAACGGATTTAATTGCTATGGTTTGAGTTAGGATTGAAATTTTAAAATTTAAAAAATATAAAAACTAAAGTTGACTAAATTATAGTATACATGTAATATAAGAACTAATAATAGAATTTAACTATTTTTGGCTACCTCTTAGAACAAACTAAATCGATATTTCCAATACGAATATTCATGTCATTTTTGTTAATAAATTTAGCAATTATTGTTTAAGTTCAAATTGAAATTCTAAAAATTCAAAAATTATATGAATTAAAAATTATCAAATCGCAAAAGAGGGACAAAATCTATAACTTAAATATAGTACGAAACTTATAGGAAAATTTGATTTATCTGATTTAATTATTACAAAATTGGTCATTATTGAAATTTCAAAATATAAAAAGTATAGCCCTTGTACTTTAAAATATGTAAAGTCTATATTCATTGTAAATTTAGAATTTAGTCCCTGTACTTTTAAGAATTTAATTCCTCTATTTTTGTTAAATTTAAGTTTATTACAACATATTTTTTTAGTTACATTACTACCAAGTGAGTTTTTTTTTTTTTTTTCATTTCAAATTGCCACACCAACAAATTCAACAAAAAAAAAGTAACAATGTTAACAATTGGACTTGAATTTCAAAATTTAAAAAGTAGAGGGATTGAATTCCTAAAATAAAAATACAGGAACTAAATTTCAAATTTAGTAGTATAGGAACCTGAGTCACATTTTAACCAACTGAAATCGACCAAATTATAGTACATGGATTAAATCCAAAATTCGCACATAATACAGAGACTAATATCAGAAATTTACCCATTAAGAACTAGTTTGAGCTACCTCTTTAGTTCGTTGAAGAACAAACTGAATCAACATCTCCATCTCCTGATATGAAGATCCACCTTTTTCAATGGCCTTATTTGCAGTTTCCCCAATTTGTTTAGCCTTTCTTCTTCGTTCTTCACCAGCTTCACTTTTCTCCATCACTTCATCAATGGCGTTTTTAACCCGTTCCCGTTTCATCAACAACCCGAATTTATCTTCCAATCCCCACGTCACCGCTGATTCTACGCCGGCACTAACGCCGATCCCAAGCACGTCGACGACGAGTTTCTCATTAATAAACTGTTCGGCAAACAGAGGACACGTTATCACTGGCACACCGGCGGAAACAGCTTCCATCGTTGAGTTCCATCCACAATGAGTTAAAAAAGCTCCAATGGCAGGATGAGATAAAACCCATAGCTGTGGTGACCAACCATGGATTATAATCCCCCTATCTTTAACACGATCTTCAAATTTTTCATCCAAAATCCATTTTTCTATTTCATTTGATTTTGGGTTTTCTCTTATAACCCAAATAAATGGTTTTCCAGATGATTCTAAACCTAAACCAAGCTCTATAAGTTGCCATTTTGTTAACCCTGATATACTACCAAGACAAGCGTAAATCACAGAGCCAGGTTCTTTCGAGTCAAGCCATGGCTGCAAGGTTTCGAAACGACACCATTTTTGTCCTCTCTCGGCTTTATCGGAGCTCAGCTTGTTGATAGCGGAGACCGGGCCGATACACCATACTTTATCATTGCCTTTAATGCTTTTAAACTTTTTAACGTACTCATTTTCAAGTTCTTCTAATGTATTAACAACGATCCCATCACAAACAAGCTCTGCTTTTCGAATATCTCGAATATTAATCAAATCATTTGAAACTGGATTCAAATTTTCCGGCAATTGAGCTTTTTTAAGCTCGATTTCATGGAGTAAACCAGGAATTTTAAAAGATTCAAACTCGGATACCATTTCATGAACCTTTGAAAGCTCTAGTTTATGTGTACATACGAACGAAAAACAACCCATGCCGTCAAAAACAATCCGGGGAACATTGAATTTGTTCGCCGTGTTCACCGTCCACGGCAAGTTCTTGCCGGAGACCATACAACTCGGTTTGGGTTTCAACTTGTTAAAAAGCTCTTCGAATCTGTGTTGTAACTCGTTAGCTGCCATTAAGAAGTTCATGATTAAGTCTCGAGAAGGGAGTTGGTCCATGTTCTCGCAGTTTTCCGGTAAGCCGAACTCTTTCGCCGGGAAAGGGAGGTGATGCACTTGGATGTGGAGGCCGGACGCGACGGCGTGGTCGATGACGGAAGTGAAACGGAGGGCGTTGAGAGGTGTGGTGATGATTGAAACGGTGACACCGTGAGTTGCTAAGAGACGAGCCATGTCGACCATCGGTAAAAGGTGGCCGGGGGACATTAATGGTATTAAAAGGAAATGAAGCTCTTCTCCCATGGTGGAAATTGGGATTGTAAATGAAAGGCTTTGAAAATATGTTGAAAAAACTTAAATATTTATATGGAAAAGAATAATTATATTTAGCTATATTTTATTTGTTGAAGAGTCATGTATATATATATAATGGTGAATGTACCTTAGAGATCCCTCTATTATAGGGACTTGATCAAATTAGTCTTGTGAATCAATTTAGCCAATGTATTATTTAAAAGAATTAAATAAAACCAAATTAGAATATAGTTAATATTTATTTTTAAAAAAATCATTTATTGTTTAATAAAGTTAGTATTTTTAAAGTTTTTTTTATAGATTTGTAAATGAAATATTTTGTTTGGAAAGTAATTTTCAAGACATTTTCTATACAATAAATATTAACTCTATTATAATTTAGACTTATTTAATTCTTTCTAATAGTATATGAAATAAGTTGATCCAATCCCTGAGGGATCTCCGAAGTACTTTAACCTATATATAGTCTATAGCAAGGTGTTTAAGCAAAGGTTAAATTTTGTTATTTGTCCTTATACTTTGTAGAAGTTGCATATTTAGTCTCTCTAAACTTTAATTTGACCAAATTTAGTCCTTTTACCTTTTGAATTGGTCAATTTTAGTTCTTATACTTCTCGAAATTTGAAATTTTAGTCCTAACCTAAACAATAACAGTTAAATCCGTTTGGTCAAAATTCAATTACTAATCTTGTACCATACCTACAATTGTAGGTTTTTTTTTTTATATATTCTCTACTTGAATCATTCTAAATCATTGTACTTTTTTGAATTTTTAATTTCAATATTGAGACAAACGATAGTTATTAATTCATTAACTAGACTTTTAGTAAGTAATATATGAAAATAACAAGTTGACGTAGCATTAGACGTGATAAAAGTTTTGGTGCATCAAAATTTGAAATTAGTAGAACTTGATGAATTCAACAATTATCGTTTGGTAAGGACTAAATTTTAAAATTTTAAAATTAAAAAAAACGAAAAATGACCAAATTAAAATATATGGACTAAATCCACAACTTTCGCAAAATATAGGTACTAATAGCAGAATTTAATCTTTTGCAAATGTGGTAGGTAGGTTTTGTTGGCATATTTCATTAGATGACAATTGGTATATTTGTGATTTAAAGCCAAGACTAAAATTTCAAAATTTCAAAATTATAGGGATTAAAATAGTTAAATTAGAACACGTGGATTAAATCTATAACCTACTCATTGTACATAGACATATAGTAAAATTGACCAAAATTTAAAACACCATTTATGGTAAAAAAGAAAAGAAAAGAAAATAATACATTCACGACATACCATAAAATGAGCTAAAATAAGGTAAGATTGCTCCTTTTACTAAAAAAATGAATAAATAAGTCCCTATACGTTAGATCAAAAAGTAAACTTATATTTTCTGTTAAAAATTTTATTCATTTATATTGATAAAAACTGGTGTGATTGGTGAAATAACCATATAGTTACACGTGGATTGTCACTGGTTAACATACATAGACCGATTTTTAACTGTAGGAATAGATAAATTTTTTAATAAAGGGATCAATTTGCTCTTTGATCTAAAGTATAGGGACTAATTTACTCAATTTTTGAATAGAGGGGACAAAATGCAAATACTTTATAATTACTAATTAATTCATCACTTCTTTTTAATTTAAAAAAATACGAAATATTTAGTCAATTTTAAGTTGTTGTTTTTTAAATATTAACCTTATCACCTACTTGTATCGAGAAAAAAAAAATAAACTTATGTCCTGATCGGATAAATTATAAAAATTACCGATGAAAATTGTCTTTTGACTTGTGTGGAAGGACAATTTGTGGCAGGCAATGCCCGTGTATGGTGCTGAACTTTATTTGACAAACTAAATTAATGGTAAAAACCCCTCTCCAATCCCTCCCAATTTTGATATTAATCAAATTGGTTCTTTTTTAAAAAAATTAGAATAATTTAATCCTTGTTAATTTTGAAAGTAAGCAACTAAAGACAATCAATCACAACGTTAATATTTTTTTTTTGTCAATTTTACATTAGTATAATAACAAATTTAGCTCTTATAATTTATGCATTCTATTAATTCGGTCATGATTTAACGAATTTAGCTCACTATATTTTTTTGTAAATTTGTAAATATTGAGGCTAAATCTGTTGAATTTTTTAGAGTCAAGACCGAATGAACCATATATGTAAACATCGAGGGTTAAATTTATTATTATATCAATCGAAATTATGCACAATTAACGAAAGATAATAACAACGTTATTAATTGTCCTTAATGCTAACTTTCAAATTTGAAAGGATTAAATTGCTCCAATTTTTTTTGAGAGGGATTAATTCAAAATTAAGATAAATTGCAGAGGTCTTTTTATCCTAAATTAATATAATACGAAAAAATAATTAAAATATATTTGACAAACAATTTTATGTTTTTAATTAGGAACCTTAAATTTTTAAAAATTCTAATTAAGCCTTTCAAAAGTTTTGAAGATTCTAATTTGACCCTACAAATAATTTAAAAAAATCCTATTAATCCTCTCAAAATTGTATAACTTTCACTAAACCCCATAAAATATTTGGAAATTCTCATTAAGCCCTTAAAAATTTAAACATTTTAATTAGACCCTCAAATTTTTTTTGAAAATTTTAATTAAACTTCGTGGCATCTTCATTTTTGCTATTTCAAGCTTTGTTCTTTTCTTGAGATAATCGGCCCTAATCTTGGTAACTAGGTTCTCTTTGGTACTTGTACTTTTGTTGTCCACTTTGGGATTTGAATTTAATAACTAGATCCATTTTAGTCCATGAACTTGAAAATTATAAAAGTTTGATGATATGGCACTCTAAGATTGTGCCACATCATCACTTAAAAATTAATGTAATACAATATTAGAGTGTTACATTTACTGTTTTTAATACTTGGACCGATGATTGAACCAGTCAAATCACCAGCTCTCGATTCAACTAGTTTGATCGATTTGACTATCAGGCCAACAATAATTAAATAAATATTTGTAAAATTTGTAAAATAATTAAAAATAAAAATTTATTAAACATTTCAACTTGTCCAACTATTGATTTTTATCTCGATTTTCTATTTTAACCAAAATCAAGCAGTTTTCGAGTTAATCGTTTCAACCACTTTGTTCAGACCATTATATCGATTAATTCTCGATCCATTCGACCGAGTCCTGTTCCAATAATACTAGTCACATCATCAAATCTTAGTAGATCAGGGACCAAAAGGGATCTAATTGCCAAGTTCAATGACTAAAATGGACCCCAAAAAAAAGTATAGGTACCGATATGGACCTAATTACCAAATTTAGGGACAAAATTTATATTATCCCTATATCAATTAAGAAAAGGTTTATTATTTTATTCTTTAATATTTATGGTGCTGATATTCAAAATTATTCACTTTAATTATCATATCCTATACATACATATATGTATATAATATATACTCAGCCCATGTTTTATGATTCTCTTTGTCGATGGTTTTTATTCTGTAACTTGGTTGGTGACTCTTCGGTTAGATGATAGGGTTTATATAAGATATTAGTACTCGTAAATTATTTGAGTTTAATCTAAAAAAAATGAATTTGATTAAGCAATTATCAAGTCGAGTTCGAGCTTTCGGTTGAGTTAAATTCGAGCTTACTAATACTTGATTCGAATAACTCACAAGCTTAATCGAGCTTTTCATATTTTATATTATTAAATTATATAATTGCCTTTAATATATAAATATTAGTAATCCTAAACTTAATTATCGAGCTGAGCTTGAGTACAAAAATTATTAAATGAGCTTAATCTAGCTCGATTAAATCTCGAGTCGAGTTTGAGCTTAAAAACAGATGTTCAATTAAGTTTGAGCTTGACGATATTCAGACTCGATTCAATGACACCCTTATTTGGTACCAAGATTGAAAAGTATCGGGAAAATAATAATTAAAAAGATAAAATATATTTTAATATTTAAATCAAATAAAAAAAAGGTTAAAATATGCTATAAGTCCATATACTCTTTGTAAAATTGGAATTTAGTTTCTCTGCTTTTCAGATTTCAAATTTCAGATCGAACTGTTAACACTATTAAAATTATTTTGGTTAGATTCAAGTTCATTATAACGTCATTTTTTTGTTACATGGCTAACAAGTGAATTTTTTTTATATATATTTCAAAGTGTCACTCCAACAGATTTAACAAGAAAAAATTAACCATACTAATAATCAGACCTAGATTTTAAATATAAAAAATAGAAAAATTAAATTATTAGAAAAAAATATAAAAACTAAATTAACTATTTAAAAAAACAATGAAAGTGGAGACAAAATGAATTTTTAAAGGCATATGGATATTGAAATATCCTCTTTATAATATGTATATAATATCCCCACCATTCAATATGGCATCTCTTATCTAAATCAAAGTGGATATTGAAATATCTTCTTGATAATTATGATGATTATACTGAACTTTCATTTCAATAATATATTTAAAATTATTGATTGAGTATTAATTTGATTGGTATTGATATTATTATCAGTGTAAAAGGACGTGAGTTGGAGTGTATTGAAGCGCATTATTCTTTTATTTAAGAGTTGGAAAGAGCGGGCTTGACCTTGGGAGTAGTTTGGGAGTGCGATCGCCCAAAACCCAATGCTAGAATGGGCCCAAATTTTTTTTGAAAAATGTTTTTTTTTTTAAAATTTGTTTAGAAAATATCTTATTGGCTTAATGTAATAAAATATAATATTTTAATGAAATTATTAGTATATGTTTTTATTTTATTGTATTACATTTTATAATTTTTTTAAAAGGGCTCCAATTTATTGTTTCGCATAGGGCATAAAAATGTCAAAAACGAGCTTGGGAAAGGGGCTATGGGTAATTCTAGGTATTGTATCAAAAAACAAACATTAAGAATCATGATGCTACACTCATATGAACGAGAGTAAATAAAAAAAAATCCCAATAGTATTGATAGTGTTATAAGGTTGAAGTTTTAAGATTCCGACTGTTTCGGTTCAATATTTATAATAATTGATTAGTTGTAATTGCAAGAAAAGGAATAACAATGACTTCAAAAATTGTCATGCATTGATGTTTTCGGAATATTCGAAAGGAATTCTTTAATGTTAAATTTTATTACTAGTCTTTATACTTTGTAAAATCTAGGGATTTAATTCCCGTACTTTATTTGGTCTTTTTTGTACTTTTTCAATTTTGAAATTTCAATCCTTACTAAATAATAACTATTGAATTCATTAAGTTTGGTTCTATTGTTTTCTAAAATTTGATGCACCAAACATGTTACACATCATGACAACTTATTGTTTTTCCACATATTACTCACTAAAATTCCAGTTAATGGATTAGCGATCGTTGCTTGCGATAAGACTGAAACTTCTAAATTCAAAAAGTTTAGAGATTTAGAATGATCTAATTGGAGAATATGAATCAAATTAATCTACAATTGCACGCATAGTAGAACATATTAAGTCGACGAATTATCAATTTTTATATAAGTTTATAAAATATATTAAAATTTATATACTTTTAAAATATAGTGTAAATTACATTTAAGGTCATTAAATTATTAGTAAGTTTACGTTTTAGTTACTTAACTTCAAAAAGTTACAAAATGAACATTGAACTATTTAACGGTTTTCATTTAAGTCATTAAACTATTCAAAAATTTTTATTTGAGTAATTGAGATATTTTTTTTAAAATCTGGCTAGCGAGTTCCAAGTAACAATTTAACAATTGGTACGATGGATCTACACATCGATGAATAAAAAAATATACATTAGATCTAAGTTGATAAGACAGTTAGTGTCAGAGATCAAAATAGAAAATTGTTTGAATTTTGCTTTGTACGTTTATGATTTTCAAAATTGTTTCATAAAAAAACAAATTGAACTGTAGAAGAGAATGAGAAGAAGAGATTTCAATTAGTGAAGACGGTGCAAACGAAAAAGGTCATACCAACAATTTTAATAGCCCAGTGACTTAAATGAAAACTTTTTGAATAGTTCAATAATTATTTTACATTTTTTTAAAATTAAATGACCAAAACATAAACTTACTGATAATTTAATAACGTTAAAAGTAATTTACCCTAAAATATATTTCCTAAACCCAAATCATTAGATTAATCTCTAAACCCAAATAAATATTTCCATTATTTGAAACTGAAGCCAACTAAAATTCCAAACTCAAATTATAATAACATGTTGAACCACTAGTGCGATTGTTTTTAAATAATCTTATTACAAATTCTGATAATATCAGCTTTTTGTAACATAATGCTTAAAACTATCTATAACCCCTCTCCAACCCATAAATAGGAAAATAATGTACTTCAGCTCACTTGAACTCACATCCTCCTACATTGACAACAATATCCATGCCAATCGAATTAAAATTCAATTGACACCACTAATTCAATTTTTAAAAATTAAATTTAACTCAATTAAATTATCAATTTTTTTTATTTTTTTAAAAAATTTATCATGTTAATTTTTTAAACACTTAAATCAACCGAATTATGTTAATTTTTTAAACACTTAAATCAACCGAATTAACCGATTGTATACCTTCCTTTCAATATCAACCACAACTAAGTCATTGATGGAGCTGAACCATGGGCACAAAGGTGCCTGTACGGATTAAACCGGTGGGTGCCTCATTGGTTGGTAGGTCCGGACCATGTCCTATGGTGGACTGCACCCACCAAGGATTTGGAAGATGTGTGTCCATCAGACCATTACCATTAGTGGCTCAATACAAATGGGGTTGATGTCGGATGTAATTATAGTCCCATGGGATACGTGGAAGATTCAAACAAGCTTGTCAATGGGCACATACATACATACATACATATATATATATATAGTCTGCTGGATATAGTGATCCACCAATCTATTATAAACGTAGTGGGGCTACTCATTGTGATGCTACATTTTGTAGGCACTTTTTTTTTTTCAAGAGATTTTTATTAAAAATTTTATTGAAAAAAAGTTATAAAGTAGTTGAATCAATTTTGTTTGGGTTAAATTCGCATAAGCAACGAATAAGTAAAATAATATAGAAATTGAAAAGATCAAACACAAATATTTACATGAAAAAAACTCCTCAAACGAGGATAAAAAAATGGTAAAAATAATTTCACTGTAATGGTCAAAACAAAAAGTACACAAGATGAAGATAAATACTAAACTCTATAACCCGAAAACAAGAACCCTTAAAACTTAAACACTAGATTCTCTAAATGCTTGTAAAAGCTAATACCTAAACGTGTTATATGTTGTTCTTTCTAGGGTTGAGAAATGCTTATTTATAGATTATATTTGTAGGTTAAATAATAATAAAATAATTTACACTAATTAGAGTTTGTTTGAGACAAATAATCATAGTTTAATTGAGAGAAGAAAACCATGAAAATTGTATGACACGTGAAGGTGATTGGCACTCCTATTATGAGAGGAAGAAGAACAGAGTCAGTTTATGTCTTATCTGTAGAATCGACATCTGTGGACAAGACTCGAAAGAATGAGACGGCTGATCTTTGGCATGAGTGTCTTGGACATGTAACCTACAACATGCTGAAAGAAATGATGAAGAAAGATATAGTAAAAGGACTTCCTCAAGTAGACATTTGAACAAATGTAGTTTGTGTTTGATGTCAATTTGGCAAGGCTCACCAATTGTCATTCAAGGAGTCAAAGTGTAACAGCCCGATTTTGAGCCTAGTCGGAATAGTGGTTTCGGGACCACAAATCCGATGAGAAAAAAAAATTTAAAAAAAAATTAGTATTCTTATATTTTTATGATCTACAACTTTATGAAATGATTTCGTAAAAATTTCGTTCGAAAATTTTGGTGTTTGAGCACTCAATTTAGTCAAAAGGACTAAATTGTAAAAAAGTGCAAAACTTGAGTTCTAGAAGCTAGAGGTATCTAATTGCTATGAAATTTTAAATTGGAGGTCCTTAAAAGGTAACTAGACCATTGGTTAACTTGCTGGAAAAAAAATGGACATCAAATAGGTGAAATAGAATATTTTTAAGTTAAGGGCATTTTGGTCATTTAGTGATTAAAATGAGTTAAAAACAAAATTAAAAGCCAATTTTTGCTCATCTTCTTCAACTAGGCCGAATTTTTCAAGGAAACACCATATCTAGGGTTTATTCAACTTCTCAAGCTCATAGTAAGTGCATCCAAGCCCCGTTTTTAATGTTCTTTACGTTTTTGGAGTCCCGGTAACTTGATTTAGCTTATTCTATTAATAATTTATGCTAGGGTTCATATTTGGAAAAATACCCATAGGTGAAATGTGTTTATTTTGATGTTTTATGATAGAATATGAAGTCTGAAAGTATGTTAAACAACTTTTGCTAAGTGATTTTAAGTGAAAACGAGTAAAAGCGGCTTAATCGGTAAAAATACCTAATGTTCATAAGTACAAGTTAGAGTGAGAATTTGATGTTGCCATAGAAGGGAAAAATGATCAGCATGCCATAAAACATAAGAATAAGGGATAAAGTTTAATTTCCGAGCTTTGGTGCAAATGTGTAAATATGTAAAAGTTTAGGGGCAAAATTGTAATTTTGCTAAAGTTAAGAATTAAGGACTGTTTTGATGAATGTGAGTATTAAATAAGCTAAATTTGCTATTATAGATCAAGAAGAACGAAATCCAGAGTTAGATCGAGGAAAGAAAAAGATAGAGGATTAAAACGATATAGTTGATCGTATTCTGTTTCGAGGTAAGTTTGTAGTAAATAAATGCAATATTCTATTATTTTACATTTAATATTATTAAATTCCAGCATTTACATATTTATTCTGTAAATTTATTATTTAAAGACTCAAGTATGAAATGACGAAAAAGCTATCTCGAGAAAGTTAGGTTGAACCTTAGGAATGTGTAGGATACAAATGTCATGACATTAGGGTTTAAGGAAATCATGTAAGACCATGTCAAGACATGGCATTGATATGTTACTATAAGGCAAAGGTCCCATGTAAGACCATGCCAAGGCATGGCATTGGTGAGTTCATAAGGCAAGGATATCGCGTAAGACCATGTCAAGACATGGCAATTGTTAAGTTTCATAAGGAAAGGTACCGCGTATCCTTAGTATTCCAAGTGGTTCAACGGAAAATTCAAAGAATATACCAAAGTAAAGGTAAGGCAAGTCCAAGCTAAAAAGGTAAGGTAAGATAAATTCATGTTAAAAGGTAAGGCAAGTATACAAGTTTTAAGTATATTGAGTTAAAAGCTTAAGTGATCTTGATAAGAAAAACATAAGATAATTCATTAAGAATATTGTTATCTATTTACATGTAAACTTACTAAGCTTTATGCTTACACCTATTATTTTTTTTTTTTTTAGTATTACAAGCCAACTTGGGGATCGAAAGGACGTCGGAGATCGTTACACACTATCAAAGGATTATGTTGGTATTTTGTGACTTAAACGTTTTAAGTTATGGCATGTATAGGGACTTAGCCATTTTATGTGTGTGACCTTATGATATGGCTTATTATGGACTTGTAAATGTTTGGTAATGATTAGCCATTAAAATGGTTAATTAAGAACATGTTTTGGATGTTATGAAATGCCTAGTTGATAGTTATTTTAAATAAATTATGTAATTATATGCAGGGGAATAGTTGGACAGCAGCAGTGACGTGATTTTGAAAAATCACCAAAAATAGTAGAAATTGAATTAGGTTGTGCATGAGATATATAATTAAAGCTTATTGAGTCTATTTTTATATGAAAGAAACGGTGTAGGAAAAAGAGTTGTATAATATGAGATAATTGATTTTTAGTGAAGAGAGGTCAGAACTGTCAAATTGTGTAACAGGGGAGACTTTAACTAATAAACTGTACTAATTGGCCACACCAAAAATTCTGGAAAATATATAGTAAGAAGATATATGAGTCTAGTTTCAGGAAAATTTACGGATCTAGATTTTGAGTTTCGTAACTCGAGTTATAATTGATTTAGTGAACATGGCGCAGACGGACAGTTTCAATTTTTTTATGCCCGAACTAGTAAGTTAAGTTTAGTAATGCCCTCGTGCTCGACTCCGGCAGTGGTCTCGGGTAAGGGTGTTACATTTATTGGTATCAGAGCAAGGTTTAGTCGGTTCTCGGAATATTTAGTATGAGTAAGAGTCTATCTATGCATGCCATACTTATATTTTGATAGTGTGACGACTCTTGACGATTTAAATTTTTTTATAGTTATGGATCCCGAACGAGTGGTGCAGATGATGTAGAGTAGTGCACCCACTCCCGCTGAAGGGACGGTGCCATAAGATAGTCGTGAAAGGCCCGTTCATGAGCTTAGTCGAGGAGGAGGGGCTCGAGAAGCCTTCTTCCAAGCTTTGAATGAATGGTTTCTTCGAGTTCGTTCGCATGCGAACCCGGCCGCTAGACCTCCACCCCCCTCATGATCCACAGACCACCCATGTAGCTTCCCTCCACACACTGATACAATGTAAGAGAGAAGCCACCCGTTGACAAGATCGAGAAAATAGGGGGCTGAAGAGTTTCGGGCTACCAAAGATGACGATGCAGAAAAAGCTGAATTTTGGCTCGAAAATACTATTAGAGTTTTTGACGAGTTATCCTGCACACCGGAAGAGTGTATTAAATGTGTAGTGTCACTTCTTAGAGATTCAGCCTACCAGTGGTGGAAGACACTTGTATCAGTAGTACCGAAAGAAAGAGTTACTTGGGATTTCTTTCAGGAGGAGTTCCGTAAGAAGTATATCAGTCAGAGGTTTATTGACCAGAAAAGAAAAGAGTTTCTTGAGTTAAAACAAGGTAAGATGACTGTGACCGACTATGAACGTGAATTTGTTCGACTCAGCAATTATGCTCGAGAGTGTGTGTCTACAGAGGCTATCATGTGCAAAAGATTTGAAGATGGGCTCAATGATGATATCCGACTGTCAGTTGGTGTTCTAGAGATAAAAGAGTTTGTTGCTTTAGTTGAACGAGCCTGTAAGGCAGAAGAGTTATTAAAAAGAAAGGGTAAATCTGAAATTGAGATGCAAGACTCGAAGAAAAGACAGATGAGCAAGTCATTTCAGTCTACATCCAAGAGGCCTAGAGAGTTTTCTACGAGATCTAATTTTTCAGCTGGGTATTCTAGCCGGAACAGAGGTGGAAGATTTATGGATTCAAAAGCTCAAACCACTTCGATTGCGAGTGTTGGCAGTATTCAACCTGATAGACCCGAGTGTCCTCAATGTGGTCGACGTCATCCAGGTCAATGTCGAGCAACTGAGATTGGTTGTTTCCGATGTGGTGCACCGAATCATTTCATTCGGGAGTGTCCCGAAATGGTTAAAAGAGAAGTAATACCGAGTGCAAGATCAGGTAATGCCCCCGTTAGAGGCAGATATCAGAGAAACCCGGGAGTAGGGGCGGTAGCCGCATTTAGAGATACAAAGAACGAGATCGGATGTTAAAGCACCGCAAGGACTTATGCTCTCGTAATCGTGAAGAGGCATCCTCCCCCGATGTAAGTACGGGTACATTTTCTCTTCATGATGTTAATGTTATTGCTTTAATTGATCCGGGTTCAACACATTCCTATGTTTGCATGAAATTAATGCCTAGTATGAACATGCCTATAGAGTTTACGAAATTTGTGATTAAAGTATCGAATCCATTTGGTCAGCATGTGTTAGTAAACAAAGTATGTAAAAAATGCTCTTTGATGATTAGAGGTTACTGTTTTCCGGCTGATCTCATGCTATTGCCATTTGATGAGTTTGATGTGATTCTTGGTATGGATTGGTTAACTGCACATGATGCGATAGTGAATTGTGGAAAGAAATTCATTGAGTTGAAATGTGAAAATGGTGAAATCCTTCGAGTTAATTCGATGAGTCGAGATAGTGCAATTACCATGATTTCGATTATGTCCGCCGTAAATGTTTGAGGAAAGGATGTGAAGCTTATCTTGCTTTTGTGTTGAATACTAAAGATCCGAGTTGAAAATTGAATCGAGTGCACTGTGGTAAATGAGTTTTTCGATGTGTTCCGGAAGAACTACCAGTTTGCCTCCTATCGAGAGAAGTTGAGTTTGGTATTGAATTGATTCCGTGTACCACACCTATTTCTATTGCTCCTTATAGAATGGCTTTAATAGAATTAAAAGAATTGAAAGCTCAACACAGAATTAAGCGATAAAGGCTTTGTAAGACCTAGTTATTCACCATGGGGTGCACGGTATTATTTGTAAAAAAGAAAGGACGGTTCAATGAGATTGTGCATAGACTATCGGCAAACTTAACAAGGTTACCATAAAGAACAAATATCCATTGCCTAGAATAGATGACTTGTTTGATCAATTGAAAGGAGCCACTATGTTTTCTAAGATAGATTTGAGATCCGGATACTATCGGTTATGAGTTAAAGAGTCGGATGTTCCAAAAGCGCTTTCCGAACTAGGTATGGTCACTATGAGTTTCTTGTGATGCCATTTGGCTTAACTAATGCTCCTGCCATTTTCATGGATTTAATGAACCGAATTTTCAGACCTTACTTGGACAAGTTTGTAGTTGTGTTCATTGATGACATCTTGATTTATTCTCATGATGAGACCGAGCATGTAGAGCATTTGAGAAACGCTTTACTGATTTTGAGAGATAATCACTTTATGCCAAATTTAGCAAAAGTGAGTTCGTTACGGGAAGTTTGTTTTCTTGGACATGTTGTCTCGGGTAAAGGTATTAAAGTTGATCCGAATAAGATTTCACCATTGTTGATTGGAAGCCTCCCAGGAATGTATCGAGAGTCGAAGTTTCTTGGTCTTGCTTAGGTTATTATAGACGATTTGTAGAGGATTTTCCATGATAGCTACTCCATTAACAAGATTGCTACAAAAGATGTCAAGTTTGAATGGACCGAGAAGTGTCGCAGAGTTTCGACAAGTTAAAGGCATTGTTGACTAAAGCTCTGTCTTAGTACAACCGAGAACTGTGTAAAGAGTTTGTGATTTACTGATGATGCATCCTTACATGGACTAGGTGTGTACTTATGCAAGAAGGAAGGGTAATTGCTTATGCCTCTAGACAGTTAAAACCACATGAGAAAAATTATCCGACACATGATTTAGAGTTAGTTTTGCTATTGTATTTGCATTAAAAATTTGGAGACATCACTTGTATGGTGAGAAATGCCGAATATTCACTGATCATAAAAGTTTGAAATACTTGATGACTCAGAAAGATCTAAACTTGAGGCAAAGAAGATGGCTAGAGTTGATTAAAGATTATGAGCTAGTGATCGATTATCACCCGGGTAAGGCAAACGTTGTTCTTTGATGCTTTGAGTAGAAAATCATTATTTGCATTGAGAGCTTTGCATACTAGTTTGACCTTATCGGATGATGGTTCTATTTTAGTGAGTTGAGAGCTAAACCGACGTTTCTTAAAGAAATTTGTGAAGCTCAGAAGGATGACAGTGAGTTGCAAGCCAAAAGAGTTCAGTGCGAGTCAGGTGTAGAGTCTGATTTTCAGATCCGTTCTGACGGTTGTTTGATGTTCAGAGACAGAGTATGTGTACCAAAGAATGATAAGCTTATTCGGAATATCTTACAGGAAGCACATAGCAGTTCTTCGTCTATTCACCCGAGTAGTACAAAGATGTATAATGATTTGAAGAAAATGTATTGGTGGAGAGGAATGAAAAGAGATATTTGTAATTTGTTTCTAGATGCTTGATCTCATCAACAGTAAAAGTCGAACATCAGGTACCTTGAGGTTTATTGCACTGTGTATTAGTTCAGTGGAAATGGGACCGAGTTACTATGGATTTTGTGACGGGATTGCCTTTGACATCGAGAAAGAAAGATGCAGTATGGGTTGTGATTGATAAGCTAACGAAGTCACTCATTTTATTCCGATTCAGTATGGATTATTCACTTGACAAGTTGGGTGAGTTGTATATTTGAGAGATAGTTAGACTACATGGAGTACCATTATCGATTATCTCGGATAGAGATTCGAGATTTACTTCACGGTTTTGGAAGAAATTACAGGAAGCTTTAGGTACAAAGTTGAGTTTTAGTATACGACTTTCCATCCTCGGTGATGGTCAATCGAGAAAGAGTTATTCAGTACTTGAAGATATGCTTAGATGTTGCGTATTGGAATTTCAAGGTAGTTGGGAGAAATATTTGCCGTTAATAGAGTTTGCCTACAATAATAGTTATCAATCGAGTCGAAGATGGCACCTTATGAAGCTTTGTATGGACGTAAATGTCGCACACCTTTGTATTGGACAGAGCATAAGGAAAATCAGATTCTGAGGTTGATCTAGTCAAAGAAGCAGAAGAGAAAGTAAAAGTCATCGAGAGATTGCTTGAAAGCGACTTGAGATGAATGTAAATCCTATGCAGATTTGAAAAGAAAAGAAATTGAATTTCAAGTTGGTGATGAGTGGTATTCTTGAAAGTATCCCCTTGGAAGAAAGTTCTCGATTTGGCAAGAAAGGCAAATTAAGTCCTCGTTTCATTGGGTCGTATGAGGTTATCGAAAGGATTGGACCCGATGGCATATGGCTAGCTTTACCAATAGAGTTAGAAAGAATTCATAATGTGTTTCATGTGTCAATGTTGCGACGCTTATCGTTCGATCCTTCACATGTGATTTCTCGACAGAGATTGAGATTCAACCGGATATGACATATGATGAGGAACCGATTAAGATTTTGGCTCGAGAGGTTAAGCAGTTAAGAAATAAAAGTATAGCTTTAGTGAAAGTGTTGTGGCAAAGACATGGAGTAGAAGAGGCTACGTGGGAACCAGAGGAAGCCATGAGAAAACAGTACCCAAACCTCTTTTTCGGTAAGATTTTCGAGGGACGAAAATCCTAAAGGGGGAGAGTTGTAATGTGACGATTTTGAGCCTAGTCGGAATAGTGGTTTCGGGACCACAAATCCAGATGAAAAAAATTTTAAAAAAATTAGTATTCTTATATTTTTATGATCTACAACTTTATGAAATGATTTCGTAAAAATTTCGTTCGAAAATTTTGGTGTTTGAGCACTCAATTTAGTCAAAAGGACTAAATTGTAAAAAGTGCAAAACTTGAGTTCTAGAAGCTAGAGGTATCTAATTGCTATGAAATTTTAAATTGGAGGTCCTTAAAAGGTAACTAGACCATTGGTTAACTTGCTGGAAAAAAAAATGGACATCAAATAGGTGAAATAGAATATTTTTAAGTTAAGGGCATTTTGGTCATTTAGTGATTAAAATGAGTTAAAAACAAAATTAAAAGCCAATTTTTGCTCATCTTCTTCAACTAGGCCGAATTTTTCAAGGAAACACCATATCTAGGGTTTATTCAACTTCTCAAGCTCATAGTAAGTGCATCCAAGCCCCGTTTTTAATGTTCTTTACGTTTTTGGAGTCCCGGTAACTTGATTTAGCTTATTCTATTAATAATTTATGCTAGGGTTCATATTTGGAAAAATACCCATAGGTGAAATGTGTTTATTTTGATGTTTTATGATAGAATATGAAGTCTGAAAGTATGTTAAACAACTTTTGCTAAGTGATTTTAAGTGAAAACGAGTAAAAAAGCGGCTTAATCGGTAAAAATACCTAATGTTCATAAGTACAAGTTAGAGTGAGAATTTGATGTTGCCATAGAAGGGAAAAATGATCAGCATGCCATAAAACATAAGAATAAGGGATAAAGTTTAATTTCCGAGCTTTGGTGCAAATGTGTAAATATGTAAAAGTTTAGGGGCAAAATTGTAATTTTGCTAAAGTTAAGAATTAAGGACTGTTTTGATGAATGTGAGTATTAAATAAGCTAAATTTGCTATTATAGATCAAGAAGAACGAAATCTGAGTGGTTAGATCGAGGAAAGAAAAAGATAGAGGATTAAAACGATATAGTTGATCGTGATGCATTTTGAGGTAAGTTTGCGATAAATAAATGCAATATTCTATTATTTTACATTTAATATTATTAAATTCCAGCATTTACATATTTATTCTGTAAATTTATTATTTAAAGACTCAAGTATGAAATGACGAAAAAGCTATCTCGAAAGTTAGGTTGAACCTTAGGAATGTGTAGGATACAAATGTCATGACATTAGGGTTTAAGGAAATCATGTAAGACCATGTCAAGACATGGCATTGATATGTTACTATAAGGCAAAGGTCCCATGTAAGACCATGCCAAGGCATGGCATTGGTGAGTTCATAAGGCAAGGATACCACGTAAGACCATGTCAAGACATGGCAATTGTTAAGTTTCATAAGGAAAGGTACCGCGTATCCTTAGTATTCCAAGTGGTTCAACGGGAAAATTCATAGAATATACCAAAGTAAAGGTAAGGCAAGTCCAAGCTAAAAGGTAAGGTAAGATAAATTCATGTTAAAAGGTAAGGCAAGTATACAAGTTTTAAGTATATTGAGTTAAAAGCTTAAGTGATCTTGATAAGAAAAACATAAGATAATTCATTAAGAATATTGTTATCTATTTACATGTAAACTTACTAAGCTTTATGCTTACACCTATTATTTATTTTTTTTTAGTATTACAAGCCAACTTGGGGATCGAAAGGACGTCGGAGATCGTTACACACTATCAAAGGATTATGTTGGTATTTTGTGACTTAAACGTTTTAAGTTATGGCATGTATAGGGACTTAGCCATTTTATGTGTGTGACCTTATGATATGGCTTATTATGGACTTGTAAATGTTTGGTAATGATTAGCCATTAAAATGGTTAATTAAGAACATGTTTTGGATGTTATGTAATGCCTAGTTGATAGTTATTTTAAATAAATTATGTAATTATATGTAGGGGAATAGTTGGACAGCAGCAGTGACGTGATTTTGAAAAATCACCAAAAATAGTAGAAATTGAATTAGGTTGTGCATGAGATATATAATTAAATCTTATTGAGTCTATTTTTATATGAAAGAAACGGTGTAGGAAAAAGAGTTGTATAATATGAGATAATTGATTTTTAGTGAAGAGAGGTCAGAACTGTCAAATTGTGTAACAGGGGAGACTTTAACTAATAAACTGTACTAATTGGCCACACCAAAAATTCTGGAAAATTTATAGTAAGAAGATATATGAGTCTAGTTTCAGGAAAAATTTACGGATCTAGATTTTGAGTTTCGTAACTCGAGTTATAATTGATTTAGTGAACATGACGCAGACGGACAGTTTCAATTTTTTTATGCCCCGAACTAGTAAGTTAAGTTTAGTAATGCCTCGTGCTCGACTCCGGCAATGGTCTCGGGTAAGGGGTGTTACACAAAGCATCAGTCTAAGACACTACTGAAGCTCATACACTCAGATGTCTTTGGCCTAGTGAAGCAATCATTACTTGGAGGTATGAAGTATATAGTGAAATTTATCGACGACTTCTCAAGGTACATGTGGGTTTACTTTATGAAGGAAAAGTTAGAGACTTCGATGAAGTTTAAGGAGTTTAAAAAGAAGATAGAGAATGAACTCGATAAGAAAATTCAGTGTCTATGCACTGATAATGGGAGAGAATATCTGATGTAAGCATACCCGGGGCAACCAAGGATTTGAATTATGAAGCTCTCGAACTCCCCGAAGGTCCTATGACTCGAGCTCGGACCAAACGAATGCATGAGGCCATGGCAGCCCTTACGAGCCAATTGGGAACGAAATTCAACCCAAGGGCGAAGTACCAGCTCGGGTCCAAATTTTGGGCCATCCATGCACATTGGTGCAAGCTCAATTTAGCTCGGATTAGCTCATTTGAGTTCATTTAATTAAGTTTGCTCATTTATTTAATATTTGAAAAAAATGGATAATTCATTTAGTAATTATAAATACAACTTATAAATATGTTTTAAGTATTTTATTATCCGATTTTATGGTGTCATTAGCTTAATTAAATTTGTCCAAGTTTATTACAAATTTTTAATGTGTCTAGGCCATAGTCGAATTTTAATATGTCTTAGATAGCTTTTATTTAATGTGTCTAAGTGTCATTTACTATGTCCTAAATATGTTTTAATTTTGTCTAGCTGAATATTGCTTAATTTAAATTCGGTTCATGTGCTTAATAGGTGCAGCCGAATCTTTGGGGGACATTTAACAAGGTGCATGAACATAGATTCAATGTATAGGGGAAGATGCATGTTTGGTAGGTGCAATGCATGGAGGATGATTCATTAGCTTCCCAAGGTGACCATTCGGCCAAAGGAGCTGCTGCCATTAAACTTCTTTAGTTGGCCGTCCACTTCCCCAAAAGCCCCATCAATTCCTTTCACACTTGCTGTTCACACTTTGTCCATTCGGTTCGGCCCTTTCACACACACAAGACTCTTCATGGCCGACCATTCACACCTAAAAAGGCTGCCCACATCCTCCTTTAATGCTGGTCACTTTTCAGCCAAAAGATGGCAATTTAAGAGCTCAATTAAAGCCTAGCCCGAACCTAGCTGCTGCCATACCTTGCAAAATGCTCCAAGTACATTCAGCCTTCTAAAATGCCGTCCAATGGGCTTCCATCAGTTGAATTCAACCACAGCAATTTAGTGCTTTATTTCTAGAACTTTCTAGCTTAATCTAGTTTAATTTAACTTAGCTATTAAGTTTCTAATTAGGCTATTCGGCTAGCCATGCATAGACTATAAATAGTTGTTTATTTTCTTTTGTAAGGGACTTTTGGCAAAAGTTTGAATAAACATTTGTTCAAGAGTGAATTATCTCCTTTCTATTTTCATACGAGTCTTGACTTGACTTATCTAGCAAGCTAGTGGCGTCATTTGAACTATTTTGAACTTATCACTGAATTTGGTGTGGCGTTCAATCCAATCCCTATTTTGCAAAACCACCTTAAACCATATAGAAACCGGGGTGACACTTGTTAGTGTTGAATCGTTTTTGACGTTTAAGTTCGTTTATCCATCTCCACAATTTATCTTAAATCTATCTATCTTTGTTTTATCCTTAAATCGAGCCATCTAAACCTCTATCTTTCTTGTCTCTTTCCTAGCCGAACCTATCACCATAACTTAACCAATTTCAAACCCCTTTGATAAGCTTCTGCAACCTTAGCCTATTTTCATCCTTTTTTTTGATAACTCGATTACTCGTCGTCGATGATCGGGCAAACTTGTGAATGACTCGACTCAACCCAGGCCGTCTCACATCAATATCTATCTACTGAGTTCACTATCTATTTTGAGAAACACAAGATCAGACGACAATTAACTTGCCCCAATACTCCACAACAAAATGGAGTGGTGGAGTGCAAGAATCATCACATTGCTGAAACTTGTCGAAGCATGCTTCATGTCAAGAATGTACCAGGAAGATTCTGGGCCAGGTGTATGAGAACAGTAGCCTATGTGATTAAAAGGCTTCCACAAGCTAAGCTAGGATTCGTCTCATCGTATGAGGTACTATAGAAGATCAAGCCAACTGTCAGCCATCTTAAGGTATTTGGTTGTGTGTGCTATGTTTTCGAGCCAGATCATCTAAGGAGCAAATTTGACAAGAAGGCAATTTAGTGTATCTTTTTCAGTTATGATGATGCACAGAAATGTTGGAGATGTTGTGATCCAACCACTAAAAAGTGCCACACTTCAAGAAATGTGGTGTTTGATAAAGCTTCTTCATAATGGTCACCTCAGAAGATCGAGCTTCCGGAATCTCATGGCTTAGAAGAGGTTCCAGAAGAAAATAAAGAAGAAGGTAAATAGCAAACATCATGTCCAAGTGAAGAAAGAGAAAGCTCACCCTTTAAGGACAAGAATCCATGGAAGATTGCCATACATCAACCTACACTTAAGGAGCTTCATCCAAGACAAACAGAAGTCGAGAAGCCTTTACAAGAATTGCAAAGATCAACAAGGCCAAGGCATCCTAACCCAAGATATGCCAACAATACCCTTGTAAATAAGTTTATACATATGGAGACATCTACTTATGAAGAAGCAACACAAAGCCTTGAGTGGCAGAAAGCTATGGAAGAAGAGATTAAGGCACTAAAAGAAAATCAAACATGGGACTTAATGCCAAAACCAAAAGATGTGAAGCCAATATCCTACAAATGGGTCTACAAATGGGCCAATATCTTTGTTGTAACTTGGTAGCTGCCATTAAGAAGTTCATGATTAAGTCTCGAGAAGGGAGTTGTTCCATGTTCTCGCAATTTTCTAATAAGTCGAACTCTTTCGCCAGGAAAAGGAGGTGATACACTTGGATGCGGAGGCCGGACACGACGGTGCGGTTGACAACGGAAGTGAAACGGAGGGCGTTGAGACGTGTGGTGATAATTGAAACGGTGACGTCGTGAGTTGTTAAGAGACAAGCCATGTTAACCATCGGTAAAAGGTGGCCGGAGGACATTAATGGTATTAAAACTAAATGAAGTTCTTCTTCCATGGTGGAAATTGGGATTGTAAATGAAAGGATTTGAAAATATGTTGAAAAAACTTAAATATTTATATTGAAAAGAATAATTATATTTAGGTGTATTTTATTTGTTTAAGAATATAAAAATCATGTATATATATAATGGTGAATGTACCTTAGAGATCCCTCTATTATAGGAACCTGATCAAATTAGTATTGTGGATCAATTTAGTCCATGTATTATTTAAAAGAATTAAATAAGGCCAAATTAGAATATAGTTAATATTTACTTTTAAAAAAATATCATTTATTGTTTAATAAAGTTAATATTTTTAAAGTTTTTTAACAGATCTGTAAATGAAATATTTTATTTAAAATTTAATTGCAATTGAAAAAAAGAAGCAATTTTCAAGACATTTGTTATACAATAAATATTAACTCTATTATAATTTAGACTTATTTAATTCTTTTTAATAGTATATGAAATAAGCTGATCCAGGCCTATAATAGAGGGACCTCCCAAGTACTCTAACTTGTATATAATCTATAGCGAAGTGTTTAAGCAAAGGTTAAATTTTGTTATTAGTCCTTATACTTTGTAGAAGTTGCAGATTTAGTCTTTCTAAACTGTAATTTGATCAAATTTAGTCCATTTAACTTTTGAATTGGTTAAATTTAGTTCTTATACTTCTCGAAATTTAAAATTTTAGTCCTGACCTAAACAATAATAGTTAAATATGTTTGGTCAAATTTCAATTACTAGTCTTGTACCATACCTACAATTGTAGGTTTTGTCTATATTCTCTACTAGAATCATTCTAAATCATTATACTTTTTCGGATTTTCAATTTCAATTTTGAGGCAAACGACAATTATTAATTCATTAACTAGATTTTTAATGAGTAATATGTGAAAATAACAAGTTTACATAGCATTAGATGTGATAATATTTTTGGTTTATCAAAATTTGAAATTAGTAGAACTTGATGAATTCAACAATTATCGTTTGGTAATGACTAAATTTTAAAGTGTGAAAATTACAAAATTGAAAAATGGTCAAATTAAAATATATAGACTAAATCCACAACTTTCGCAAAGTATAGGTACTAATAGCATAATTTAATATTTTGCAAATATGGTAGGTAAGTTTTGTTGGCATATTTCATTAGATGATGACAAATGGTATCTTGAATGATTAATATATAGGTGATTTAACCAAACAAATTTAACAAATTTAACAATTACCTTTTAAATCAAGACTAAAATTTCAAAATTTTAAAAATACAAGGATTGAAATAGTTAAATTAAAACACATGAATTAAATCCATAACCTACTCATAATGCATAGACCGATAGTAAAATTTGACCAAAATCTAAAACACTATTTTTGGAAAAAAAAGAAGAAGAAGAAAACAATACATCCACGACATATCAAAAATGCCGAATAAAAGTAATATTGGGTCAGTTTGTATAAAGAGTTAGATTGCATTTTGTTCCTTTTACTAAAAAAAATGAACAAATTAGTCCCTGTACGTTAGATAAAAAAAACAAAGTTATCTTTTCTATTAAAAATTTTATCCATTATCGATAAAAACTGGCGTGGCTGACGAAATAACCAAATAATTACACATGGATTGCCAAGTGGTTAACACTTAACATACATGGAGTGGGTTTTAACTATATAAATAGATGAAATTTTTAACAGAATGACCAATTTGATCTTTGATCTAACGTATAGAGACTAATTTACTCAAGTTTTGAATAGAGGAGGAAAAATACAATTTGATTCCTAATACGAGAGCTTTTATAATACTTTTACCGCTAAAATGTATACTTTACAATTACTACAATTTGATTAATTAATTAATCACTTTTTTAATTAAAAACACAAAATATTTAGTCAATTTTATGTTGATTTTTAAAAAATTAACCCCATCACCTACTCCTAACAATGTATAGAAATTTTTTTATATAAATTTATGTCCTGATAGGATAAATAATAAAAATTCCCCATGAAATTTGTCTTTTGACTTGTGTGGAAGGACAACTTGTGGCCGGCAATGCCCGTATATGGTGCTGAACTTTATTTGACAAACTAAATTAATGGTAGAAAGACCTTTCCAATCTCTCTCAATTTTGATAGTGAGCAAATTGGTCCCTCTCAAAAAAATTGGAGCAATTTAATCTCTGTTAATTTCGAAAATGAGCAACTAAGGACAATCAATCACAGCGTTAATGTTTTTTTTGTCAATTACACATAAATTTGACTAGTATAATAACAAATTTAGCTCTCATAATTTACACAGTTTATTAATTTGGTCATGATTTAACAAATTTAGCCTAGTATATTTTTTGTAAATGTGAAAATATTGAGGCTAAATCTGTTGAATTTTTTAGAGTCGAGACCAAATTAACAATATATGTAAACATTGAGGGTTAAATTTGTTATTACATCAATCAAAATAATGCACAATTGACAAAAGACATTAATATTGTGATTAATTGTCCTTAATTGCTAACTTTTAAAATTGAAAGGGATTAAATTGCTCTAATTTTTTGAGAGGGACTAATTTGAAATTAAGAGAAACTGGAGAGATCTTTTTATCCTAAATTAGTATAATACGAAAAAATAATTAAAATACATTTGACAAACAATTTTATGTTTTTAATTAGGACCCTTAAATTTTTTAAAAATTCTAATTAAGCCTTTCAAAAGTTTTGAAGATTTTAATTAGACCATACAAATATTTTAAAAAATCTTATTAATCCTCTCAAAATTTTATAACTTTCACTAAATCCCATAAAATATTTGGAAATTCTCATTAAACCCTTTGGCACTTGAACTTGATAACTAGGTCTATTTTGGTTCTTGAACTTGAAAAATATAAAAGTTTGATAATAAGACACTCTGATATTGTGCCATATCATCACTTGAAAATTAATGTAGTATAATATAGAGTGTCATATTTAGCGTTTTAAATATTCGAATCGATGGTTGAATAGGTCAAACCACTGATTCCCAATTCAACCAGTTCGATCGGTTTGACCACCAGACCAACAATAATTAAATAAATAATTTAAAAAATTATAAAAGAATTAAAAATAAAAATTTATTAAACCAGTTCAACTATTGATTTTTACCCCAGTTTTCTATTTTTACCAAATTCAAGCAGTTTTCGAGTCGATTCAACCCCTTTGTTCGGACCATTATATCGATTAATTCTCGATCCATTCGATCAGGTCCTATTCCAATAACACTAGTCATATCATCAAATCTTGATAGATCAATGACCAAAAAAGATCTAGATGCTAAGTTCAATGATCAAAATGGACCCAAAAATATAAGTACCAATAAAAACATAGTTGCCAAGTTTAAGGGGCAAAATCTATATTATCCCAATCTGAATTATGTACTTGTAGGGAAAATAAAAAGGTTTATTCTTTTACTATGTGCTGATTTCCAAAATTATTCACTTTGATTATCATATCCTATACATACATATATATATACATGTATATAATATATTCAGCCCATGTTTTATGATTCTCTTTGTCGATGGTTTTTATTCTTTAAGCTGGTTGGTCATTCTTCGGTTCGGTAATAGGGTTTATATAAAATATTGAGATTAATAAGCTATTGGAGTTCAATTGGAAAAAAATTTCAACTCGATTTAGTAATTATCAAGTCAAATTAGAGTTACCGATTAAGCTAAATTTAAGCCTAGTAATATTTGATTCGAACAGCTCGCAAGCCTAATCGAGCTTTTCATATTTTTATATTATTAATTTATATTATTGTCCTTAATATATAAATATTAGTAACCTTAAGCTTAATTATCGAGTTAAGCTTGAGTACAAAAATTGATAAACAAGCTTAACATAACTCGAGTTTAAGTAACTCGATTAAATCTCGAGTCGAATTTGAGCAAAAATAGATGTACAATCGATTATCCCCTTATTTCGATGTTTAAACCAAATAAAATTTTGAAAAAAAAAATAAAAAAGTTAAAATATACCATAAGTCATTACGTCATTTTTTTAGTTACATGGTTACCAAGTAAAGTTTTTCCTTTTTATATATATTTCACACTGTCACCCAAACAAATTTAACCAATAAAATTTAACAGTATTAATAATCATACCCGAATTTTAAATATAAAAACTTAAATTAACTATTTAAAAGAAAAACATTAATGATATGATGACAAAAGTATTCTATGATTTGTAATTTAAAATGCACTTGGAGGCTTAAGTTTGAATTTTAAATACAATCGATAATTTCAAGGCTTTGGACATTTCGAACACATTACACCTTAATATTATATATTGATGGAGACAAAATGAATTTGTAAAGGCATATGGATATTGAAATATCCCCTCCAATCAATGTGATATCTCTTCTCTAAATAAAAGTAGATATTGAAATATCTTAGATATTTTTGTTATCTATATTCAACTATCATTTGAATAATATATTTAAAATTGTCGATTGAATTTTAGTTTGGTTTGTATCAATATTATTGTCAGTGTAAGAGTATGTGGGTTCGAGTGCGTTGAAGCGCATTATCCTCTTATTTAAAGGTTGAGAAGGGGCTATGAGTAATTCTAAGCATTGTATCAAAAAAACAAAAACTAAGAATCGTGATGCTACACTCATATGAAAAGAAGTGAATAAAAAAAAGAAAAAGGAAAAGTCTCAATTAGGTATTGGTAGTATTATAAGGTTGAAGTTTTATGGTCATGCATTGATGCTTTCGGAATATTCGGAATGAATTCTTTAAAGTTAAATTCTATTACTAGTTTCTATACTTTGCAAACCCGTATTTTATTTGGTCATTTTTTTTGGTGAATTATAATAACAAGACAAAGCCTGAACAATAAATGTGACTAGTGCAACTCGAACCCAAGTCATATACCTGGGGCGGTGAACACTCTTGACTATCAGGTCATCACATGGAGTTCTTATTTGGACATTTTTAGTCTTTATATTTTTCCAATTTTAAAATTTCAATCGTTACTGAATAATAACTATTAAATTCATTAAGTTAAGTTTTACTGTTTTCTAAAATTTTATGCACCAAACATATTACACATCATGTCAGGTTATTGTTTTTCACATATTATTCACTAAAAATCCAGTTAATGGATTAACGACTGTCAATTGCGTCAAGATTAAAATTTCAAAATCCAAAAAGTTTAGGGACTTAGAATGATCCAATTAGAGAATATGAATCAAATCTACAACTGCACGCATAGTATAAGACTAGTAATTGGATTTAACCAAACTAAATAACTGCAATTATTTGGGTCAAGACTAAAGTTTCAAATCCTGAGAAGTATAGGGACTAAATTGTCCAATTCGAAAAAATACAATGACTAAAATTGATCAAATATAAGTACAAAGACTAAATCTACAACTTTCATAAAATATATGGACTAATAACAAAATTTAATCATTCTTTAAATATATGAGAAAATTTTTAATATGTACGTTATTAGTTGTTGTAGATTGATAAAATTTGAGATATAATATTTATATTTAAAAATTTTTAAAAATATTTTTTTTTTACCTTTCCGATTTAAAAAGTTAATCCCATTATTAAAATCATTTGTATTTTCTGTTGAAATTAACAAACTTTATATAAATATATTAAAATTTTATATACTTTTAAAATATAGGGTAAACTATATCTAATGTCATTGAATTATTAGTAAATTTACATTTTGGTTATTTAACTTTAAAATGTTACAAAATAATTTTTTTTTATTTAAGTCATTGAACAATTCGAAAGTTTTATTTATGTAACTGGGTTGTTAAGTGTTTTTTTTTTTAATCCGGCTAGCAAGCTCCGAGCAATGATTTAACGATTGGTATGGTGGATCAATACATATCAATGAGTAAAAGAACATACCTTAAATCCAAGTTGATCAGATAGTTAGTGTCAGAGATCAAAGAAGAAAATTGTTTGGATTTTGCTTTGCATGTTCATGACTTTCAAAGTTGTCGATTAGTGAAAGCAGTGCAAATAGAGAAGGACATACCAACAATGTTAACAATCCACTGATTTAAATGAGAACTTTTAAATAGCTTAGTAACTATTTTGTAACTTTTTGAAGTTGAGTGACCAAAACGTAAACTTACTAATAGTTTAATAACTTTAAAAGTAATTTACCCTAGAATGTATTCCCTAAACCCAAATCCATTAGATTAATCTCTAAACCCAAATAAATATTTTCATTATTCAAAACTCCAACTAAAATTCCAAACCCAAAATGTAATAATCCCAAACCTATTAGCATTTAACAAAATTAATGAAATTCATTAATATTCATTAGTTTTCCAATTAAGTCAGTTAACCAATCAAATTGATGACTTAATAAATGTTATTGAAACAAATATCGGGTTGAACAAAGAGATTGAATCGAACTTTAAAAAAATTGTTTAGAATTGATAAAAGGAAAATTAAAAATAAAAATTGATAGTTGAACCCGTTTATAAATTTTTAAATATTTTTTACTTATTATTTTTTTATAAAATTTTAATTTTTATTTAATTATTAGACCGACGTTCAAACCAATCAAACTGAAAATCGATAATCTAACATGTTTAACCACTAATTTAATTTTTAAAACATTAAACTTAACTCAATTTAGTTTTATTTTTTTAAATTATTAAATTAAAAAATTTAAACTCTATACCTTCCTTTCAATATCAACCACAACTAAGTCATTGGTGAACCTGAACCATGGGCACAAAGGTGCCTGTACGGATTAAACCAATGGGTGCCTCATTGGTTGGTAGGTCCGGACCATGTCCTATGGTGGACTGCACCTACCAAGGATTTGGCAGACGTGTGTCCATCAGACCATTACCATTAGTGGCTCAACACAAATGGGGTCGATGTCGGATGTAATAATAGTCCCATGGGATACGTGGAAGATTCAAACAAGCTTGTCAATGTGCACATACATACATAGATATATAGTATGCTGGATATAGTGATCCGCCAATCTATAAATGTAGTGGGGCTACTCATTGCGATGCTACATTTTGTAGGCACCTTTTTTTTTTTTTCGAGAGATTTTCAAGAGATTTTTTTTTGGGTTTTTTTTCTAATTCACCGATAGTTTAGTTTATATATGGTTTTATGTTACCCCAACCTCGCTCGGTCTAAATTTAATATTAACATCACTAATTAAATTAAACTTAATTTTTAGTTGGGCGAACTCAAGCAATATAATTATTAGGTTAAACTAAAAATTTTAACACATATATATTTTAATCGGTATAAAAAATTTCAACTTTTACTTGAATACAAATAATCAAGTTTGAAATCGAGCATTAGAATTGTTGATACAAGGATTGAACAAGGTGGAGTTTGTGATGGTGTTAGTTGGTTCACCTCAATTGGGATGGGCAGAGAGTCGATTATTCTGGTCCATTTTTCTTCATGACTCTCTATAAGAGAGCTCAATTTCTCCATTACCCACCACCAAAATAATCGACTTTTCGTCCTGTCTCAAATTGAATGAACCGACCAACACTATAACAAACTTCGCTTTATTCTATCTAGTATTAACATAAATCAATATTTTTTATTTCATAAATAAATTTATGCAATCCATGATTGGATTTGATTGGTGACTGAAAACCCAAATAAAAATAATAAAATAAAGGTATCATAATAAATTTAGCTCTCAATATTTACATCTTTTATCAATTTAACCCTTATTCTTTTTTTAGCTTAATTCAGCACTTAACCTTTTAAAAAGAGTCGAATTTGACCATCAACCTTTCAAAATAATTGAATTGATTTTTTCTTTAATGAAAATATTAACTAGAACATTAAACTTTTAAACATGACAATTTGTATGGCATTTCACATGTACTTTATGTTTTTTTAATGAATTTTTTATATACTATTAAAATTAAATTTTAATTTTTTGAATATTTTTATAATTTTAAATTATTATTGATGTGGCATATAAGACAAAAAGTGCCATGTCAGCATGAAATAAATGTGGATTGCCATAAGAGCTGCCACGCCAACATCGTTAAAAAATTAAAGTTTTAGTCAGCATCTCCGTTAAAAAAGCGATTTAACTCTTTTTGAAATGTTAATGGTTAAATTCAGCTTAAAAAAAGAATAAGGACCAAATTGACAAGTGATGTAAACATTGAAGGCTAAATTTATCATTATGCCTAAAAGAAATGAAATAAGTCAAATAAATGGTCTAGTTATAAAATTTAATCCCTCTACTGTTATCAAAATTGCAACTTAAACATTCTTTTTAAATTTTATATATTTTTACCCTTCTATTGGGACAAGAGCGAATATTATCAAATTTACCACTGCTTTATTATTTGCATGTTTTGCCCTTTTTTGCTGTCCTATTTTGCTGTGAATGTTAAATATTGAAAATCGTTACCATCTTTGTGGATGTAGGATACATTTATAAACGGCCGCTCCCACTTGATATTTATTAGTTACTTTTGATGCTTTCAACACGCATCAACAATATAGACATAGAAGACTAATATATGGATATCTCACTTTAATATGTTTGTTGTATAATATATTATTGCATTTATATTTTAAAAAAGTTAAATATAAAAAGTAAAATAGTTAGTTAAAGATTGTGTGACCCGAATTACGTCACTTATTGAAGAAATAAATACAGTGACAAAATAAATAAGGGGATCTTTGTTTAGAACGGATCATTTCAAAATCCATCACTCGATCCAAGTTTTATCCCTAAACATTGTTAACAATGGGTGAATGTACTTGAGAGATCCCTCTATTATAGGGACCTGATCAATTTAGTCCCTTTACTATTAAATGAATTAATTTAGTTCATGTACTATTAAAAAAATTTAAATAAGATCAAATTGGAATAAAGTTAGTTTTAAAAAAATAATTTACTATTTAATTAAGTTAATTTTTTAAAGTTTTTATGGTTTTGTAAATGAAACCTTTTGTTTAAAATTGAACTGCAACTGAAAAAAAAAATCAATACATTTTTTATACTGTAAATGTTAACTCTGTTACAATTTGAACTTATTTGGTTCTTTTTAATAGTATAGGGATTAAATTGATCCATTTAATATTAGAGAGACTAATATGATCTAATCCTTGTAATACAGGGACCTCCTAATTACTTTAACCCAATGCCTTTTTTTTTTATGGCTTAACTTTTAGTTAAGTGTTCATACCGATTTTCTTTTATAAATTTTTCATACCGATTTTCTTTTATAAATTTTTCTTTGGGTTTAATTTCCATTGTACCGGAGTTTTTGTGGCTCCTTTCATTTGCTTGTAATGATTTACGTATGAATGAAATTTCTTTTCTTACAAAAATAAAAATAAAGGGACTAATTTTAAAGTTTTGGTATAATTGGTGGGCTAAAACCATAATTAGAGCGAATGAAATCAACATAGAAATGGGAACCAAAACTCAATCAATTTAGTTGCATTCCCCTTGCTTAAAATTTTAAATCCGTCTCAAACTTTTAAAATATTATAATTGAGTCCTCAAAGTAATAATATTATATTATCCAAGTCACCGATCGGTTGAGCCATTGAATTTTAATTTAGATATAACGTGGAGCATATTTAAGATATGTTTATCTTATTTTAGTTCAGGGGACGCCAAGAAGTTGTTTTAGGGGGCTAGAAATGAATATTTTTTTAGGTCAAAATACAATTTTGCCATAATACTAATTAGTAATTTCCTAAAAACTAAAAGGACTATATAGAGAAATTTTTTATTTTTTCTGGGGAGGGGTAAGACCATTACTTGCCCCTTTCCTCCACCGGTGTTTTAAATATGTCTATACCTATCACATGAACAACTTGGTCTGACATATTAAAAAAAAAAAAAAATAAGCCTCATAAATTTTAATGATATTCTCTTACTTTTTAACATGTTAAATCTAAGTTGCCCAAGTAATATGTATACACATGTTTAAAATTAGATCCATGTGATTTACGTTTCATGTTAGAGTTGAGCTGACATTTAATTCCCTAATTGGTTTTAACTTGAGTCATAGGGTGTAGTTGAGCTGAGCCGAGCTTGAATACTGGCAAGCTTAAGTTCGAGCTTGACTCAAAATTTGGATCTCGATACTCGGCTCAATCTCGATTAAATTCTTTTATCAATTTTTGTATTCAAGCTTGAACACAAACTCAATTAAGGCCATATGTATTCGAGCTCAAGCTCGAACTTGGCTCGTCAATTAAGCTTATGGTTAACAATATATACTAAGGGAAATAACATAAGTTAATAATATAAAAATATTTAAAATATATATTACAAATCAAAATCTTGATAAGGCTATCGAGTTGTTCGAGTCGAGTATTACTAAGCTCAATTTTGGCTCTATCAATAGCTCGAGCTCGGTTCGATAATTACCAAATCGATTTTGAATTTTTATGAGTCAAACTAAAGTAGTTTGTGAGTACTAGCATCTCATTTACACCTCAAGAATACAATTTTTTAATTAAGGACTCAATTAGAACATTTTAAAGTTTAAAAAATCAATTTAAAATATGAATTATAATTTGAGGACTGGCGCGCAGATTAACCCTTACTAATATAGAACCAAAAAGGAAAACCTTAACGACCAGCCTGGCTGTCACCTTCCCTGTCTCGTCATCTCCTTTCATTGCTTCTCAAAAACCAAATTCCATTTTCCATTACTTGATTTCAATTTTCAAATTTCCTCACATTTTTTGTGCTACATTTACGTTTCTATTGAATTTCAAATGGCTTCTTCGAGCTCCCTCGGGAGCTCAATTCCCGCTCCAGGTACATTCAATTCCCTGTATTTGATTTACCACTATGATTTTAGTCGTAAACTATTTCTGATTTGTATTATTTTGTTAAAAAAATAGCAGAGGCCGTTCAAGTTCTCGTTTCTTCATTAGCGGATGAATCGCCGATCGTCAGAGAAGCATCCATGGCTTCGCTTAAAGACATTTCTCCACTGTACCTTTTTTTTTCTTTTGAAACAAATTTATATAATTCAGCTTTTCTTTTTCTTTTTAAATTTTGATTTGATTACTGTATTAGGAATCCTCTCCTCGTCCTCGACTGTTGTTCCGCTATTTCTCGAGGTGGCCGTCGGGTAAATCATTCTCTGCTATTTAGATTTAGAAAACTGGAGCGTGATTAGTGATTTAATCATTTAACTTTTAAAAGTTAATGCGATCCTTATTGTAGAGATTTGGTAATATGGCTGGAGTTTTTCAAGTAATGGCATTTGGAGTTCGTGCTTTAGATAAAAATGACATTGATGCCTCTTATATTGCCAAGCTTGCTAAAATTGTCACTGCTGAGATCATCTCTTCCAAGGTATGTATAATATTTATTTCTTGGTTCTTTTGTTTCATTAGAGTTAATAACATGAAAGTTATAACTAGCAGGCAGGTTCTCGCCAATAGGCTCAGGAATGTGGCACGAATTAGGTTGCCTGCTGTTTGTCTATTGTCCTATGACGGTTTTGCAGCTTTGGATTGGTTTTGTGGCCTTAAACTCTTGTAGTGCAATGAAAAAAAGCTAATCAAACATGGTTTTCTGCAGTTCGTGGAATTGCAGCTGGAAATGTTGGGTGTTATAGTTCTTGCTGTTGGTTTATATTGCTTTTGGTGGATAATCTTTTGAAGCGATTATATTATATTAAAAGTTTATAGTCCTCTAAGTTACTTGGACTCTTCATTTTTCTCTAAAGTATCGTGTCTGGCACTTGTGAACACATGTAGGCTATTATCCTCCAAAGATATGGAATAACTTAGAAAAAATTGAGCATACATGTATTTGAACAAACCAGTATTTGACACTTTCCCTTGAGTTTGGGTAACACAGACATTTCTTAATGTTTTTCCTCCTGCTTGCATCAAAGGTCTTGGAAGCTTCTAAATGCAAGCGTTCTCAGTGATTGTAACTTGAGTCCTCCAGAAGTCTCAAGCTCTTACCATCATGGTGTCTCCTTGGTTGCTTGGAAAATAAAATATTAGTTTGTATTGGTTGACACTATATTTCGCTTTGGTTGGTGGCTTATCAATCCAAGGCAATTAGTTGTTCATTGATTACTATTTTTGCTTGTTTTGCTTATTGTTATATAGGAACTCAATTCAGATTGGCAAAGGGCAGCAGCAAGTCTACTTGTTTCTATTGGCTCACATCTGCCTGACCTTGTAAGTTTGTTGCTTGCAGTTTGGTTTGAAATTTTTCACTTTTGCTTTGTGTAATTGTAAGTATATATTGGTTTAAGAAAAGTATTTCCTTATTTGCATTATCTCCTCTTCTGGTATTTATTTTTTCCTTATCAAGTTCATTGCTTAAACTATCTATGGTTAGTCACTAATTATGGCTTAACCTGGTCTGGCAGATGATGGAAGAAATATTTCTTCATTTGTCGGGACCAAGCTCAGGTCTGCCAGCTATGGTTCAAATACTTGCTGATTTCGCTTCTGCTGATGGTTAATCACTTACCTGTGGTTCTTTTTGCCTTTTGAACTTCAGTTATCTATCGTGTTATTGCAACTTCTTTATTTAATGAAATATTTTTTTACTTTCATTTTATTCTATTCGATCAAGCTTTGCAGTTCACTCCACGTTTGAAAGGTGTCCTTTCGCGAGTTCTACCTATTATCGGAAATGGAAGAGATGCCCACAGGCCAATATTTGCAAATGGTAATATATGTGCCCTCACTATTTTTCTAATAGTTGAGTTGTTTAATAAGATTAAGAGCATGGGGTGGCGTTGTTGATCTCTTGAAATCCTTTAACGTGTTTATGTTTCAATCTTTGCTTGTATCTGAGGTTTCGTGTTAGAATATTTCCTTATGTCTTTCAATATCAATAGAAATTTCCTTCTATGTTGCTTGACGTCAGAACCTTCTTCAACATTTGAGATTATTAATTGTTTATCTTGTTTACCTTTAAAGAATCTCTGCTCTGACTTGGGAGCATAGCCGATGTAAGGACTTTGACCCCTTTTTTATTTTAACAAAGTTTATTATCTTTCTTTCTTTATGTTGGTTTTCCTCTTTCTATGTTTTCCCACGTACAGTAACTCTCTTTGAAATTCACCCTACTTTTCTCCTTGGATGATTTTGTCATAGGTGTATGTTTCACATGCATTATGCATTTTTCCTCCTGATAGCTGGCTAACCCATGATAATATGTTCTTTCTACTCTCTTAGCTTTCAAGTGCTGGTGTCAAGCTGTATGGCAATATAACATTGATTTCCCTTCAGAATCACCTATTGATGGTGATGTCATGTAAGATTCTGTGATACACGTTTTATTGGTGTCATTTTGTCGATGCCTTATATTTCAGTAAGTAATGCCTAAAGATAAATGTTTTTTTTTCTTTTTTTTTTTACAGGTCATTTCTAAATTCCGCTTTTGAACTTTTATTGAGAGTTTGGGCTGCTTCACGGGATCTTAAGGTTTGCTAAGTCAAGATATTTCTTGATATATTTAAATAGATTAGAAACCTTCAATTCTAGATGTTAGCACTGTTTTATTATGTCCTTATTTGTTTGATTATGGAAAAACCACCGCATAGTTTATTACTTTGCATGTTGCTTAACTCCTCTATGCTCATCCCAAGAGAAAAGAAGCACTAAAGACTACATAATTCTTCAAGCAAAATGGCCATGTATGGAAATCATGTCTAGCGTTGATGAATACATTATAATGATATCTAAATGCCCTAATATGTTGTACCCTATCTTTTAGATCTAAAGTAAATTTGTTGTACATTGTTGACTATTTTCATATTTCATTTAGGTTCGGGTATCTTCTGTGGAAGCACTAGGTCAGATGGTTGGCCTTATCACCCGCTCACATTTAAAGGCAGCTTTACCAAGACTTGTCCCTACTATATTGGAGTTGTAAGATTAAATTTAGTCCTCAATGTTTCAAAGAATAAATTTCATTGTTGTAGTCGGTACATATGATGTATACTAGTTTTAATATAATGTAGTATTTTGGAGTTGCTAAATCTCAAACACATGCACTAGCAAATATTTACAAGCTAACAGATCTCATATTTTCTTAAACTTAAATGTCAACATGGACTGTAAAGCCTTTTCCTTATCCTTTTCACCAGGTATAGAAAGGATCAAGATATTGAACTTATTGCAACCTATAGTCTTTATAATCTCCTGAATGCTTCCTTACTTCCAGAAACAGGTCCTCCTTTGCTAGATTTTGAGGTAAAGCCCTTATTTCTCTTCTAATTTTTATTTACTTGTACGTACTCCTGTTAATAAATTTTCATTGCAATTTTTATTTACTTAGTGATTTCTCAATGAAAAAGCTTTCAATGCTTCCTATTGCAACATCACAATTCATAAATTCTCAAGAGGAATGTTCAAAGAGAATGAAAAAGAGGATTTGTCAGTGCTTTCCTTCCATTCTTAGAACTTTTCTAGATATTACTCACCCTTCTTCTTTTCAGTTTTTATCTAAGGATGAGGTCTCTAATATTATTTCTAAAGAGGGAGAAACTTTGAAAGTGTTGTTTTGTATTACTTGACATTGGTTTGATTTGAGGTTTGGTGGTCAAATAGTTTTAGATTGGATGCCTTAATAGTGTACGAGATCCTATGGTTACATTGTAGTTTGTTTGCTCACCTATTTCTGCATTTTTATAGTCCATATGATAGGGTATTTGGGTTGATCACTGATCTGATAATAGATGGGTATATCAGCATTGCCATAAATTAGAAATCAAACAGTTGTGGTTATAGAAGTCCCTCTATGCCAGCTTGTTTCTGTCAAGATCTTTTCGTATGGACATAGGATGACTTTTAGAAGTTACTTTTTTCGTTACTTGTCTTCTCTTGAATGTGTCTATCCGTTGTTGCTTGTTCAAACAATTTGTTATTTATAAAGAAAAGAAATGCTGCTTTCTAATTACTATTCTCCCAGTTTAAGATTTCCTCAATACCTAAAATGAAAAGAAAAGGAAATGGATTGTTATTTTTTGTATCCTTTCTATAACTTATTTGTTGCAACTCCACCCCTCTTGTTTTTCTTTCCTTTTTCTCTTCAACTATGTTATTGTAGGTACCATATGAGCAGATTTTTTTTTCTTGGTGGATGTTTCTTGTTGTCTTTGCAGGAGCTCGCAGTTATATTATCCACTCTCCTCCCTGTCATTTGCATGAATAGTGACAGCAAAGAGTATTCAAATTTTTCTGTGGCTCTGAAGGTATCATTACACACTGGCCATCTTTTGCCAGTAGTGTTTATTACTTGAACTTGACAATTTATTTTCTTCTGCTCAATATTAGGTTCCATTTCTTTTTCCACACCATAATTTTTATACTGCATTGCAGACATACAATGAAGTACAGCGTTGCTTTTTGTCAGTTGGCTCCGTATACCCTGAGGATTTATTTTCTTTTCTTCTGAATGTATGTATAAACATTTCTAGGCAAGGGGTTTCATTTTTGTTTGAAATGTTTGTATCGTCAGGAAACTGATATTTCTTATTGATACGACATCAATGGTTGTACCGTTTGTACTTCATTGTTAGATAGGTACAAAGATCTAGTTTTATTTTCTGAGTAGTGGTGATAAATCAGTAATGTTTTGACATATGTTTTCTTTTCTTTATTTATTTTTGCTACTAGAAATGTAGATTAAAGGAGGAGCCTTTAACTTTTGGCGCCCTCTGTGTTTTGAAGCATCTTTTGCCCAGGTTTATTTCTATCTTTCTTCTTGCAATTTTGTTTATTAGTTATCTTGCATGATTTCCTTGCGTTTCATTTAAGGTCATCTGAAGCTTGGCACAATAAAAGGCATTTGCTAGTGGATACTGTAAAGTTGTTGCTAGATGAGCAAAATTTAGATATCCGAAAAGCTCTCTCTGAGGTATGTTGGTATGTAGTTTTATAGCTTGCAGTTCATAAAGCTAGTAATCAAATATATGTTTCTTAATCTTACCTGTTTTCCATCCTTTTACTTCTATGGTAGTTGATTGTGGTGATGGCTTCACATTGTTACCTGGTTGGGCCGTCTGCAGAGTTGTTTATCGAGTATCTTGTATGCCATTGTGCTTTACCAGAACACGGAAAAATTGATCTTGAAAGCTCCCAGGCAAGCTTTGGTCCAGCTATATTAACTATAATAAAACCATTTGGATGTTTCACTTTAAAAATCTGAAAATTCAGTGTCAAGTGTTGATTTAATTTGATTGTTGTTCACAATGTAGAACTTGATGATATAATGAAATTGAAGAAAAAGACAATACATAAATGATACTTGAATAACTTATTCTTAAAGTGTAATCAGGTTATGTCATCACAAGTCATATTTGTTGAACCAGCTAAAGTGCTTGGATGTCCTTCAGATGGTCCAAGTTGAACCTTAAATGCCATATTTTTACTTTGACACATTTTCTGGATCATATAAAGTCTGATAATGCATGTAATGATGGGTTTAGCTTCAGTTATTGTTTCCCCAGGTGAAGACAAGATCAACTTGTTCAAAAGAATTAAGAGCAATATGTGAAAAAGGTCTTCTTCTTGTAACTATCACAATTCCTGAAATGGAGGTATACTGGTTTCTCCTTTCTTCAACCATTACATCTCTAATGAGGGGTCTTACCTTGACAAAGTTAATTGTAAAGGGTTTTCTTTAATTGATATCTAGTTTTTATTCAGCACATTCTTTGGCCATTTCTGTTGAAGATGATCATTCCTCGGGCTTACACTGGTGCTGTTGCCATAGTAAGATGCATCTTAAATTACTTTAAGCTGCTTGTGTTGTTTTTGCTTCACTGCCACCTTCTGTTTCTCTGTTTCCTCTTTTCCTGTTTTGTGCATGTTATACACACCTTCTACGTCATAGTGCGCTGAATTTAATAATTTTTATTGACTGGTTTTAATTTGTGCTGCTATTCAGGTATGCAGAAGCATTGCAGAATTATGCAGACATAGATCTTCTTATAACAATAATATAGTTGGTGATTATAAAGCTCGTGATGATATTCCAAGTCCAGAGGTGATGTGTGTTAATCATATGATGCAAGTTCGCTTTTGTTCTCTATATATGAAAGTAAATCTCTTTTTTCCTATGTATAAATTCAGGAGCTGTTTGCACGCTTGGTTGTCCTTTTGCACAACCCTTTGGCAAGGGAGCAGCGTGCAACTCAGATTTTGAAAGTAAGCATTTATACTTAAATCAGCTTATATCACTTATTGACATTGGCAAGTTAAAGAAACTATAAATATGTCTTTTATGGTGCTTGTGTTCAATTGGAATATCAGACCACTAGGCCGGAAGAATTTCCTACTTAGAATAGGACTGTTTTACACTTATAAAATTGCAAGGAAAACATTCATTTTATCTTGTTTCATGTGACCATCAATGTTATATCACTTGTTAGCCATGTGCTTTAAGCAGTTTTTCTAGTCAGATATGCATGAAAAGGATAGAGGCATGTAAAGGTCAATGCATGGAAATTTACTTTTTTTAATTCTGTTTTTTTGGCTGAAATTAAAGTGTATGGCAGTTCTTCAAGTAATCTGATTTGATTCTTGTTAGAGTTATAACATGGTTGTTCTAGTTGGAGCAGATTAGCATTGTTAGACCAAGTAGTTGTCTTCTTCTCTTTTTAACTTTTTAACTGTTTGCAGGTCCTCTCTTATTTGGCACCTCTCTTTCCGAGGAACATCAACTTGTTTTGGCAAGATGAGGTAGACCCTCATTTACGAGAACTGAGTTTGGAGTAATAATGCTTGAGCTGAAGTTCTGTTCTTTTTAGAGGAACCAAAATTGGAATGGTGCATGAAGTTCTTTTGAGAAATTAATAGGATAAAAATATAGATACGTAAAATATGTGAGTGAACAAAAATTTAAACACTTAAATAGATGACAGTTCCAGTTACTTTTTACTGGCTAAATTGATGTTAATAGTTTTTTTTCCCTCCATGAATCTTAAAGGCTCTAAAATATTTCTACATATTGGTCAGCATACTAAACATAAGGTTAAAAAAGTGTATACTTATTGCTTAAAACATTAGTAGTAAAATGTTTGTTTTCTAATTAAATGAATTAGTACTCACGCATGAAATAAAAGTTAGCCAAAGCAAGCATGCTCTAGTATCTAATTGATTGTTGTCTTTTGTAAGCTCTAGATTCAAAAAATGAAGGCGTATATTAGTGATCCAGAAGATCTTAAGCTGGATCCTTCCTATCAAGAGACCTGGGATGAAATGATAATCAATGTAAGGTCTTCTAACTAATAAATTATTCACGTAATTACTCTATTGTTTGGTCACATGATGGAAAATGCATGCTCTAGAGAAAACTTCATTTTTGACATTGAAACTTCTAGAGAGAGGATACATGATTTACTTTTTCTTATGTAAATGAAAAATGGATTTGTCTCTTCATTGTAATATAACAATACCAAAGGAGGGGGAAAACTAGAAATTCTTCCATATGTGCCAAGTACAATTAGAAATATCTCATTATTCTTGCATTGCAGTTTCTGGCAGAATCTTTGGATGTGATTCACGACAATGATTGGATGCTTTCTCTGGGAAATGCTTTTACCAAGCAATATGCACTTTATACGCCTGATGATGAACATTCAGCAGTCCTTCATCGGTATTAGTTTGAATTTTGCTTTATTGAATTCACAGAAGAAACTACTATGGCCCTTTTCTGTGGGTGGGGTGGGATGATGTTAAAAATCTGGCAAAAAGGAAAAGATTATTATAATATTTTTATCTGTTAGGATGAATTAGTAAAGGAAGACTGGAGGGAAGGAGAAGAGGGGGAATGGATGAAAAGTTGAAGAGGGCAAAGGAGAGGGACTGTTCTATGGTCTTTGGGATTGCTTAAAATGAAGAAAGAAAAGGAAGGGATAATTATAAACCTTTTTTGTTTGAGGAATGAAGTCGTTGAATTATCGTATTTTGCTCTGCATTTAAGAAAAAGAATACTTGATTTCTTTTATTTCATTCCATATGGAAGGCATACATTAATTCCTTTTCATCTTTTATAACTGATTTTTTTTATTGTGTGTGCTTAAGAATGGAGGCTATCATAACATCTTAGCCTATAGTTATTCATTCTGAGTTATAATTTTTGTTATTCTGGTAGCTGCTGGAAAATCTTGTGTTGCTGGCAGGAATTTATCTGTTATATCAGTCTTACAGACATATATATGAGATATGGACATTAAATGTTAGACGCTATTCAAAAAGTTTTTCAAATTTCTTCTAGAGGATTGATGCATTGTTTAAAATGAGTCCTGGCCACCCCTCTTTAGTTCATTTTAGGAACAGTGTCATGTGAAGCAACCATCCTACTGGAATATGCAACAGCTTGAGCCAGGGGGTTTGGCATGTAATTCTTAGTCAGGATTGAAATTTCATATGGTTATTGACTTTTTCAGCCCATCTATTTTAGCAGTGAAAATTCTTGTAAGATAATTTTATTGAATTATAAGTTCTGTCTGTAATTCTAGAAGCAGTTTCTTTTGAAATTGCTGGTTTCACTGGAATCAAGTCCCATATGGAATCACTGTATTGATTAGGAGCTTTTGATTTCTCTCTTACTAACAAAAAGCACTGACCTTCCACTTAAAATATTGTTTGTATCTGATGTTAAGGTTCTGAGGTTATTCACTCTAGTATGGACTCCCAAATACAATTTGTTTGTAGAACCAGAGTTCAGTGCAAAGTTCTGATCTCCCTGGAACATTTTCTCTTTTTGCAATCTGTCACAGATGCCTGGGTATGCTTCTTCAGAAAGTTAATGACAGGGCTTATGTTCGTGGGAAGATTGACTGGATGTACAAGCAAGCTAATATTGCTATTCCAATAAATAGGCTTGGATTAGCAAAATCCATGGGATTGGTAATCTTCAAGCTTTCTTAATAATTTTCTTTCTATTTGTTGTCATGTTTATCGTTTATACTAGTCATTCTTTCAGGTTGCAGCATCCCACCTGGATACAGTGTTGGATAAGCTGAAAGACATTCTAGATAACGTTGGTCAAAGCATATTTCAAAGGTTTGGTGCTTTAAACTGCATTTCATTTGCAACACCATGCAATGTGATGTTTGGTTTAATTGTGGATTTAACAGTTCATGCATTTTTCTCTTCAAAATTTTGAGAGAATAAACCCCAAGCTGAAAGGCTTTGCTTATTTTATTTGTCAAGTATCTGATCTTCATCATGTGCTGAAACTGAAAACTCGAAGCAACACTTCTTTAGAACTACTTTTATTTTCAGTTGAATCATCTTCTAATTATTATTTTCGATTTGTATAAGCATGTTATCAACTTCCATCATTTTAATCGTTCTTTTTAATTTTGAAGTTTTGAAGTTCATATTCCAGAAAACTTTGATCTGAAATCTAAGGCTTTCCTACTGCAGGTTCTTAGCATTCTTCTCCGAAAGTTACAGGACAGAAGAATCTGATGATGTACATGCTGCTTTGGCTCTTATGTACGGATATGCTGCTAGATATGCTCCATCAGTGGTTATTGAGGCTAGAATAGATGCACTAGTTGTAAGGAATCCTTAAAACTATGATTCTGTATTGATATATGCTTTGTCATTTTTACATGTTTTAGCCTCCTTTCCCACTAAAGCATTAACCCTTTCATATTTAGATTGGCTTTCAGTCTGCAGGTTTGGAAAACATTAACACATGGTGGTTAATGGGTTCATCCTGTCATAGATGTTAAAATATAACTCAACATTTTATGAATGAACTATGATATTCATGGTGTTATACCCGTATACATTATAGCATGTTGAAGTTGTATCATATCTATTAACAATTACAGATGTTTTCATTGTCTTACCTGTACTGCCATCATTTAGTATGATACTAAGGTGATTATTAAATCTGATCCTTGCAGGGGACTAACATGCTTTCACGTCTTCTTCATGTACGTCACCCTAAAGCAAAGCAGGCTGTTATTACAGCTATTGATTTACTAGGTTAGTCAAGATACTACTTTATTTGCAAGTTAGAAACCTGGATAAAATTAGTGTTCAAAAGGCTTTAGGTTAAGCAGAGTTGGATAGTATAATCAGAATGCACTTTATTAAGGGTAGAAGGAAGTTCATAAGACCTAAGAGTGATTGTTCAGTATGTAGATTTGATGATTCATAAGGAGAGGTTGACAAGGATCCATTGACTACTGCTGCTTGAATGAAATGGAGAAATAAAGCTGCTAGAACATATATACTCACATTTCATAATATGTTGATAAGAAATTAACTTACTGTCATGCAGGTCGTGCTGTCGCTAAAGCTGCTGAAAATGGTGCTCCATTCCCACTGAAAAGAAGAGACATGTTGCTTGACTATATCTTAACCTTAATGGGCCGAGAAGAAACTGATGGTTTTGCTGATTCCAGTCTTGAACTTCTGCGCACCCAGGTATTTTTGTTGCTTCTAGTAATTGTAGTATGATCTAGTGATACTATTGTCTACTATCGCAACTGTGTCGCATAGTTTATATTTTCTGTTTATGGTTTCTTCTCTAGGCTCTTGCTTTGAATGCCTGTACCACCTTGGTTTCTGTGGAGCCAAAGTTGACAATTGAAACAAGAAATCATGTTATGAAGGTATTCTTTCAGTTTATCTTATTAACATATTAAGAATGCAAGTTTTGTGCAGTAATTACATACTTGGAGCCATGAATACTTCTGAAAATATTTACAGGCAACCTTGGGGTTCTTTGCTTTGCCAAATGATCCAATAGACGTTGTCAATCCCCTTATTGATAACCTTATCACACTCCTATGTGCTATTCTTCTCACAAGGTATTACTGAAACACAGTTTGATCATTTTTTTTTTATATCATTTGTAAGATTTCTGACAAGTAAATGGAAAATATTTCTTTGATTTACGAAGTCCTGCTTGACTGCCTTCATTTGATCAAGTGATGATCATTTTGTGCTCCTAGACTACTTTAAAAAAAAAAAAAAAAACTTCATGTTTAGAACATGGGAAATAAATTTAATGAATGATAATCACATGTCTTGTGTCCTTTATGGATCCTTTATGTTTTCTTCTATGGTCCGATAATGCCCTGTAGCTTAGTGTAAAATCATTGTGGTCTAATTGTGCATATCTGAAAAGTCAATCTCACTTTTTTTTTTTTTTTTTTCACTTAGAAAACTGTGGTATAATTACTGCAACATGTTATTCCATGTATATTCAAGTTTCTTTTCTTGAAGAAAGGATACCAGTTTTTCTATTGGAAGATCTAACTTCCCTTTACGCATCCATGGCCTCTTGATGGATAAGAATCAAATTTGTTCTGTGACCCAAATTCTATGAGCTAGTACTTTGAACACAAGTTTCTCTCCGGTTATAGTGATTAATCTTTTAGGGGAATTTGTTAGATTCCTGTCCCCAATAATGATGTAGGTGGACTCGTCCCCCTCCCTTTCTCCCAAGGCTAGACAGAGAATAGGCCACACATGGTAGATACATGAAAGAAGAGCCTTGTAGAGGTTTGGGGTCCTCAAATAGCTTCGCTACCTCATTAACTTGTTCCACTATTGTAGAGCTTTGTGCTGTTTAGTCAGCATGTATTTGATCCTGCTTCATTGATTGACTGCTATATCAAAAGCAATCTGGGTCCATCTGAAAAGAATCTTAATATGTATCCTTTTCTATAAAATTTCCATATCGTTGTACGTATGGTTGTATGACTCATGGCTGTTCTAACTGGAAACTTGTGAAAAAATTAGTGGAGAGGATGGAAGAAGCCGAGCTGAGCAGCTATTGCACATATTAAGGAAAATTGATCAATATGTTTCTTCATCTGTGGATTATCAAAGAAGAAGAGGTTGCCTTGCAGTTTATGAGATGCTTGACAAGTTCCGGGTGCTCTGCATTTGTGGCTATTGTCCATTAGGCTGTCATGGGGGTTGCACACATGGCAAGCAAATTGACCGTACACATGGAAATTTTTCCAATTTACCTTGTGAGTGCCCTTCCTACAGAAGTTTGCAAATGTTCTCTGCCTCTTGCTAATCTTATTGAACTTCGTTTCTTCAACTGCCAGCGGCATTTGTATTGCCAAGTCGTGAAGCTCTGTCTTTGGGAGATAGAGTTATAACATATCTTCCACGCTGTGCTGACACTGATTCTGAAATTAGAAAAATTTCTTCTCAGGTATTAAATTGGTTTAGGGAAAGATCTGGTATCATTTAAATATGAAACATCAATTCCTGTATATGGAATTTAATTTCTATTGAAATGAAAATGTTTTTAATACTTTTTTTTTCTTTCACTAGATTCTTGATCAGCTCTTCAACATCTCTCTCTCACTTCCAAAGCCACTAGGTTCTAGTGTTTATGGTGATATCGAGTTATGCTATGTTGCTTTATCCTCCCTTGAGGATGTTATAGCCATCTTGAGAAGTGTATGTTTATTTCTGTGTATCTACATCCCTATGTAAAGTTGCATCTCGTGCACCTTTCCCATTCAAGATAATGAAAGTTAAACTGACATACTTCATACCGGTTTAATTCTTAATTTTGCACGTATTTTCAGGATGCTTCAATTGATCCGTCTGAGGTTTTTAACAGAATTGTTGCTTCTGTCTGTACCCTTATGACAAAGGAGGAGGTTGGATTTATCATTTTGTTTTGCTTGTTTCAAATGTAATGCTTTCAAACTAACCAGCCGTAGTTATTCTTGATGATTACGTGCAGCTTGTAGGCACATTGCATTGTTGCATGCCAGCTATTTGTGACAGAATCAAGCAGTCAGCTGAAGGGGCTATCCTAGCTGTTATTGAATTTGTAGCAAAGAGAGGGTCTGAGCTCAGTGAATCTGATGTTTCAAGGTTTTTTTTCCTCCTTTAGACAAGGAAATTCACTTTTAAATAGCTTATTAGTTATACATTCTTATGATAAAAAAAGTATAAATTAAACATCTCTGGGAATAGGATTGATCAAGTCTCTCTACAGGACCGCTCAATCTTTGCTCTCAGCTGCAGGGCATGTTACTGAGAAGCAATTACGTTTAGAAGTTCTTGGAGCTGTATCCTTTTTTTCCTCCTCCTCATTGTTAACACTTAACAGTCTGCAGAATCAACTGTGAAGACTTTTTTTTTTTTTTTATCTTGGCCTATATGCCTTTTCTGTTTTTAACTTTTCACTTAAATGAGCATATTCTTATATCTTCATATAGTTCTAACTATTTACCTTTTTTGGCTGAAACAACACCAACTCTTATTCACCAAAGCCAACCAACCGGTTTTCTTTATTACCAACCAATCATCGGCTTCTATCTATTAGTTCAAAGCGGTGAGGTTCATGCCCGATTATCTTGGTAGCCGGTTAAGGGGCCTTGCCTAATAGATGTCAAACCACATTTTGCATTCAGTTCTATGCTACCGTAACTCACTACAAGAGTTCGTCATTTCAACTTCCTAAGTTGGAAAATCCACCTTTCTTTTACCATCAACTGTTCACACTTTTTTCATAATTGTCAATCTAAGATTGCTGCTCTACCAACCATCAATCTAGGGGGCATAATAACGTAATCTTAGGAAATAAAGTTATTATTTTTTATTCTAGTTTTGAATTGTTTTAAATTATTGTTTTATCTTATTTCCATTTTAAATGTACTTTTCTATCTTTACCTACATAAATAGAGGTTTCTATCAATAGTGGAACCATTTCATAAGCTTCCCATCACTTCAATAAAGATCATTGTATATCCTTCATTAGCTTAGATATCCTCTTTATCTGAGAACACAAATGCAAAAATTGTTTTTAATGAAGTATTGGCTGCTGCTGGAAGGGATATTGTCACAAAAGATATATCTAGGCTACGTGGTGGCTGGCCAATGCAAGATGCATTCCATGTGATCTACTCTGTTCCTTTATCTTTTTTATTTTTCTTAATTTTCGATGGCTATCAATTGATTCCTTCTGTTTTCTTAATTTGAATAGGCATTTTCTCAACATACAGTGCTGTCAGTTTTATTCTTAGAGCACCTGATCTCTGTCCTTAATCGGACTCGTGTCACTAAAAGTAGTGATCCAGGAAAAGGAGAAAATTCTAGTCTTGTTTCTGAAACTCAATTGGAGGATGAAATTCTGCAAGCTGCTATTTTTGCTCTTACTTCCTTCTTTAGGTATGTTGACCAATTGCATTTATTGAAATTTATCTTATTTTTATGGTCTTCATAATTTTATGATGTTTCATCTTAATTTCAGAGGTGGAGGTAAAGTTGGAAAGCGAGCTGTTGAACATAGTTACTCTTCAGTTCTTGCTGCACTTGTACTGCAACTTGGCAGTTGTCATGGTCTAGCTACCTCTGGTCGGCATGAACCGCTACGGTAAGTATCCTATTATATATATATGTAGGCATCTGTAAGTCAGGAACGTGATATTCTTAGAAGTAAATAATTTTCTTTCTTCATTCCTGCAGTGCACTTTTAACTGCATTTAAGGCATTTTGTGAATGTGTTGGAGATCTTGAAATGGGCAAGGTACATGAACTTTCTGATAATATGAACACCTGCTACTGCTAGGACAACGAGAAACACTTCACATAACATTATCAAGTTAAAAACAAAATTAAATTTGTCCTCAGATTTTGGCTAGAGACAGTGAGCATAATGAAAAGTGGATTAATCTTATTGGAGATTTAGCTGATTGCATTTCCATGAAGAGACCAAAAGAGGTAAAACTATCCATTTGGTGTTTTTCCATTTTTATGTAGGATGCCATTTCCAACGAAATACTGAATGGAGACTATTTTCTTACACTGTAACCAACTCTTCAGGTTCAGAATATATGCAAGATTTTCTCGAAATCGTTGAACCTCCAAGAAAATTTTCAACGGGAAGCTGCAGCAGCTGCAGTATCAGAGTTTATTCAGTACGGGTATGTATTTTGTGATCCATCTTTGAAGTTCTTGCTAGCTTCTACTTGTGTCCTTTTTATTTCTCTTCTTATAGTTTACGGGCTAATTTCAACCATGCAGTGGCGGGTTTAGCTCCCTATTGGAAGAGATGGTAGAAGTGTTGTGCCGACATGTCTCAGATGAATCTCCAACAGTTAGATGCCTTTGTCTAAGAGGATTAGTGAAGGTATATGATAAGGATATCATCTAGATTTTAGGTCTTCAATTGCGGTCACACGCATTCACTTCTGTCATAATTTCTGGCTCAAGTTTAATGTTTGTAAGGTTGTATTATTTCACTCTATTTATAACACATGAAAGTATGACTTTCCATGTATATTGCAGATACCATCTGCTCATATCGACCAGTATACAACTCAAGTTTTGGGTGTAATATTAGCATTGCTTGATGATTTGGATGAATCAGTGCAATTAACTGCAGTTTCATGCTTACTGATGGTAATTTATGACCCTCGCTTTTATGTGTATGTTTTGGCCTGATAATTAATACACACACACATAATCTTTCAATATGCTTCTTCGACCATTATATTATTTTTATTTGTAATTAATATTTTTTTTTTTTTGGTAGATTCTTGAATCATCACCCAACGATGCTGTTGAACCCATTTTGCTTAAGTTGTCTGTTCGGCTTCGCAATCTACAGGTGCATTCACTTACTATAACAATCTTTGATTATGGCAAGTTTATTATAGATGCCCGAGTTTTAAACCACTTCTAGGACATGCGACTCAAAATTTACCTTGATTACTTGTGTGTTCATATACGTTCACGTTTCACGAACCAGGTGGATCCATATTCCTTGTACTAGATTCTTTTTTTGTGACAGATAATGGCTTTTCTTGAGATTTTTGTTTTCTCCATCAATATTAATTAAATTATTATCGATGTTAGGCTGCATTTGGTGATTGGCAATGCTTTTTTATCTTGTACAGATATCCATGAATGTAAAAATGCGAGCTGATGCCTTTGCAGCCTTTGGAGCACTTAGCAATTACGGAATTCAGGCACATAAAGATGCTTTTTTGGAGCAGGTAATTGACTATGTTTTAATTTGAGCTTAAATAAATCGGTTAAATTTAGAAGGATAACTGGTCTTTCTTCCTTCAGAGATATATCATCGAACTGTTCCAATGTTATCGGAGATTTCTATAAGCTGTTCCGATATCAGCATAATACTATGTTATATAAAGCAACCTAGTCTTATAAGTGCAACCATTTGACTTAATAAGTGCTTGATATATTCGTGGGTAAACTATATGCTAAGTCGTTAAACTATTAGTAAATTTACGTTTTGATCACTTAAGTTCAAAAAGTTACAAAATGGTCACTGAACTATTAAAAAAGAAGTTTAGTTTAAGTTACTGGACTATTAAAGTTACTGTTGTATGGCCTTCTCTGTCTGCACAATCTACACCAATGGAAAACTTTTCTCTTCTATAGTTCATTTTTTTAATGAAACAACTTTTATCGTCATGAATTTATAGACCAAAAGCCAAACAACTTTCTTTTCCAATCTCTGACATTGACTGTTAAATCGAAGACTTGGATCTAAGGTATTTTTTTCTACTCATCGATGTGTATTGATCCATCGTATCAATTGTTAAATTGTCGCTTGAAGCTCGCTAGTCAAATTTTTTAAAAAAAATAATAATCCAGTAATTTAAAAAAAAAAAACTTTTGAATACTTCACTAACTAAAATGAAAGCTTTTGAAAAGTTCAGTGACTATTTTATAATTTTTTGAAATTAAATAGTAGAAACTTACTAATAATTTAATGACTAATTTAACCTATATTTATTAATACATGTTTAAATGTTTCTACCCTATATTATTTTCATCACATTTCCATTCACCTACTTCATTCACGGTATGTAGAACGGCTAAAGATAAAATAGAAAATAATCGAGTTTTTGCACCATTTACCATCTAATCAAGCTAAGCAAACGTTAATCGCTGTTTCCAGATACATGCTACACTTCCACGCTTGATCCTACACCTACATGATGATGAGCTTTCTGTTAGACTCACTTGCCGTGTAAGTGATTATTTTAATACTGAATGTCCCTTTATACATAGTGTGTTTATTTTAGCAATAAAAGTAACATACATGTCTCCTATTAAAAAATGAATTGCATGTTTCTTTCATTAAAAAAAATACGAAAATTAATCTTTATATTTTAGATGAAAGAGTAAATTAATTTTTCTATTGTTAAAAACTAGTTCTTGTACGGAAACATGAGGTGCACATGGCACGTCAAGTGTAATTGTTTGTTATTTCGTCAACCATACAAATTTTTGTAGTAGAAATTGATGAATGTTTCAATAAGAATGACTAATTTGCTCTTTTGATCTAATATACAAAAATTATTGTACCAATTTTTTTAATAAAAGAGAGAAAATACAATCTAATTTCTACAACAAAAGCCTCTATGATACCTATACCTTATTTATCATTAGTTTTACAATGTGGTACTTACTAAGTGGTACTTTTTTTTTTTTTAATAAATAGAATACTCTCAAGCGGTTTGCCCCTTTAATGGAGATAGAAGGGTTGCTGGTTTTATTCAATTCACATATTGTTAACTCCGACCATCGGTATGCAAATAACGAATCTTGGAATACAATAACATACGGTTGTCTTTCTTATTTCGTTAATTCCGTATTTTGTCTCCTTTCAGAAGTGATTATGAGGACTTTGTAAGAGATTTTACTAAGCAGTTTCTGCAACATCTTCCGTCTAGAGTTGATACTTACATGGTGTCAACCATACAGGTTTGAATTTTTCGCCGATAAGTCTACATATTTATCCTACACTATTAGTCGTCGGGTTTCTTTTATCAATGGCTGCGAAGCAATCGAGTATATAAATTAGAGTATATATATTTTGGTATAATGTCAAATTTAACCTTCTATATTTACATTTTTTATCAATTTGATTCTTATTTTTCTTAAGCTAAATTTGGCCCTCAACCTTTTTTAAAAAAAATCAAATTTAACCACCAACCTTTCGAAATTAGTTGAATTGTTCTTTTTTTTAACAAAATACTAACTAAAATGTTAATTTTTTTTAACATGTTAGCTCACATGGTAATCTACATGCAATTCATTTTAAGTTTTTGAAGTTTTAAGAACTTTTTTTTTTGAAAATTTTAAGTTAGTTTGATATAAAATAAACAATGCCATATCAATGTGAAAGTACATACGGGTTATCACACCAACATTGTTAAAAAATATTTTAGTCCTCATTTCTATTAAAAAAAAGTGATTTGTTTTTTTTTTTTTTTTTTTTTTTAAAGGATAATGACCAAATTTAGCTCAAGAAAAAAAATAAGACTTAAATTGACAAAAGATATAAATGTTGAGGGGTTAAATTTGACATTAAACAATATACTTTTTCTTGACAAAATTGCATAACTTCGATTGTGTCTAATGTGCTAGATTTTAGCCTAATGTGAGACAGTCATGGAAGCTGGAAAAACCGTTAACATAGTTCTCCATGATGCAGGCTTTCGATGCACCTTGGCCGATAATCCAAGCAAATGCCATTTATGTTTCCAGCAGCATACTCTCTCTTTCAGATGATCGGCACATTTTAACTCTTTACTATTCACAGGTTACATTCCGAGATATTTCCACTATTTGATTGTTAATATTCCTATAATTCTAAGAATTATTCTTTAAAAACATTTGCCATGGTCTAGGTGTTCGGAATGTTGGTCAGCAAGATGAGTCGTTCAACGGACGCTATCGTTAGAGCTACAAGCTCTTCAGCCTTCGGTTTATTACTTAAATCAACTAATTCAGTCCCTTGGAAAGCAGCCCGACTTGAACGATTGGACTTCACTACAAAGGGTCAACCGGACTTGAACGAACAGACTTTACCGGAAAGGGTCACAATTCTAACTCCACAAGACAACAAAGACAGCACAAGCACTTAAAAAGGTACGATCATCAACCACCATTGTATTCTTTATCCATGATCATCCTAAATGCAAATAAACCGGACGATCTCAGTTCCGGTAGGTCAATTTTTACGCGTTCGTAATTCAATCCCTGAGGCACAAGAGATTAAAATTGATTGATTTTGCTTAGATGGGATGAAATGAAAATAATTCAAAAGATTTCAGTGTTAATGATTTGTGTGTTGGTTTAATGTCTCAATTTTGATTTTAAGTTGGATTCAGTCAATGTTAATAACTGTAAAATTTTCATGTACAAGCGTTTTCAATATTTCTTTTTTTGGAAAATTTTATTATATTCAATTATGTTTGAAATTTATGCTTTATATACTGTAAAAGGGGTAGTTTAAATAATGAATATGAATTACGTGATCTTCAAGATAGCATAGGTAATCCATTTATTTTTGGTGTAATGATAAATTTAGCTCCTTACATTTTTGTCAATTTGGCTCTTATTGATCCCCAAACTATGACGCATTCTAAATTAGTCCTTAAACTTTAAAATATTTTAATTACATCCTTAAACTATCAATGTTATATCAATCAAGTCCTTCTATTATTGAAACCATTAAATAACACGTAAAAATTATGTTAATTTAAAATGAAAATTTTAAAGAAAAGTAAAATGTTGTCATTTGCCACATAGCTTTTAAAATTAAAAATAAAGTCAAAGTGAAAAAAAAAAAGTGAACAATAGTTTCTTTTATAGCTTCAAAAACCTCAAAATCAATATTTTTATAATATTCATTTTAAATTGTGTCACGTAAGATCTTCATTTACCGATTAAAATAACAATTTTAGTAACGGAAGGGCCTTATTGATATAAAATTTGATAGTTTGAGGATATAATTAGAATGCTTTAAAGTTTAAGGACTAATTTAAAATAAAAATCATAATTTAAGGTTGTTTGATATAATCAACTCAAATATATAAATATAATACAATTTAAATTATCACATCTACTTTTAACTCGGTGCATGCAAGCTTAGCTTTATTCCATTCCTTATATTTTCTTTACTTTGAAAGCAATTTTCAGCAAAAAGTTGGGTTGGCAATGGAGAATCCCTTGATTTTGTCATTATCAAGTTTTCGGTGATTATATACATATAAAATCACATAAAGATGAACATTTTTTTTATTCCTTAAAAAATTTATTGTGACACTTTATAACTCATGTTATACGTAAACTCGGCTCAAACCCGATTCGACATAATTCATAAATACCTATTTTTTTAAGTTTACATTTTTTTTAAACTTTAAAAGATCATATCAACAATTTAATGGAACAAATTTAATGATGCAACAATGAGAACCAAATTTTGAAATATTAAAAAGAAAGGAAATAAATTCTTTAAAAAAGATAGATGGACTAAATTATAAATGTAAAAAAAAAAAAAAAACACATGGAATTAATTCCTTTTTAGCTTCTCTCTCAAACAATACTTAGATTCTCTTTCTTTTTCTTTTTTCAATTCATTTTGTCCTTTATATATTTATATATAACACTAAATAATTCATTTCATAACCCAAATTTTTCTCTCTTTCCCCTAGTTTTCGAGATTGTTCATCATTGATACATCAGAAACTTTGAAAAAAAATCTTCTTTTTTTTTTTTTTTTTATATTTGAAACTTTTTAAGAAGAAATCGAAATGGGATCATCATCAGAGCAGCAAAGTAATGAAAACTATGATTTTTCATTCAAGATTTTATTGATCGGAGACTCGGGAGTGGGCAAAACTAGCTTGCTTGTTAGCTTCATTTCAGCTTTTTCACATGATGCAGCTCACACCATTGGTTCTTTTATTTTCTCTCTTCAATTTTTTTTGAGTTATGGGTTTTTTTTTTTTTATTTGTGAAGATTTTTATTTGGGTTTTTGTTTGAATATATGTTTATAGGTGTGGATATGAAAATCAAGTTGTTAACAGTTGGTGGAAAAAGATTGAAGCTTACCATTTGGGATACTGGTAACATATATATACACTTTTATAATTGCATTGAATGTAGCTGACAAGTTACTCGAGTTAAATTCGAAACAAAAAAATTAAATTTGACTCGATAATTTTTTTTATTTGGAGTGAGTTAAATTTAAGTGTATTAGTGCTTGATTCAATTAGCTTGTGTATTATATAAATATACATATATGTATATGAAGTCAAGAGTGAAGTTAAAAAAATTTTGAGGCGGAATTAAATTGTATATTTTTACAATAGCAAAAATATAATTATATCATTTTAATAATTTATATCTTTATAATTTTTTAAAGAGATAAATTATTTTTTTATTATTTTTGGGGCTAAAGTATAATTTTAGCCTATACTAATTTAAAATTTTATAAATCGTAATGTTGCTAACCTCTCTTTTACTCTACCCTTTAGTATAATGATTATTAAGCTCGAAACTCTCAAGTTATAGTGATAAATTAGGCATAAATAATCGAATTTGAAGTCAAGTATCAAAATTAGGCATAAATAAAGTAAGCTCGATATTTAAAAATAAAACCTAACCAAGTTCGACTTCGAAATAACTTGTGAGCTCAAGATCAAATAATTAAAATTTTAAAATTCGATTATAAAAATAAGATTTATTTTTTATTAAGTAAAGGAGCTTTAAACTTCAATTTATTAAATTATTAGGATTGCATTAAAAAAATTGAATGATTGATTTGTTTAATTGAATGGTTATGGTAGCTGGACAAGAAAGGTTCCGAACATTAACAAGCACTTACTATAGAGGTGCCCACGGGATCATACTTGGTAAGTTCATGGTTCAATTTTCAAATTTTCATAATATTACTCGTATTTAAGTGTGAGTATTTGATATAGATATATGTTTCAACACGAGTATATTCAATTTTTTGGAAAGTTTTTTTTATGTATTTGGATATTCTCGTATCCATGTCTAGATTTACATCAAATATATACGGACAAAGCTTGAAACTTTTTTGACGCTACAATAGAATTATAAATTTTTGGAGGGGCTAAAATACAATATTTTCATTATTAGGCCAAGCCCCCTATCCACCTTTAGATAAACCTATTCATGGGTCGAGTTATCTGGTCGAAATATAAATGAGTCTAGATAAAAGAATACGAGCCCGAAAAATAGACTCGGAAAAAAAAATTTAACTCTTTTAAAATATGAGTCAAGTCAGCCCATTTTATACTTTTGTAATACAGTTTTATTTTTTATGTATTATGTAATTTATATTACATAAAATCAAATATATAATAATACAATACTATATAAAAATTAAAAATATGTTAAGTTTTCTAAATTTAAATTTTCAATAATAGAAAAACCATATAGAATATTGAATATAAACTAAAAATAAATATGTTTTTCTAAAATAATACGGACAGACCTAAAACAAGCTTAAGTTAATCATTTACAAATATGGATAGGTTTAGATAAAATTTCAAGCTCATAAGTCGGACCAAATTGAGCTTAGACAAATACAAAATGTACCAAGATCATTTATAGACTCGGCCGTTGATCAGTTCTACCGATAATGTCACCTTACAGTTTTGGGTATTTTAAGAAATAAAAAATCGAAGCAACATAAAACCAAGATTAGGGACTGGCTTTGACGCTCATGTTCCAAATATATTCAGATACGGGATATAATCTTCAGAAAAAAGTTGAACGTACTTATAATCGATGCCTTAAACCTTAAATCTTAATCTAAACTTACTTGAAAATGGTTTTAAACTGTCGGATATTGTTTTCTGGATGTAGTTTATGATGTAACAAAGAGAGAAACATTCACAAATTTGTCCGATCTTTGGGCCAAAGAAGTGGAGCTCTATTCTACCAATCAAGACTGTGTCAAGATACTTGTCGGAAATAAAGTTGATCGTGTAAGTCTAATGTTCACTTTCCAGTTCATATCTGCATTTTATTTGACATATTTATAGATTATATTTGAAATCCATATATCATAATTGCTTCTTCTTTTTAAAATTTTACTCGGACTCGAATGTCAATATTGAATATAGGTATATATATGTTGAATATCTAAATGTTGGGTAATTTTTGTTTTTTGATAGAATATCTAGAATTACCCGTAACCCCTCTTCAACCTTTAAATAAGAGGATAATACGCTTCAGCACACTCAAATCTAAGTCCTCATGTAATGACAACTGAGCTAAGACTCAATCGGCATCTCAAAAGGTGTTGAATATGAATATTTTAATAAAATATGATGAATCCAAACAATATTATAACTTTGCTAAATATTTTAAAATCAAAGGTTTTTTTTTTTTTTTTTAACTTCCAAACATCATCTCAATAAATATGCACAAAGCTAAGGACAAGCAAAAGCTCTCTTAGTTAAATAGGTAATTTCATTTGTGATCCCTCTCAAAATATTAATAACTATTAAAAGGTGTTTGCAGTTTGTCTCCCTTTTGATAAATGGAAAAATTACTTTTTGCCCCCTCCCCGATAATTGAGGTATTTTGAAATAAATTTTTTATTTTCATCCCCTAAAATTTTATAATTTTATCTCAACTCCTTACACAAATTTTAATCAGCTTCATGTATGTATGTATGTATGAGCCTAAGGGAAATATTTATTTTCCATTAATGTATACAACAATTTCTCTTTATTTCTTTTATATGATTTGCTTAGGAATCTGAAAGGGCTGTAAGTAAAGAAGAAGGGACTGAACTTGCAAAGGAGCTTGGATGTCTGTTCATTGAATGCAGTGCTAAAACAAGACAAAACGTCCAACAATGCTTTGAGGACCTTGCACTCAAGGTAACATGATTTTTTCTAACATCAAGACGAGTTCAGAAAATTGCTTTAAAGAGGATTATAAATTAGTAGGATTCAAAGTATAATTTTACCATTATATTAATATGTAATTTCACAAAAATTTTAAAAACTGAACGGTAAATCTACCATTTTAGGGGAGACAAGGTCACTGCCTGCCCCCTTTTCCTTTATATATATCATATCCATCACTCATCGATTATGGATCATCATACAGATAACGGAAGTTCCTAGTCTTTTGGAAAAAGGGTCGCGTGATGGAAAAAGTAACCCCGAAAAGAAAGAACCAGTTACCACGGCGCCTCCACCTCCTACCGGTGGCTGTTGTGCTTAGATTGCAGCATTAATGCTAGTATTTTAACGATCTTAGTGTTTTCTTCACACAAACATATATATACATGATATACTGGTGTTGTTTTCTATTGAGTTCTTGTCTCGGTTAATTGGTTTAATTCCGAAACTCATCCCTTTACTTTATGATAATTAAAAAGATAGTATTTTTACTTTAATTAATTATAATTTAATCCTTGGACTTTATGAAGCCTACAGTTTAATAATCTATATGCATAAATTTAGCAAAAATCAGCAGCCGATTTATGTGTTTATCAACAAATTAACTTAATTGTTCAATTTTTTATGAAGTAGGGATGAATTTCATAATTAGACCTTATATATTTATCATCGCCCAAAGTTATCTTGTGTAAATTTGTTTTCCTTTTTCTTGGTTATTTTTAACCATGGTGTCCATTGTTTACTTATACCGAGGCTTTGAATTTAAATTTTTATTGAAATCTAAGTTTGACTCAACTTGACTTATTCAAAAATTTTCATATTATTAAGATTTAAATTTAAATACAAATATTTTTAAATTTTAATTTATTTACATTTGAGGAAGCCTAGTCATGAATAAAAAATCTTTTTCGAAACTCGATTCATATACATCTCTATTTATATCAAAACAATGCTTACATATTAATTTTGGATTCGATATGTTTATACATATATTGTTCAAATGGACTTAGATCCGAATGAGGCCCAAAGGAGCTTAAGGTCCGTATTGTCTAAACGAGCTTGGTCTGTTCAAGGTTTAAAAGTCCCACCTAGCATAAAATATATACTAGACCTAATCATGGATTGAGTTATTAGATTCGGGCTAAAGGCCTGTTTGAAACATAGAGGGTTTGTGTACAAATATAGGCTCGAAAAATGGGCTTCGATTAAAAAATAAGGCTCGTCTAGAAAACGAGTTGAGCCTCGGGTAAGTTTTTTTACCTGGGCCCAACCCGAAAAAAATTGTTGTTGTTTTGTCACTGTTTTGATACCATTTCGCTATTATATTGCTACTATTTTGTTGTTATTGTTTGAATATTGTATAATTCTTGTATTATATTTTTTTAAATTTATTTTTATAAATCAATAAAAATATAAAAAAATTAATATGGGTGAACTAAACTAGGTTGAGCTCAGTTTTAGTATTTTTATCTTAGTCAGATATGGGCAAAATTTTAAACCTATTTTCCATATTGAGCCTATGTCTAAAATTTTATCTTGACTCAGCTCATGATTAGGGGTGGGTTTGGATGGATGATTGAGTACGATGCGATGCGTTTAGCTTACTTTTTATCTCACGCTACAATCAGGGGCGAAGCCAAAACAATTTTTTAGGGGGCGGATAAAATTTTAATTTTTTATAGTTTATATCTTTATAATTTGTAAAGGATTAAATTGAATCTTTATAATTTTAGGGGGGCAAAGTGCAATTTTACCTTTACTAATTTAAAATTTTTATTAAATAACAATTTTACATTTTAGGGGGGGCCGGGGCCCATGCCAACCCCCCTAGCTTTGCCCATGGCTACAGTATCGCTACAGTATCTAATCTCACCGCCACCGCAATTTTTACACTAACTGTAAGTAAACGCACCGCTCATCTAAACCCACCCTAGCTTTAGAAGATACTTCTTCCTTAAAAATAAAATTCTACACGTCAAACAAGTAGACCCTTAGAATGAACTAATAACGAAGTTAACAAATACGAGACGTCCCACCATTCAGAGATAGATTGTCTTAATCGCAATACTAATTGTCATTAGCTTAATTAAATTAGATGAGCGGCCCTCATTGCTTTACTTAAATGGCTAATTTGTCATTAAGCTTAAGCTTTACCAACCATGACTTGCCAATTAGCATATTATAAGGTTATTATCGCTAGCAATGTTATTTGGAATATGCTTTGGATAAACAATTCTAGATTCTTCTTTAATTATTTAAGCATTTTAAAAAATATTGATAATTGTTTTTTAGGTAGCCCTTTTCCTTAATATATATAAATATAATTAATTTTTTATATACTAAAATGCATCATACCTAACATATGGATGAAAATATTATTTTCTAAAAATAATTATAATATTAAAGTAAAATATAAAAAAATCTAGATAAGTGATTATGTTTTAATATTACTTAATCATTAAATAAAAAAATTCAATGACTAACTGGTATTGAGTTAACTCGTGATACCAATTTCATGCAGGAACAGAGTCAGAAATTATTTTTTGGCAGAATTAAATTATATATTTTTTATAATAATAAAAATGAAATTTCATCATTTTAATAGTTTATATCTTTATAATTTTTAAAGATTAAATCATTTTTTTTATCATTTTGAAGGGATCAAAGTGTAATTTTACTATTATTAATTCAAAATTTTTATCAATGATAAAGAACCTCCATTTTAGAGAGAGTCGAGCCTGTCAACCTCGGACTTTGCCCTGAATTCATGGTATAACAATAAATCATTTTAATTTTATAACTAATATTTAAGAAAATATTATTGTTTTGTTTTTTGACCTTATATACTATTAAGTTTGCATCCAAAAAATTTAAAAAATTTTATTAAATATGAATCACATAATGTTTGGTGGACATTATTAAATATTGGGTTAATGTAATTATTGGTATATATATTTATTTTGCTCATTTTAATACTTAAACTTATAATTAAGTCCACTTTTATATCTAAATATGGATTTTATGAAAGTATAACGATGTGACATTCTAACATTATGCTACACTTGAAAATTTTAAAAAAATATTTTTTTAAATGAATATTAAAAATATAATTTCTTTTAAATTTCAGGTGATGACATAGCAAAATATTAAAGTGTTACATCATCATATTTTTACGCCGAGTTGTCCATGGGTCGGGTCTTAATAAAATTTTAGGCCCGGTTGATAGGCCCCAGGCTCAGGCTTGACCTGAAAATGAGTCTAACTTTTTTCGGAAGCTCAACCCAGATATAAATGCTAAAACCCAAGCCCAGTCGTATTAATTTTTTTATATAAAAAGAACTTTAAAAATATAATTCATAAAAAAAATTTAAAAAAATGTTTCTCAACAAATTGAAAATAAATTTTAAAAAAATTATACTTAAATAACACTAAAATTGATGCAATTTAACAAGCAAATACCTCTAAAGTAGTAGCAAAAATATTAATAAAACAAGAGTTATACAATAACAACAAAATAGTACTAATATAATAGTAAAATGGTAGCAAAACAATAAGAAAACAATAGCAAAATAGTGGAAAACAACATCAAAATAAGAGATATTTTTCTTGCAAATTCAAGCTGGAATCTGGCAAAAAAAAAAAAAAAACCTTACCTGAGGCTATCCCAATTTTCTAAACAGATCTTATTTTTTGCCCAAACTTATTTTTCGATTCTATATTTTTGCTCAAACCCTCTACTTTTCGAACAGGCCTTCAAGCCGAACCAAGTGACTCAATCTATGAATAAATCTACTTTTACGGAATCCAATTTCAAGAACCAAAATTATCAAATTCAATTAAAATTTTGAATTAAAAAAAAGTAAAAAGATCAAACTAAACCTAATTTTCATTGGACTATCTTTTCAATGGGACATCTTTAGCTAGCATTTGCAATTTTGAAAAAGGAAATGGAAGAATATATATATATAAATGCAATTAGTGGAGTCTCCCCTTAACTAAACAAATGATAATTGTTATCATAAAATAGTTTGCTAAAATAAGGTTAGAGATGACTAATCATTGAAAAAGCTTTTGTCTTAATTTATACAATCATGATTGATTAAGGCCCCCCAAAAGTTACATCACTTGACAATTCAAATGTTAATTAACTTCCCTAAGAAAATGACAAATTCAATTTAATTAATTTTTTAAGTTAAAACTCATTATCATAAGAAGAAGATAATGTTCTTTAATATAATAAATATTTATAGGGTTGTATTGTAGCAAGGGTCCTTACAAGTTAGGTAATGTCATGCTTTGAATTTTATTATTATTATTTTAATTAAATTGAGCTAAATTGGAATTAATTCAATAAATTATTTCACTAGAAAAATAATTATATTAATATTTAAATATTTATTAAAATAGTACTTTTTTTATTAAATTTATTGGCCTAACATTTTCAAAAAAAAAAAAATACTCAATTGATAGTCATGTAATTAAAAAAATATGTTGGAATGTATTTGATTTTAATAGAATTTATGTTTAACAACTCGACTTTTTATTTTTAAATCCAAAAAACAGAAACACTAAAGTTTATGAAATAAAAATAAGATGATTAAATTTAAAATGTACGAAAAGAAGAGGGATTAGGAGCATATTTTAACCTTATATGTTTTGTAAGTTTAATTGTGATTTTAAGTCCATTTTACAATATTGGAATTTGAGAATTAGTCTCTTTAATTTAATTTAACATAATTTGGTCTCTCCATTTTTTATAAATATTCAAATTGATAATATCATTAGTTGTCGTAAAAGTGATAACATGAGAATATTTTTAATATTATTTAAACACGTAGTCGAGACTAACCGGAGATCTAACAGATCATATCTAACTAATAATAAATTTATATATTCGTTTAATGCTTAAGGTATGTTTTTTAAAAAAAAAAAACTCTATTAAAATTTTAAACAACAACTAATGGTATTACCAATTGAAACTTAGAAATAGCATTGTAAAAATAGAATATTAATTTATACCAAATTAAAATAAAATAATTAAATCTCAAATTTTCAACATAGTAATCCTCGTACTCTTCAGAATGTTGAAATTTAATCGCTATTTTTTTTAATTTTAGAAATTTAATTTTTCTACTTGTCTGATTTAAAAAATCATAGTCTAATTAATAATTTTGTTAATCGACTTTTATTAAATTTGACTATGAATTATCAATTAGACTTTAATTTTTAAACAATATTTTTTAATATAAAATACCACATACATATATATCGCAAACAAAGATTAATAGTGCTATTAATTGGTGTTTGACTTTCAAATCAGACAAATGGAAGAATTAAATTTCAAAAGTGAAAGAAAACAGGGACTGAAGGCAGAATTAAACCTTATATTTAAATAAAATAATGTATGAGTTGAGTGTAATACATAATCTATAGTTGGGAACTCAACATGTTTCAGTCGTCGGATCTGACAACCACAGGGTCTTATTTTACGTGTCGGAATCATATTGCGTGGAGACAATGAATCTAATATCTGACGAGTCACCGAGTCAGAAAACTTATCCTTTTTCTATTGGTTAAAATCGTCTCAAAGTCCTTATACTCTTTGTACACGTTGAATTTAGTCCCTTATACTTTTCATATTTCAATATTAATGTCTAATTGTTGACACAGTTAAAATTTTTCTATTAAATTCACTGGTGTAACATTTAAAAATAAATAAAATACTCACTTGATAGTCATGTAAAAAAATATTGTAATAAAGTTGAATTTAACAAAAGAATTTTAATTGTGTCAACAATTAGATCTGTATTTTTAAATCTAAAAAATATAAGGACTAAATTCCTAAAATTAAGAATAGTGGGTCTAAATTCCAACTATATAAAAAGTAAAAGGACTCGGAGCATTCTTTAACCTTATTTATTTTCATTTTTTTCTAAAAAATAATAATTTTAAGAAATATTTCCATGGATGTTTCGAGATGGATAAGGATGGCGGGAAAGAGGAATCGAGGAATGGGACCCAATGCCGCACATTACGTTGCTCTTATCCAACATGAAACACGTGTCAATTACTTTTTAACGTGAAGCAAATAATTAATTTAAAGAAAAAACAAATTTTTAAATAATAAAAGGGTTTTTTTTTTTACAAAATAAATATATATCAATATTTTATTAATAATAAAATAAATTGACTTGAATTTTTCATAAAATCATTTTTTTCCGTTATTTCAAATTAAATAAAAGAACTAAATCTCGATTATGAAAATAATAAAGGGACCCAAATGTAAAATTTGACCTTTATTAATTAATTTAAACTTATACAAAATTCAGGTCTAAAAAGTAAATTACACATAATTTAACTAACTTAAACCGGTAACCATGGACCGTCCCTTTATATATAAGTAAACAGAGCTGAGAACTGAAAATACACTCCGATCTTCATTCTCCATTTCCCGTCCGCTTGATTTCCATCAGACGGTGATAACCATGCCGATCCGAAACATAGCTGTGGGCCGACCCGAAGAGGCGACTCAACCGGACGCACTCAAAGCAGCTTTGGCTGAGTTCATCTCCACACTCATCTTCGTTTTCGCCGGGTCAGGCTCCGGCATGGCCTTTAACAAGTTGACCGACAACGGAGCCACCACTCCGGCCGGTCTTGTTGCCGCTTCTCTAGCTCACGGCTTAGGACTTTTCGTCGCTGTATCCGTCGGCGCTAACATCTCCGGCGGTCACGTCAATCCCGCCGTCACTTTCGGCGCTTTCGTCGGCGGGAACATCAGTCTTTTACGCGGCATCCTCTACTGGATCGCTCAACTACTTGGCTCAACCGTCGCTTGCCTCTTGCTCAAGTTCGCTACAAGTGACATGGTAAACACACACCACTGGTCAAATAAAACATATGTTAAGTTTAGGATTAATTTTAAAACCTTGAGTTAAAATTTAAATTAATCTCAAAATTTTAAAACTTTTCAATTAAGTCCTTAAGTTATCACTTACCAATAGTTTAGTGATCAAATTTTAATAATCTAACTATTCGTTTAAATGTAATTTTAACTCATACATAGTATACAACATATTTAAAACATGTTTTTTAACTAGTAAGTACATAAAGGTGATGTTAAGATGCATGAATCGGGGCTTTATCTCTAGTGGCGTATTTAGGGGCTCCCCTAAAATAAAAAAATGTTGATTTAATTTTTTTAAAAATTTTTAAATTTTAAATTAGTAAAAGTAAAATTATACTTTACACCCTAAAAATGATTTTTTTATATAATACTTTAAAAATTATAAAGATTTAAACTATTAAAAGTTATAATTTAATTTCGACACCTAAATTTTTTTCTGATTTCGCCCCTATTTATTTCATTGCTTATAAGTTAACATTAAAAAAGTAATTAGAATATTTTAAATTTTAAGTATTTATTTAAATGGTTAGTTTTTAAAAATACCTTGTAATTAATTAATTACCATTTTTTAAAAAAATAAAAATTATTACCAATATATCAAAAAATAAAATTATTTACTTTTTAATAAAAATATTAATTTACGGACCCGTAAGTTAGTTTATTCCTTCAACGATTCCGCCCTAAATACCAATTTTGAAAATTAGTTATTTTCGTTATTTTTAATAGCGCTAATATACGGTTTTGTTACTGATTTCATGAGACGCGTGCGGCTTTCGGACTTTCATCGGGAGTAGGTGTGTGGAATGCGGTCATTTTTGAGATCGTGATGACTTTTGGATTGGTCTATACGGTTTACGCCACGGCCATCGATCCTAAAAAAGGAGACCTAGGAGTGATCGCACCATTGGCGATCGGTTTTATCGTGGGAGCCAATATCTTAGCCGGTGGTGCCTTTGATGGAGCTTCAATGAACCCAGCCGTTTCATTTGGACCGGCTTTGGTCAGCTGGTCCTGGGACAACCACTGGATCTATTGGCTCGGACCGCTTATCGGTGGTGGTCTAGCTAGTCTCATTTACGAGTTCGCCTTCATTAACCAAAGCCATGAACAACTCCCTTCCACCGATTATTGAAACCGGTTTAATTTATCATGAAAACGGTTTTTTCTTTTCTTTTCTTTTCCTGGTGTATGTATTTTTTTGAGCTCTTCTTTTGTGTTTAGTTTGTGACCGTTGATCATGCTTACTTTATCATGATCATCATCCAATGGCTGATGTTGTTTGTGAATTTCTGTTAATGCTCCTCTGTTTTCTATAATTGCTTGCATTTCTTTTCTTCCTTTTTTTTAATTCCTTTTTTTTTTTTCTCTCAACTTTGTTATATTTATTTTTAAAGTTTATATTTAATATATTGTCAACATATAAATCTCTAAATTATTGATTAATCAGTAGCTTATTTATAAATATAAAATATTTAATTTTTTAATGATAAATTTGATTATTAATATACATATATATTTATTAAAAAATTAATTTTTTTCTTAAATCTAAATATAAAAAAATTGTTTATTAATAAATTATATGATGGGATTTATTGGCAATATAAACTGTATATAGTGATGTTTTAATAATAAAAAATATATATTTAATACATTATTAATATTTATATGTTGTATTTATAAATTGCATATAGTGATGTTGTATTAATAAAAATATAAAAAATTGTTTATTAATATTTTTTTTCGCAAAAAAAAAAAAGGTTCTAAGAAGATGGAATCCGAAAGTGACAAAAAAATTAATGTTTTTTTGTTTTTTTTCAGAATCTTGTCGTGTAGTAATTTAACGAGCTTATGCAATTTTATTACTAGAAAAATCGAAACTTTAAATATATGTATCTTGAGTTGAATTTCTTTAGAAAATTTATTTGTAGTGTTATTTATTTGAAGTAAATGAAATTTTTAACTAGTTTTAGTTGGGGTTTTGTATTTTAATTTTATGAAGAGTTCGAATGCTTAACACTATTGGAAGCGCTTGTAGAATTAAAAAAGTGAGAGTATCTTGTTGGGACTAAACTTTTTATAATCGAATCAATCATTTCATTGATTTGATTAGTCTGATTAAAAAGTTAAGAAAAAAAAGGTTAAAAACCAATTTGTTGATGTAAGGTGGAGATGATAGTGGTATTGGTTGGTTCACCTTGTTTAGGGTAAAGTGGAGAGCCATTATGCACAGTGGGCAGATAACAGAAACTATAGGTTGATCGGAGATGAAAGAAGATAATGTAAGAGAGTGAGTTGAGGAGAGAGAGAGAAAGAAAGTTCTCTTGTGTGTGAGAGTTAAGGGTTTATATACTAATTATATTTTTCATTTTTTTAAATTATAATTTTTAATATTTTTATGAAAATATATTAGATTAAACCAGAAATTATCATGTGTTACTATCTAATTGGTTCGCCTATTTTTTTAATGGTCAGAACAGTCAACCATGAAGTCCGTTAACAAAAGGGCTTAATTAATTTTTTCACATTTTTTTAAAAAGCTTTTTTAACATATAAACCTTATATATTATGCAAAGATTAGAGGAAGATGTCAACTTTATTTGAGAGTGACCCTCACTCAATCTCACATATATTAATGAGTCATTTGATTGCGATTTATGAAAACGTTGGATGCTTTAAGTGATTCAAGAGATTGTGTGAAAATAATCAAAACGAATCCTCTATAGGTTTCGTATTTATAAATGAAAAAAGTTATGTAAAAAACAAATAAGATTTTGATTCAAAAAGTAAAATTTAAGCTACAAGTATTTTAGTGTTTTCTATTTAAATTTTATCATTTGTAAATTTATTTTAGCTTTAAATTATTTTTTTATAAATTTTATATATAATATATTAAAAGATAAAAAAATCCCTTAATAGTTTTTTTTAATAGAGATAATATATATTTGATAAGATAGAGATAATATATTTTAAGTCAATATTTAACTTATAATATAAAGTGAAAACTTTATCACAAAGATAATAAAATATGTAATTCACGAGCCACGTTTGTATTAAATTAATTAGGACTTTGTCATTTCCAATCATCATTATTTTCAATTATTATTTTAAAGTATAACAAAAAATTTTTGGTCACTAAACTATAAAAAATTACAAAATGATCCTCCAATTATTAATAATTTTGTCACCCAATTATAAAAAATTACAAATTGATCACCTAACTATTCAATTGTTTTTTTTATCACCAACCAGTTAACGGAGATAACTTTTAAAATTGGCATAATAACAATTTTGACCCACAACATTTATACATGATATAAATTTAATTTTAATTCTAAAAAATCTAACCCTCAACATTTACACATTATTAACTTTTCATCAAAGTTGGGTGACAAAAAAAAATACTAATAATTTCAAAATTGGGTAGCCAAAAAAAGAAATATTTTAATAATTGGATCACTACAAACGTAGGTTACCCAATACATAATCAGTCTTAAACACCGGCCAAACCATATATATATATATATAAACAAAACAAAGTTAAAGCTACTAAGATCATATTTATTCAAACTTGGTGCAAGGAAACTCATACATTACTGCCTCAACATCTGAATTCTAAAGATGAAAAATCTATAAAAATCATTTTAAACCCAAAATATAAAAAAGAAAACCTCAAACTTAATCATCACATGTGTCGATCGCGATTGTTTCGACTCTAGCGGCGGAAAATGATAAAAAAAAAAAAAGAACAGTAAAAGCATCTTACTTACAGTCACCACTCGGTCCACATGCTGCAACTTCTTCATTGCAACAATAACCTGAGATATCCTACCCTTTTTGCTGCCCCATTTGTTTTCGATGGCATAAAACGCCTAAGCCATTAGCGATCTATGAATGATTTGTTCATGAGGTTGACAGCGTCGTCCATGAACTGCATTAACAGTAGCAAGTAAACAAATTAATCGTGAAAACATGGAGGATGACTCTCAGTTTCCCTTTCTGATCTTCTACTCTAATCCAACACGACGATGTAATGTTCGTTAGGATCAGAGCAATTAGCAAGCACCATCTAAATTATGCATATAACAAAACTCTGCTCATTTCTCCCAACAAATTATGGGCCTCAAGCCCACCGTTGTTTATACTATGGGCCTTTTAAACCCATTGTTTGAGAGCTGTAGACCTATGTTACTCGAACTCTTCATCTGTGTCAAACACTCGTGTGGATATAAATAGAAAACTTCAGAGAATTCTAACTATACTCATATCTAATACTCACACCTAAGTCCGATAGCTCTAGATTGCCTTAAGGTGTCACAACATGACTATTAGAGCAAATCCCATTCCTCAATGTTAAAGACAAAACCATGGGTTTCTGTTTCATCACAAACATCTCCATCTTTCTACACTTTAAAGCCTTATTAAAGATGCATGCAACGCGATAAGCAGATCATTCTATGTGTGCTTAAAAGAGAAGAGCATCTAAAACTACAGATTTTTACCTGTCCAAGCAGCTTTAGTTCTTTGCCGACTGGTTCCAAAAAATTCGTGTTAACTTCAATTGGCCACACCTGTCGATATTGAAAAAGGAATAAATTAACAAAAATGTGTACCGGGGCAAGGTTTACATTCCGGACATATGTGAAGGAAGATATTTCAGGAAGATAAAGGGAAGTAACAGTCATCTAAGTTTCACATAGAAGATGAAATCATAGGGTTTATCTTTCGAATTTAATTTGTATTTTTTCGAATTAATGACTAGAGAGACATAGTCAATAAATGGACCAAAGTTAATTAGAACGAGGAATAAGACCATGAAATAAAGCAAACGCAATATACAAACGTGACACAAGTTTATTTTGCTAAAATCAAATGCAACAGCCAATGTTTTTGAGACGTCTTCGATGATTCTAACAGCAGCCATTGTGAACTTACAAAATTTCTCCATAAACACTAGTTAATTAGAACGAGGAATAAGAACCATGAAACAAAGCAAACACAACATGCAAACATGATACAAGTTTGTTTTGCTAAAACCGAGTGCAACAGCCAATGTTTTCGAGATGTCTTCAAGGGTTCTAACAGCAGCTATTGTGAACTTATAAAATTTCTCCATAAATACTAGATAATTAGAACGAGGAAAAGGACCATGAAACAAAGGTTGCAAACACAACATACAAACATGACACAAGTTTGTTTCGCTAAAATCGTATGTAACAGCCATCGTTTCCGAGACATCTTTGACGGGTCTATTGGCATAAAAATTCCCCATAAACCCTAGATAATTCTATTCCTAGAAAAAGACTACTTATGGAGTAAATAAGCTAAACTTCCTCAACTGTTTTTTCAAATCAAAATTTTAAACCTATTTTCCAGATTGAGCCTATGTCTAAAATTTTATCTTGACTTAGCTCATGATTAGGGGCGGGTTTAGATGGATGATTGAGTGCGACGCGATGCAATGCGTTTAGCCTACTTTTTGTTTCACACTACAATATCGCTACAGTATCTAATCTCACCCGCATCACTGTTTTTACACTAATAGCAAGTAAACGCACCGCCCATCTAAACACACCCTAATTTTAAGAGATACATCTTCCTTAAAAATAAAATTCTACACGTCAAACAAGTAGACACGTAGAATGAACTAATAACGGTGTTAACAAATACGAGACTTCCACCATTCACAGATAGATTGTCTTAATCACAATACTAATTGTCATTAGCTTAATTAAATTAGATGAGCGGCCCTCACTGCTTTACTTAAATGGCTAATTTGTCATTAACCTTAAGCTTTACCAACCATGACTTGCCAATTAGCATATTATAAGGTTATTATCACTAGCAATGTTATTTGGAATATGCTTTGGATAAACAATTCCTAGATTCTTCTTTAATTTAATTAAGCATTTTAAAAAATAATGATAATTGCTTTTTAGGTAGCCCTTTTCCTTATAATAATAAAAAAAGTTATGAATTATATAAAATATATATATAAATATAATTTTATTTTTTATATACTAATTAAAATGCATCATACCTAACACATGGGTGAAAATATTATTTTCTAAAAAATAATTATAATATTAAAGTAAAATATAAAAAAATTTCTAGATAAGTGATTATGTTTTAATATTACTTATTCATTAAATAAAAAAAAATTTCAATGACTAACTGATAGTGAGTTAACTCGTGATACCAATTTCATGCAGGAATGGAGTCAGAAAATATTTTTGGCAGAATTAAATTATATATTTTTTATAATAATGAAAATGAAAATTCATCATTTTATTAGTTTATATCTTTATAATTTTTAAAGATTAAATCATTTTTTTATCATTTTGAGAGGATCAAAGTATAATTTTACCATTATTAATTTAAAATTTTTTTCAATGATAAAGAATCTCCATTTTAGAGGGAGTCGGGGCCTGCCAACCCCCAACCCCTGCCTCTACCCTGAATTCATGGTATAACAATAAATTATTTTAATTCTATTACTAATATTTAAGAAAATATTATTGTTTTGTTTTTCTACGTGTTATTTTATTAGTTTCACTTATAAACTTTATTTAATAATCAATGAAGCAAGTGGTTAAGAAACTTTCATTTGGTTCAAAGTTTAAGCCTTATATATTATTAAGTTTGCATCCAAAAAATTTAAAAATTTTGATTAAATATGAATCACATAATGTTTGGTGGACATTATTAAATATTGGGTTAATGTAATTTTTGATATATTTATTTATTTTGCTCACTTTAATACTTAAATTTATAATTAAGTCCACTTTTATATCTAAATATGGATTTTATGAAAGTATAATGATGTGACATTCTAACATTATGCCACATCATACTTGAAAATTTTAAAAAATATTTTTTCAAATGAATATTAAAAATATAATTTCTTTTAAATTTCAAGTGATGACATAGCAAAATATTAAAGTGTTACATTATCATACTTTTACGTCGAGCTGTCCATAGGTCCAGTCTTAATAAAAATTTAGGCCCGGTTGATAGGCCCCAGGCTCAGGCTTGACCTGAAAATGAGTCTTAACTTTTTTTCGGAAGCTCAACCCAGATATAAATGCTAAAACCCGAGCCCAGTCATATTAAATTTTTTTATATAAAAAGAATTTAAAAAAATATAATTCATCAAAAGCATTAAAATAAATTTTCCCAACAAATTGAAAATAAATTTTTAAAAAAACTTATACTTAAATAGCACTAAAATAGATGTAATTTAACAAGCAAAATCCTCTAAAATAGTAGCAAAATTATTAATAAAGCAAGAGTTATACAATAACAATAAAATAATAGTAAAATGGTAACAAAACAATAAGAAAACAATAGCAAAATAGTGGAAAAAAACAGCAAAATAACAGATATTTTTCTTGCAAATTCAAGCTGGAATTTGGAAAAAATAAAAAAAACTTACCTGAGGCTATCCCCATTTTCTAAACAGATCTTATTTTTTTGTCCAAACCTATTTTTCGAGCTTATATTTTTGCTCAATCTCTCTACTTTTCGAACAGGCCTTCGAGCTGAACCAAGTGACTCAACCTATGAACAAATCTACTTTTACGGAATCAAAATTAAAAAAAAATATCAAATTCAATTAAAATTTTGAATTTAAAAAAAAAATCAAACTAAACCTAATTTTCTTTGGACTATCTTTTCAATGGGACATCTTTAGCTAGCATTTGCAATTTTGAAAAAGGAAATGGAAGAATAATATATATATATATATATATGATAGATAGATATATCTTAATGCAATTAGTGGAGTCTCCCCTTCTTCAAACTAAACAAATGATAATTGTTATAAATAAAGTTAGAGATGACTAATCATTGAAAAAGTTATTGTCTTAATTTATACAATCATGATTGATTAAGGCCCCCCAAAAGTTACAACCCTTGACACATTCAAATGTTAATTAATTTCCCTAAGAAAATGACAAATTCAACTTAATTAATTTTTTAAGTTAAAACTCATTATCATAAGAAGAAGATAATGTTCTTTAGGGTTGTATTGTAGCAAGGGTCCTTACAAGTTAGGTAATGTCATGATTTGAAATTTATTATTATTTAATTAAATTGAGCCAAATTGGAATTAATTCAATAAAATATTTCACTAGAAAAAGAATTATATTAATATTTAAATATTTATTAAAATAGTAATTTTTTATTAAATTTATTGGCGTGACATTTTGAAAAAAAAAAACTCAATTGATAGTCATGTAATTAAAATAATATGTTGGAATGGATTTGAATTTAATAGAGTTATTTTAATGGTATAACAACTCGATTTTGCATTTTTAAATTCAAAAACAGAAAGACTAAATTTCATGAAATAAAAATAAGAGAATTAAATTCAAAATGTACGAAAAGTATAGGGATTAGGAGCATATTTTAACCTTATATGTTTTGTAAGTTTAATTGTGATTTTAAGTCCATTTACAATATTAGAATTTGAGAATTAGTCTCTTTAATTTAATTTAACATAATTTGATCTCTACATTTTTTATAAATATTTAAATTGATAATATCGGTAGTTGTTGTAAAAGTGATAATATAAAATTCAGGTCTAAAAAGTAAATTACACAAAATTTAACTAACTTAAACCGGTAACCATGGACCGTCCCTTTTATATATAAGTAAACAGGGCTGAGAACTGAAAATACACTCCGATCTTCATTCTCCATTTCCCGTCCGCTTGATTTCCATCAGGCGTTGATAACCATGCCGATCCGAAACATAGCCGTGGGCCGACCCGAAGAGGCGACTCAACCGGACGCACTCAAAGCAGCTTTGGCTGAGTTCATCTCCACACTCATCTTCGTTTTCGCCGGGTCAGGCTCCGGCATGGCCTTTAACAAGTTGACCGACAACGAAGCCACCACTCCTGCCGGTCTTGTTGCCGCTTCTCTAGCTCACGGCTTAGGACTTTTTGTCGCTGTATCCGTCGGCGCTAACATCTCCGGCGGTCACGTCAATCCCGCCGTCACTTTCGGCGCTTTCGTCGGCGGGAACATCAGTCTTTTACGCGGCATCCTCTACTGGATCGCTCAACTACTTGGCTCAACCGTCGCTTGCCTCTTGCTCAAGTTCGCTACAAGTGACATGGTAAACACACACCACTGGTCAAATAAAACATGTTAATTTTAGGATTAATTTAACATGTAATTTATATAATAAGTACATAAAGGTGATGTTAAGATGCATGAATCGGGGCTTTATCTCTAGTGGAGTATCTAGGGGCTCATAGGCACCGCCCCTAAAATGAAAAATTGTTCATTAAATTTTTTTTAAAATTTTAAAATTTTAAAATAGTAAAGATAAAATTGTACTTTACCCCCTTAAAAATGATAAATTTTTTATTTAATCTTTTAAAAATTTTAAATATTTAAACTATTAAAAGTTATAATTTAATTTCGACCCCTAAATTTTTTTTTCTAGTTTTGCCCCTATTTATCTCATTGCTTATAAGTTAACATTAAAAAACTAATTTGAATATTTTAAATTTTAAGTATTAATTTGAATGGTTAATTTTTAAAAATACCCTGTAATTAATTACCAATTTTTTAAAAAAATTAAAATTTATTACCAATATATCAAAAAATAAAATTATTTACTTTTTAATAAAAATATTAATTTATGGACCCGTAAGCTAGTTTATTCCTTCAACATTTTTGCCCTAAATACCAATTTTGAAAATCAGTTATCTTCGTTATTTTTAATAGCGCTAATATACGGTTTTGTTACGGTACTTCACAGACCGTACCGGCTTTCGGACTTTCATCGGGAGTAGGTGTGTGGAATGCGGTCGTTTTTGAGATCGTGATGACTTTCGGATTGGTCTATACGGTTTACGCCACGGCCATCGATCCTAAAAAAGGAGACCTAGGAGTGATTGCACCGTTGGCGATCGGTTTTATTGTGGGAGCCAATATCTTGGCCGGTGGTGCCTTTGATGGAGCTTCGATGAACCCAGCCGTTTCGTTTGGACCGGCTTTGGTCAGCTGGTCCTGGGACAACCACTGGATCTATTGGCTCGGACCGCTTATCGGTGGTGGTCTAGCTGGTCTCATTTACGAGTTCGCCTTCATTAACCAAAGCCATGAGCAACTCCCTTCTACCGAGGGCGAAGCCTTCGTTAACCAAAGCCATGAGCAAGTCCCTTCCACTAGGGGCAAAGCCAGGGGGAGGCTGCCATGGACCCCGAGCCAACCTAAAAGGTAAAATTACTATTTATGCCCTTAAAATGTTTCTAAAATTTTAAATTAGTAAAGGTAAAATTGTACTTTGGCCCCCCTAAAATTATAAAAATTCAATTTAATCCTTTACAAATTAGAAAGATATAAACTATAAATAAAATAAAATTTCATTCGGCCCCCCTTAAAAAATTGTCCTGGCTTCGCCCCTGCCTTCCACCGATTATTGAAACTGGTTTAATTTATCACGAAAACGGTTTATTCTTTTCTTGTCCTGGTGTATGTATTTTGTTGAGCTTTTCTTTTGTGTTTAATTTGTGACCGTTGATCATGCTTACTTTATCATGATCATCATCCAATGGCTGATGTTGTTTGTGAATTTGTGTTAATGCTCCTTTGTTTTCCATAATTGCTTGTATTTCTTTTCTTTTCTTTTTTTTTAATTCCCTTTTTTTTCTCAACTTTGTTATATTTATTTTTAAAGTTTATATTTAACATATTGTCAACATACAAATCTCTAAATTATTGATTAATCAGTAGCTTATTAATACATAAAAAATGTTTAATTTTTTAATGATAATTTTGATTATTAATACACATATATATTTATTAAAAAATTAAAATTTCTTAAATCTAAATCTAAATAATTGTTTATTAATAAATTATATGATGGGATTTATTGGCAATATAAACTGTATATAGTGATGTTGTATTAATAAAAATATAAAAAAATGTTTATTAATATTTTTTTCGCAAAAAAAAAAAGGTTCTAAGAAGATGGAATCTTAAATTGACAAAAAAAAATTAATGTTCTTTTTTTTTTTTTTTTTCAGAATCTTGTCGTGTAATAATTTAATGAGCTTATGCAACTTTATTACTAGAAAAATCGAAACTTTAAATATATGTATGTTGAGTTGAATTTCTTTAGAAAATTCATTTGTAGTGTTATTTATTTGAAGTAAATGAATTTTTTAATTAGTTTTAGTGGAGGTTTTGTCTTTTAATTTTATGGAGAGTTCGAAAGCTTAAGATTACTAGAAGCATTTGTAGAATTAAAATAGTGAGAGTGTCTTGTTGGGATTAAACTTTTTATAATCGAATCAATCATGTCATTAGTTTGATTGGTATGATTAAATAAATCATTAAAAAGTCAATAAAAAAAGATTAAAAACCAGTTTGTTGATGTAAGGATCAACAAGGTGGAGATGACAGTGGTATTGAGTGGTTCACCTTGCTTAGGGTAAGGTGGAGAGCCATTGTGCACGGTGAGCAGAGAACAGAGGCTATGGGTTGATCGGAGATGAAAGAAGATAATGTAAGAGAGTGAGTTGAGGAGAGAGATAGGGAGAGAGAGAGAGAAAGAAAGTCCTCTTGTGTGTGAGAGCTAAGGGTTTATATACTATTTTATATTTTTCATTTTCTTTAAATTATGATTTTTAATATTTTTATGAAAATATATTAGATTAAACCATAAGTTATTACGTGTTACTATCTAATTGGTTCGCCTATTTTTTTAATGGTCAAAACAGTCAACCATGAAGTACGTTAACAAAAGGGCTTAATTAATTTTTTCACATTTTTTAAAAAGCTTTTTTAACATATAAACTTTATATATTATGCAAAGATTAGAGGAAGATGTCAACTTTATTTGAGAGTGACCCTCACTCAATCTTACATGTATTAATGAGTCATTTGATTGCGATTTATGAAAACGTTGGATGCTTTAAGTGATTCAAGAGATTGTGTGAAAATAATCAAAACGAATCCTCTATAGGTTTCGTATTTATAAATGAAAAAAGTTATGTAAAAAACAAATAAGATTTTGATTCAAAAAGTAAAATTTAAGCTACAAGTATTTTAGTGTTTTCTATTTAAATTTTATCATTTGTAAATTTATTTTGGGTTTGAATTATTTTTTATAAATTTTATATATAATATATTAAAAGATAAAAAAATCCCTTAATAGTTTTTTTTAATAGAGATAATATATATTTGATAAGATAGAGATAATATATTTTAAGTCAATATTTAACTTATAATATAAAGTGAAAACTTTATCACAAAGATAATAAAATATGTAATTCATGAGCCACATTTATATTAAATTAATTAGGACTTTGTCATTTCCAATCATCATTATTTTCAATTATTATTTTAAAGTACACTCTTGAACAATATTTTTTTTATTTACTATCAATTTGTTAATAAAATAATACAACAAAGAGAAGGTATGAAAGAGAATAGTGGTTGCTGTAGAGGTTGATTCATCGGTCAGGAGGAAAGTTAGAGATTATATATAATAAATGTGAGGAGAGTGCTAAGGTTGAGAACTGAAAATAAGTTGATAGAGTAGAGGCTTGATATTCTTAAAGAGGTCATCTATTTTTCATCGTTCCGAAAGGTATTTATAGGGGAGGTCCCGTATAAGTGTAAAATAGTGTTAACGTGTTGACTTTTAATCTAGTCATCATTATAAAACCCGTGGGGCGAATGTCTTCGATGGAATAAACTTTGTCATTCACTTTGACTTGATGGTATAAAGTAGTTGAGTCTTTGTTGTGTTTGGTGACCAACAACCTTACGTTCCTAATTAAAACGTGGGGATCCAAATGACGAATGATTTACACTTGTCTAGACGGTCTCTCCAAAAAGGAGGCTTGTGGGTGACCTTTCGGCTTGTTGGCAACTGACTTACTGTTTGGATATCTTTTTTATTTGCCACGTGTCTTGATGCGGATGTGGTATAACACAAATACTTATTAATAATAAAATTACATTATATTATTTAATTATAAATTACAAAAACATTAACATAAAAATTGTTTTCAAATATTTTATTAATTTTAAGACATAATGAAAAATTTAGCACTTAATGTTTACATCATTTGTCAAATTGGCCTTTATTATTTTTTAGCTAAATTTGGTATTAACATTTTAAAAAAAGTTAAATCATTTTTTAAAAAGAAAATGCTAATTAAAACATTAGTTTTTTAATGATCTTAGCGTGCCAACCTATATGGTAATCTATGTGTACATCATATTGACATGACATTATTTGTTTTATATGCCACGCTAACAAATAATTTTAAATTTACAAAAACATTCAAAAAAATAAAATTCAAAATTCATAAAAAAAAAAGTTTATAAAGTACACGTAGATTGCCACGTGAGTTTCCATGTTTAAACTTCTAATGTTTTAGCCAATATTTTTTGTAAAAATATAATTTGACTATTTTTAAAAGGCTAAGAGTCAAATTTAGCTTAAAAAAGGGATCAAATTTAACGAGGAAAAAAAATGAAAGAATGAGAACCAAATTGACAAAAAAATATAAAAGTTCAAGGGTTCAATTTATCATTATACCTTATTTTTAATAGCTTAACCCAAAGCAGATAATCATCCATAAACAAATTTTGTCGAGCCTAATTGAACAAACTCAAGCAACTTAATTTTCTTTATCTTGTATCGAGCTCAAGCTTTAAAACTGAAACTCGATTTTTTAATCGACCTTGATTAAGTTACATCCAGTAAATCTAGGTTTGAGATCTCAATGACTGTAACTCTTATTTCGAATTGTGGCCTTTGTATTGTACCCAAAAAAAAACACAAGTCATGTCATAATATGGGTTAGACATTTCACAACTTGATGACCCATTACTATAAAGATGGGCTTCACTCAAAGCCATTATATTTGGGTCCATTGGTTCTCAGCATAGTCTAGCCTAGGGGTGAGTATTCGATCGAGTCGAGTCGAATCGGGTAAAAAAATTTCGAGTTAGTTGAGTTGACGAATCCTATTTTAGCAACCGAACTCAATTTGAATTTTTTTCGAATCGGATCTAATCGAGTCAAAAAATTTCGACTTAAGTCGAGTCGAGTTAACGAATCCTATTATTTATACTTAATGTTGCATTTACATGAACAACTCTTTAACTAGTAAACGAAGTATAAAATTATTTAACTATATAAACAATATAATGGTTTTGCCTTTTAACTTAATGAGTAAACATTTATCAAAACAACGTAGTTTTAACTTTTAACTTTAGAAAAAGTAAACATTTATCAAAATGGCGTAGTTTTGCCTTTTCTTATTTGGATTTTTGGATAACTCGAATGTGAATTTCACATTCGAGTTAAACCAAAAAACTTAATTTTTTATTCGAGTCGATCCAAAAAACTTGATTAACTCAAATAACTCGAACTATTTAATTCAAAATTAATTTTTTATTCAAGTTGATCCAAAAAACTTGATTAACTCAAATAACTCGAACTATTTAATTCAAAATTTAAAAATTTTATCGAGTTTTTCAAATCGAATCAGATTTTGCTCACCCCTAGTCTAGCCCACACTGAATTTAGGCACTTCAATAGTTTTTTTTTTTTTAAATACACTTAAAGGTATACTTATCTATGGATAGAGTCATCCCGCTCGACTCGAAAAATGGGCTTAGACAAAAAGATACCATTTAAGAAATAGTCCAAACCTTGGGTAAGGCTTTTTGGGCCTTGAGCCCGACCCAGCCCAAATATACAAAAAAAATTGTTTTCTTTTTTATTGTTTTCTTGTTTTTTTCACTATTATATTGCTACTATTTTGATGTTATTATTTGAATATTATATAACTCTTGTTTTATTGTTACTATTTTAGAGACATTTGCTTGTTAAATTGCACCTATCTTAGTGTTATTTAAGTATACATATATTTTTTAATTTATTTTCAATTTGTTGAGAAATATTTATTTTTTTTAGCATTTTTTATGTATTATTAAAAACGACTGAGCTCAGGTTTTAGCATTTTTATTCTAGCCAGGTTTGGGTAAAATTTTAGACTCATTTTTCGGACTGAGCCGAGACCAAGCCTAAAATTTTGATTGTGCCCAACCTAATCCATGAACACTTCTAACTTTAGGTTACTAAACTATTAATAAATTTACATTTTGATTATTACTTTAAAAAGTTACTAAATAGTCACTAAATTAATAAAAAATTTTCATTTAAATCAATGAGATGTTAAAATATAAGATTACTCGTAAGTATATTTTACTAAATTATCATTGTTACAATTTTTTTAACAAATTTAATTCCTTTAATATTTTCAATTTTAATTTTCATAAAATTATGATAAATTGTTACTTTTTTACTTTTTATTACAATTTATTATTAATAAAATAAATAAAATAATTCATGAAAGTGATTACATTACCAACTATAATTATAATTATAACCATAACTAAAAAATAAATTATTAGAGTAAATATAATAATTTTAAGTTTAAAATATGACAATAACAATTTCACTATTAAAAAACTATTTTTTTAATTAGTCTCAAATTTTATTTGAGAAAAAAAACCTAAATTGTAAAATACACTAACAGTCACGAAAATTTTTTTGGTCACTCAACTATAAAAAATTACAAAATGAACCTCCAATTATTAATAATTTTTTGTCACCAAATTATAAAAGATTACAAATTGATCACCTAACTATTCAATTGTCTTTTTTGATCACCAACCAGCTAACGGAGATAACTTTTAAAATTGACAAAATAACAATTTCGACCCACAACATTTATACATGATATAAATTTAATTTTAATTCTAAAAAATCTAACCCTCAACATTTACACATTATTAACTTTTCATCAAAGTTGGGTGACCAAAAAAATATTACTAATAATTGGGTGACAAAAAAAATACTAATAATTGGGTAACAAAAAAGAAATATTCTAATAATTGGATCACTACAAATGTAATTTACCCAATACATAATCAGTCTTAAGCACCGGCCAAGCCATATATATATATATAAACAAAACAAAGTTAAAGCTACTAAGATCATATTTATTCAAACTTGGGCAAGGAAACTCATACATTACCGTCTCAACATCTGAATTCTAAAGATGAAAAATCTATAAAAATCATTTTAAACCCAAAATATAAAAAAGAAAACCTCAAACTTAATCATCACATGTGTCGATCGCGATTGTTTCGACTCTAGCGGCAGAAAATGATAAAAAAAAGAACAGTAAAAGCATCTTACTTACAGTCACCATTCGGTCCACATGCTGCAACTTCTTCATTGCAACAATAACCTGAGATATCCTACCCTTTTTGCTGCCCCATTTGCTTTCGATGGCATAAAACGCCTAAGCCATTAGCGATCTATGAATGATTTGTTCATGAGGTTGACAGCGTCGTCCATGAACTGCATTAACAGTAGCAAGTAAACAAATTAATCATGAAAACATGGAGGATGACTCTCAGTTTCCCTTTCTGATCTTCTACTCTAACCTAATACGACGATGTAATGTTCGTTAGGATCAGAGCAATTAGCAAGCACCATCTAAATTATGCATATAACAAAACTCTGCTCATTTCTCCCAACAAATTATGGGCCTCAAGCCCACCGTTGTATATACTATGGGCCTTTTAAACCCATTATTTGAGAGCTGTAGACCTATGTTACTCGAACTCTTCATCTGTGTCAAACACTCGTGTGGATATAAATAGAAAACTTCAGAGAATTCTAACTATACTCATATCTAATACTCACACCTAAGTCCGATAGCTCTAGATTGCCTTAAGGTGTCACAACATGACTAATTAAAGCAAATCCCATTTTGCCGAATCGACCTCAATGTTAAAGACAAAACCATGGGTTTCTGTTTCATCACAAACATCTCCATCTTTCTACACTTCAAAGCCTTATTAAAGATGCATGCAACGCGATAAGCAGATCATTCCATGTGTGCTCAAAAGAGAAGAGCATCTAAAACTACAGATTTTTACCTTTCCAAGCAGCTTTAGTTCTTTACCGACTGGTTCCAAAAATTTCGTGTTAACTTCAATTGGCCACACCTGTCGATATTGAAAAGAGGAATAAATTAACAAAAATGTGTACCGGGGCAAGTTTTACATTCCGGACAAATGTGAAGGAAGATATTTCAGGAAGATAAAGGGAAGTAACAGTCATCTAAGTTTCACATAGAAGATGAAACCATAGGGTTTATCTTTCGAATTTAATTTGTATTTTTTTGAATTAATGACTAGAGAGACATAGTCAATAAATGGACCAAAGTTAATTAGAACGACGAATAAGACCATGAAATAAAGCAAACACAATATACAAACGTGACACAAGTTTATTTTGCTAAAATCAAATGCAACAGCCAATGTTTTTGAGACGTCTTCGATGGTTCTAACAGCAGCTATTGTGAACTTACAAAATTTCTCCATAAACACTAGTTAATTAGAACGAGGAATAAGACCATGAAACAAAGCAAACACAACATGCAAACATGATACAAGTTTGTTTTGCTAAAACCGAGTGCAACAGCCAATGTTTTCGAGATGTCTTCAAGGGTTCTAACAGCAGCTATTGTGAACTTATAAAATTTCTCCATAAATACTAGATAATTAGAACGAGGAAAAGGACCATGAAACAAAGGTTGCAAACACAACATAAAAACATGACACAAGTTTGTTTCGCTAAAATAGTATGTCACAGCCATCGTTTCCGAGACATCTTTGACGGGTCTATTGGCATAAAAATTCCTCATAAACCCTAGATAATTCTATTCCTAGAAAAGGGCTACTTATGGAGTAAATAAGCTAAACTTCCTCAACTGTTTTTTCATATCAAAACTCCAAACCACAAGGATTCCCTTTAGTTGTACTAAAGCTACGACTTGTTATAGATTATGATAATAGACGGAACCACTGCTACCATTCAGTTCAATCGGGATTTTTTAGATTTTTCAAAATCATCCATGATAATCCGGTGCAATTCAATTTGGTTCTTGGTTTTTTCAGGCTACTTTTGCAGTTTTGGTTATTAGACTTATTTTGATAAAATAGGCTTTGTTTTACGAGTTTTGTGCATTATTTGATAATTTTTTTTAAAAATTCATAAATATTTTTATAAAATTAAATTTTCAAGTAAATAATAAATAACTCCATAGTTTTTCTAAATATATATAGAAAACTTAAATTATTTTTCACTATTCTAAATATAAATGTTTATTTTTACACCATTAAAAAACTAAAATTAATTAGAAATTAAATAAAAAATATAATTTGATTCGAGTAACCATGATTTTTTAATTTGTACTCCAAAAACCATCCAAACAAGTTAGTTCGAATCAGTTTTCCGTTTCTCTAGCTACCCATTTTGGCATTGAATTATTACTTTAATAACATAAATTAAAAAAAAAAAAACCAAAGCAATTAAATACCTTAAGCCCAAGTAATCTAACAGGAGTAACCTGACCAGGAACAATACATTCGGGTCCCGCCGCTTCCACAATAGCCTCAGTCGCTAACCCACTTCCTATAGGATCCGGGTGCTGCAAAAAAAAAAATCAAAACAAAAATCCCCAATTCATTTTCCTTTTTTCTTTAAGAAAAAAAGAAAATACAATTGATTATAAAGGGGATAAAAGAAAACCTTCATGACAGCGATGGCGTAATTGGAATTAGGGTTTTGACGTATACGAAGAACAGGCGAGTGGTGGATTTTAGGAACTGATTTTCTGGCTGAGGCCCGCCATGGAACATCCTTTGGCAACGAAGCTCCGCCTTTCTTCGACATAGTTTTTTCTTAACGACCGAAACGAAAACAAACTATAGGCTTTGGTTCCAAACCTTGATGAAAATCAAGATATTGATAAAAAATGAATGGAAATTAGAGAAGCTGTGGAATATTGTGGATTAGCTTTTTTTTTTTTTTTTTTTTTTCTAGCTGTGGCTTTTCGAAGTTGGTTTTTAAATTTGTTTTGTGGATATGAAAATGATATTATTTTGGTTTTCTTAGAGCTTTTATTTTCTTTTCAGTAATAAAAATAAAAATAAAATTTGCCACTATGTCCCCTATACTTTGATAAAATTTATAATTTAGTCATTATACTTAGAAAATTACAAATTAATTCACTATACTTTTTCAGTTTTGAGATTTCAGTCCGATTGTTAACTTCGTCAAAATTTAATTTGGCATATAAAAGACAAAAAGTAAACATGCTAAACAAATAATTTTCTACAAAAACTCATAATGTCAGTACAGAGTGGAATAAGATTTTTAAAATGAGAAAAATAAGAAGATTCATTTTGTAACTTTTAAAGTAGATGAACTAAATCTCAAATTTTGTACAAGGATAAACAATAATTTTAACCTAAAAATAATTCACATTCTCTCTTTTCAAAACCTTTATTATAACTATTAATTTTGGGTCAAATTCTATAAAAAGTCCTTGTACTATATATTTTGGCAAATTTAGTCCCTCTATTATAATTTAATCATTTATAGTCCACTACTTTTCAAAAAATGGATTTTTAGTCACGAGTCTAACTTTTTTTCCCTTAATTCCATCAAATAATTTAACGATGTTACATGTGCACCGTAGCATTTTTGTACAGGTAAACGAATTGTTTACATATTTAAAAAGAAAACTATACAATATTTATTTTTGTACAAAAAATGCCAAGGTGTATTTACCACATTATCACATGTTTAAAAATTATGCCACCTAAAATTATTTGATGGAATTAGAAAGAAAAAAAAAAGACTTCTGGACTGAAAATACACATTTCAAAAAGTAGAGGGACTAGAAAGGATCAAATTATATTAGAGGAGTTAAATCTGCAAAAAAAGAGCATAATATAGAGACCTTTTATATAATTTGACCTTCAAAAGTCTTTCAAGGATCATTTCCACGTACTTATGTTCGGATATGCATTCAACAAGAACACGAATACTTCGAAAAAAATGGAAGAATATCACTTGCAATGAGAAAGTTTTTAGCATCAATGAACCAACTAAACCAATGCATGTTCATATCCAGCATGCCTGAATTTCAATAATTTGATCCTAATTTTATCTTAAAGAACGAATAAATATTTCAAGTTGTTCTAGCAAATACAAACTAAAATATAAAAGTTGATCCTTCTTTGTAAGAACAACCAAAATATACAAGTTGTTCCTAAAAAATCATTTAATTAGCAGCATGTTACTAACAAAATTCGATACCTTTTTAATTACATCCGTCGCTGTTCTGTTTCGGATGATTAAATTTGAACAAAATATAAATACGTGGAAAGAAAAAGAAAAAGAAGAATACCATCAAAATTGAGAAGGGAATAGCAGAACATCCATCGAGCCTTCCTCTGGCTCGGATTAATCAGTTAGACCATAATCATTCCCACTACTTGCGTGCCGCATCTTCGAGTTTCTTCCATGTCATTTCTCGTTGCTCTGCTACCTCTCTGGCTTTGGCTTGTTTCTCTGCAAGCTGTTTCTGGCACTCATCGACTAACTCAGCGTCCATTTCCGAAAACATTTTCCGTACGTTCACGGTCAACCCATGAACTTCAGTGTTCCAATGACTTTGGATATTCTTCTCCAATGCCTCAAAGATGATTGGTAATATTACCTGTCGGTTCTCAGCGATTAAGCTCACAATGTGCTCGCTATTCCAGAAGAAGAGAGCTCTTTCTGCAACCTGTAATACAAAATGGTCTAAGGGAGAACTGTGAAGAAAGTTGTTATTGTATTACTAAGATCGAAACCAAGTTTTAAAGAAACCAAGAACTCCGTAGCAACCTGCTCGGGTCCAACAATTGTAAACCGTGACCATTGGAATCAAACACTTTTTAATAAAAGTAATCCATTGCGTGTGAAACTTAGCTCAATAAGAATCAGTTAGGTACAATCGAACCATATGGTAAATAAAACGATCATTTGTTGAGAACCATATATCTACTCGTAAATTCTAAAAACAACCAATTGCACGACAATCAAACAGTATCTACAGACAATGAAGAAGACAACCGGAAATCAACTATGCAAGATATTACATGAAGCAAAGGAAATTGATTGTATTTTATAAAAATACCATGAAGGCCTTTGTACTAGGAGTCAAATTGCATTTTATCCTTTTACTCAAAAAATGGGCAAATTAATCTCAGTAAATTAGATCAAAGAGCAAATTGATCCTTCTATTAAAAATTCCATACATTTCTACTGTTAAAAACTGGTCCTTGTACGTCAAAATATGGTACATGTGGCATGCTAGGTGTAACTGTCTGGTTATCCCTTAGCCATGCCAGTTTTTATCGGTAGAAATTGATGAAAGTTTTAACAAAAAGGAACAGTTTGCCCTTTGATCTAACATACAGGGACTAGTTTGCCCATATTTTGAGCAAAGGGGGCAAAATGCAATCTGACTCTTAGTATAGGGGCCTCCATGGTAGTTTTAGTATTGTAATTCTTTATGATTGAATATCAGCTAAAACAAAACCATGACCGAGGAATGCATTCAAATGAGTATAGACACGGCACCATGGGAGAAAACTGATTCTATTGGAGGCCGAGCTACTCTACAGTTTTTTTTTTTTTTAATGGATGCAGAAAGAGTGAAACCGAATGCAAATTGTATAATGTTCAAAATAATACAAAAATCGGCACAACTTTCTGAAAAAAATCAGAAATGATAAAACAGAATGTATGCAGCACATTGCAGCATGAGCCGATGGTTATGCTTCAACAACCACAAGAAGTAACAATGTTCACATCCTAGCAACAATTCCACAATTCTGAATACCAACGCTTCCTAAAGGTGATTCAAGTTCCCAAACCATTGCCAATTTCGCAAAATCATGTTGAAATATTCAAAAGACAAAAGCCATAAAATGAGTTACCTGAAAATGAGGGCTATTAAGGCAACGTGCAATCTTTCGGAAAAGAGGAACCATACATCGTTGGAACTCTGCGGACTGTGTTTCTTCGAGCACTTCCTCGAGTTCCCCGAGGAAGAGAACTTCCTTTTGACAATTAACCAATGGCCAATACTTCAACAGCCCTCTAATAACCATATCAGCCAGCTTATAATCCTTGTCAACAAACTGAACTATACAATAAGACAATTGCTGATGATAATTACCGACCTGTTTAGTCTTATGCAAAGGGATCAATGCTCTCATAAGGAACAATTTATGTTCTTCTCTCATAGGCATTGAGAAGCCATTGATGATACTTCCTAGAATCTCTAAAAGCTCGCCCACACCGCTATGTCTCTCGGTTTCATAGATAAACCTATAGAATATGTTGCTTATGGATTTCCTAATTAAAGGACGATGCACCATGAATTTACCATAAATCCTATGAAGAACCGTTTTTAAGTACTCTCTTTCCCTGAAATCTTCAGTATCAAACAAATCAAGCAGCTTTAAAACAAAGGTATGATCAATGTATCGCTTGGCAACCTTAGTGTCCGTATCAGATGAAACGACGTACCTCAAGAGAAGCTCGTAAACGATCTGTAAATGTTGCCACGAGGGTTCGGAATAGTTTTCCTCTTCGTCGGGATCCACGACGTCCGTCCCCGAGCTCTCGTGAGACGCCGGCGGGAGGCATCGGAAGATGTTGACTCCGACCATCTTGATCATCTCTCCGAGGCAAGCCTCCGCGACTTTGCCTGTACCGGATTGGATGAAATCGACGAGTTCTAGCAGCGTTTGCCGCTTGATTTCTTTTTCTCGGGCTGATTTCAAGGTGTCCGTGAAATCGAATTGGAAGCAACAAATCTGTAATTTCCTCATGAACAGGTTCTGTCTCTCCGCAGCGGGGGATTTTCCGAGTAAAGGCAAGGGTTCCACGTGGGTCATCGGCGGTGGAACGACAGGTTCGACGGTGTTCTGGACTGGTGCACCGACACCGGATTTTGATGTCGGACCCGGCCCGGGTGCACCGATTCCCTTTGAAGATGAATCCGCTGATGAGTCCGATGATTTGGAAGGCTTCCGTTGTCCTCCTTTCTTAAAATTCTTGAACATTTTGGATCGAAACTAATTGAGGATTAGATTTACAAATCGAGATAGAGATTAAGGCAATGAAACGGCATGCATCGAATCAATTCCCCATAAATAACTAATAAAAAATAAAAAAATCGTTTTTAAGGAGCTTAAATTTCCATTAAATCTGTCTCTTTTTCCATAAATTATAGAATTTCGTCACCGTTAATTTGTCGGGAAAATCTGGTAGCGAATCTAACGGCGATGGTGGTCCGGCGACCAATTTAACATTTTGACAAAAAAAAAAAAAAAAAAAAAAAAACAAGAAGGTGAAAGAGAGGACAGGAGAGTGACGAAATAAAAATAATAATTTAATATTAGAATAAATTAATTTCATCAGACATCCTCAAACTATGGGTTTAATTTATAAATTGGTCTCCAAACTTCAAGGCATTCTAATTGAGTCCTCAAAATATTAATATTGTATTAATCAAATCCTTCTGTCAGTCCATCTACTAGCTTGGGTGTTACACACTAGCTCGAACATGACTGAATCAAACCGTAAACACATGTAACTATTATACGTACAAACATAAATCTGCGTGTTCTAAGTATACTTTACATCATATCAGAATTAACATTACGATGACTAATATAATGCCAATAAATTGAGTATTTAATTAAAATATTTTAAAGTTTAAAGAACAATTTAAAATTTGTGTGATAGTTTAAGGATTCTTAGTGAAATTAGTCCATTGTGTTTTTTCTCTTAATCTTCTAACAAAGTGGATAGTTTTAATTTAACTTAATTTAATTTTGTTTTGACATTGTTTCCATACACGTGGCAAAAAGCTAAGAGTCTACAAAATTCTGAGCCCACGATGGACATGCCACGTGGGAAAAAAAGAATGAACGATAAAAAGGTAAAACAACCTTTCAGATCCCTCTATTTTAGGAATTAAATCAAATTAATCCTTCTATTATTAAATTCATCAATTTAATCTTAATAGCACAATCAAATAAAGTCAAATTTTAATAGAGTTAGCATTTACTATTTTTAAAAAATGATATGAAATTTTTTAATTGTAATTCTACTACAAACAAAATCTTATTTGCAAAATTTTTAAAATTTTAAAAATATTAACTCTGTTAAATAATAAATGACAATTTGTTTTAAAAAAAAATAAATGTTAACACATTTAAAAGTTAACCTTATTTGATTCTCATAATAGTAAATAGATTAATTTAATCTAGTCCTTAAAATAAATGGATCTACCAAATAAATTTACCGTAAATTTATTATAATACAAAGAAATTTTTTTAAAACCCCCAAAAAAAACTTTTACATTTATTAAGAAAAATGAAAATTAAAACAACACACACAAAAACCAAATGATTCCCATTTCTAATCTCCTTTTTATCTTTTATTTTTATAGTTGTTTTTCTATATTTTTTTCCCACAAAGCTATCATTTAAGTTCATTTCAAAAGCTAATTCCAACACTCTGGGGTTAATGCATGGTTCCTTTTGTGGTCCTTGCAATAATCATAGACCAAATGGTACCTTTGAACCCATTTCATTGCTTTATATTGTTGCATGGTTAACCTGCCGGATCGATGAGGCGAGGCAGAGACCGGCCGGCACCGAGGTGATGAGTAAGCCGAGCAACCACCAGCTTTGAAATCAGTGAACTTTGCAACAAAGGGTTGGTAATTGTAATCAGCTTTATATTTGCCATCTTCAGTTGCCCATGATGAAGCATCCCATATTGAACCATATAACCACATTGGCCTTAAAGGGAATGTTGCATCACTTTTCCTTTGGTACCTTCTTATGGGCACATCATCTACTAGGAATCTAGATCATAAAATATCATATAAGTAGTAGGGACTAAATAGAATGCCTTTAAAAATAAAAAGAAATTAGTAGGGACTTCGGGCCGAGGTAGGGAAAAGGATTGCAAATGTTGGAATTAGGGATGAATTCAGAAATTTTTTTAGTGGGCCGAAATGAACTATATTTTTTTGTGAGGTTAATGTGCTATTTTATCTTGTATTAACTTATGATATAATTACTTTTGAAATACTAAATAAAAATATTTTCATATTAGGGGTTTAAAGTGCAATTTTATTACATAGTAACTTTCAATTCTATCATTTATTAGGGGATTAAAAAATTATTTTTTTTTCATTTGAAGGGGGCGAAAGCCCTTGCCTACCTTCCTTAGATTCACCCTTGATTGGAATCGAGCCCAAGATTGAATGAATATCATTTCAAAGAGGTGACTACATAAATCAACTAGGCTAAACTATACTGTTGGAGTTTTCTTTTCAATATGTCATTTTTATATAAAAGAGGTCTCGATTTAATGATAGGAGAAGAGGTTGTAAGTTCAAGGACCAAAATGGGAAAAAAAATTCGTCAGATTTTGGGATTAATGTGAGAAAAAATTCAAGAACTAAAGTGAAAATAAGTTATTAAATTTAAGGACTAAATGATAGTTTATCCCTTTCTAAATACTTACATGATTTCCTTAGGACTCCAAAAAATGGCGTAGTGATGAAAATCTTGGGTAGGATCAAACCAAAGATGAAATTTCATTTCCCTTCCGATGATTTCGCCATCTCCACTCCCTCTGATATACACATTTGTCTGCAAAGTATAAGGTTTCCCGAATGTGGTTCCGAGGAATTCAATGTCCACTTCGTCATGGAATCCCGGATGAACTTCACTGTTTGATAGCTGCCATGTGTTCGATCATTTGTCTATTAGAGATCAGCAACACATAGGTATAACTAGAATTTTCAAAAATTTAAGAAAAATTATCTAAAATATCCCGTTTTGTCCCTATCAATATTGTAGCACGTTGCGTTCAGATTATTCTTAATCAAGTTAAGTTAGACTCGAAAAAAGAGAGAAGCTCTCTTAGTGATTATTTCTCTATTTACAAGATTCAAAATCGAGAACATAAAAGATATTGAGTTCTTAAATAGAAAAAAAATATAATTCGATTCGATTCGAATCGAATAATTATGATTTTTATCCTTTAAATTGCAAACTAAACTAAAGAGAATATATTTAATTGCTAAGTTCAAACATAATTCAATAAAAATCAAAGATTTTCGATTTTTTTTTTCAATAAATAAGAATTGAATTCTGACATAGAAAGCTGTAATGACCCCTGCAGTGTAACCAGGATGAACTTTAATAGAGGCACCAAAATAACCCGAACGAAATGGGCGATCCGACTTGAACCCGCTTCCTGAAAAAAAAAAACCAGTAATAAAACAAAGAAAAATATCAGATTTGAATGATCATGATGGTAAAATTCTGGTTTTGGTCCTTCTATTATGTTTAAATTTAGGATTTAATTTCTTTTATAATGATAATAGTTATTCCAAATAATCAACGCTATTACTATTCTTGGAATTTTTCCCCTTCAATGGCGGAATGTCATAGGAGCCAGATAGGGACTTGGCCCTGAGAATTTAAAAAATTTTTATTATGCCATTCAGAGTTTTTGAAAATTTTAATTAAGTCTGTAATTTTTTTTGAAAACTCTAATTAAGCTACCCGAAAGTCTTAAAAAAATTAATTAGACCCTTAAATTTTTTAGAAATTCTCATTAAACATCTCATTTTTAAAAAAAAATTAATTAAATCTCAAAATTTTTGAAAATTTTAATTGGGCTCTTTCAATCGATAATAGTTAACAGTATTTAGTGGTGAATCATGTGTTAAGATTTGGGAGAAGAGGGTCCACTAAAATTTTCAAAGAATATTGGAGGATTTAATGAGAATGTTTAAAAATTTTGGTAGGTTTAATTAAAAATTTTAAAGACTTAATAAGAATTGACAAAAATTTTGAAGGGACTGGATTAAAAATTTTAAAATATTTAAAAGACTTAATAAGAGATTTTAAATTTTTTTGGGGACATAATTAATTTTTTTATAAATACAACTTAAGGGTCTCATTACCATCTACCCTTTGTCCGTATTTAATTATTTGGACTAACTAAAATAGATCAATCAAACTATACCAAATTAAAATATAGTAAAGAAATCTCAATTTTAAGTATAATAGAGGGATTAAAACTACAATTTAACCAGAAAGTTTGAAGCTGGAGCAGCATTAAATTTACTTGAAAATAGCAAAAACAAGCAAACAACAACAACCTGAAGTTCTATCGAGCCAGATTGTTAATGCGTTTTGATCTACACTTTGATGGCTAAAACCCCAAAGGCTTTTAAACGCATAATGAAAGCTCATCGGCCGGAATTTAGTGCTCGGCCAGTATCCCGGCGACGGCGGCGAACCGGCATTCATTGAAGGAAACGATAGCATAAGAAGAAATATTAAGAGAATGGCAGCCATTAGAAAAAGCTTGAAATTAGAGCAAAACCAAAAACTCAAATGTGTTGAAGGAAAATTTTGATTGATTTTAAGCGTATATATAAATGCTAAGGTGGGGTGTGACAAATGCACCGGCAAATTTCGGGTATTTTTTTTGCTAAATTATATTTATTATTAGTAAGTTTACGTTTTAGTCACTTAATTTTAAAAAAATTATAAAATGGTCATTGAATTTATTTAAGTCACTGGATTGTTAAAATCGTTGATTGTGTGACCTTTGATTGCACCTCCTACACCAGTACAAAGCTTTTTTTTTTTTTTCTCTTTCTCTTCTATAGTTCAGTTACTTTTTATGAAATAGCTTTGAACGTTATGAATCTACGAATTAAAATCCAAACACCTTTCTTCTTCGATTCTCAACACTAACTGTTATATAAACTTGGATCTAGAATATGTTCTTTTTATCATCGATGAGTATTGATCCAACCGCCGTACCATTTATCAAATGATTGCTTAGAACTAAAATAAAGCTTTTGAATAGTTTAATGATTATTTTGTAATTTTTAAAGTTGAGTAACTAAAATATAAATTTACTAATAATTTAATGACCTTGAATGTAATTTACCCTATTTTTTTCTCCTTCAACTTCAAGATCTTAGTGGGTCGCACTGTGATTTTTCTTTCAGTCAAAATTTTGTGAATGGAAATGAGAGCTATGGGGTCTTTGTGTTTTGAACGCAGGAAGCTTGTTAAATGGTGTGGGTCATCACATATCTTGCATGGGGACTTGTGTTTGATTTTGATTTTATATTTACTCGGATTTAAAAATGAGTGTCAGATATAAATATATATAATTTCTAGATCGGTTTTTTCTTATAAACTTTGGTTAAGTATATTTATATATAGTGAAGTTCATAATTTTTTACAATAAATCTAAATATATTTGGACAAGATCAATGCGTGATTCTACATACAGTTTACATAAGATGAGACTCAAATTTAGGCTTTTAAGGTCCCAAGACTTGGGGTTGAAAAATAAGATATTGATGTTCGCAAGTTATTCAAGTTCGACTAAAAAAAGGTTCAAATTTGAATAGCTCAATTATGTATTAAGTCGAGCTCAAACTTAAAAATTGATATTCAATCAAGCTTTAATAGAGTATTCAGCCTCCCGTTTGCTACTATTCAAGCTCGACTTGACTTGATTACGTTTAGAGTCACATGAAAACTATTCAACCATGATTGGCTAAATGTTTATATCTTAAATTTTAACATAATAGAGGGACTAAAACTAAAATTTGATCATATATATCATTATTTAAGTTGGGGTCACGAGTTAATCGAACACTGATATAATGAAGAAATGTCATAAAAGCCAATCGTGCATTTATATAGCAATTTTATTTGTATGAATATAATATTATTTTGTATTTTAATTATTTTTATATAATTAAATCTTTATGTATTTTGTGCCCACATAATATCATATAATGAAAATTTGAGATTTTCCACATCGGTCCGGCTTGGGTACGGATCAAAGTCATTTAAATTTATTTGTCTTTTTTGTTTGTTCAAATGTATGGTCTTGGATCCACCTAAAGCAATTTGTATTATAAGAAAACAATATAGTAAGAGTCATAACTGAGATGGAGTGGATAAAAATTTAATATTTACTTCGATTGAGTTTTAGTTCTGTTGGTACCGGTATTGTTGTTAGTGTAAGAGAACGTGAGTTCAAGTGCGCTAAAATGCATTATCCTCTTATTTAAGGGTTGGGGAGGAGCTATGGGTAGTTCTAGACATTGTATCAAAAAATAATCATTGAATATCATTTAGATATTTGATTTGACTCGATTTTAGATTTAATTAGAATTTAATATCGTCTTATCGTATACCAAAATATTAAAAAAAACAAAACCAATCATTGAATATTGTTTTTTAAATCATTACAATAAGACTTGATATATCATTTTGTACTCAAGTTTGACGTTTTTTCTAACGTGGTATATGTGTTTTTTTAGTCCAATTCGTTATCTGTATCTGACAAAAGTTATATATTTTGGTACTCAAATGTAACAATATTATCTTTTTAGTGTTTAATTTGAGTTTTAGGGTTGATTTGATGAAAGTTAATTGCTAATATTAATAGGTTTTAATTTTTCATGATTTTGTTAATAAAATAAATTGAGTATTAATTGTGAATTTGTTTAATTTGTCAAATGCAATCCAATGGATGTGATTTGATTCATATTTTAGAGTTGATATGATAAAAGTTAATTGCTAATATTATTTGTTAATTATAAATTTTCATCAAATCAACTATAAAACCCGAATTAAACACTAAAAATTTAATATTGTTATTTTTTGGTACAAAAATATATAACTTTTGTCAAAAACAAGTATCGGATTGAACAAAAAAAAAACAGAAATACCACATTAGAAAAAGTAAATCCAAACTCAGGTACCAAATTATGAATTAAGCTTTACAGTAATTGCTATTATATGTTAAAAGATCATTATAGTAATAATTGATTTTTGGTGTAGTTAATGATAAATTACATCCAATGCCATTAAATTATTAATAAGTTTACGTTTTGATCACTTAAATTTAAAAAGTTACAAAATGTTACTGAACTGTTAGAAAGTTTTCATTTAAGTCACTAAACTCTTTGAAAGTCCAACTCATGAGCTCCAAGCCATGATTCGACAATCATAATAATGGATCAGTACCTATCGACGAGTAGAATAACATACTTTCAATCCGAGTCTATTTGATGGTTAGTATCGGCAATTAAAAAAGAAAGTTATTTGTATTTTAGTTCGTAAATTCATGATGTTCAAAGCTATTTCATAAGAAAAAATTAAACTGTAGAGGAGAAGAGGAATGGGAGCTTTCGATTGGAGCAACAACGCAAATAAAGAAGGCTTGATTATAACATTTTAAATGGAAAAAAAAAATTTAACAGCCCAGTGATTTAAATGAAACTTTTTGAATAGTTCAATGACCATTTTGCAGTTTTTTGAAGTTGAGTTACTAAAACGTAAAGTTACTAATAGTTTAATGACTTTAAATGAATTTACCCTAATTATTATGATTGATTATAACATTATCACAAGATGATTTAATTGCTAAGTGGTTTTATCATTTGATAGAAACTTGCTGTTGTAGCTTACCCATAGATATTATTAAGATATATTTGCACGTATATATTATATATAATTTATTATAAGAATTAAAATTAAAATTTATATATATATAAAATATTAATAAACCTAAAACGGTATATCAAAACATGTCATTACTGATATATATCAATACTAAAATAAAAACGATACATCCATTGGTACTATTTTAATACACAGTGTGTATAGTGGCGAGGTATAATAAGTAATATATAAATATATAAATATATATTATTGGATATTAAACAATAAAAAAAAATAGAAAATTGAATGTCCAAATTTAAAGGGCAAATTGGGGACATTGAACAATAATGCCACTATTCTGTCGGTAATAGGCTGATTGCCTTGGAGTTTTTTTTTTCTTTAAATATATATTAATTTTAATTAAAATTATTTTTAAAAATACAAAATATATTTTTTTAAAATTTTAAAACTTTCGACCATCCTAGAAATCATGACTAGAAATTGTTTAAAAAAAACCTAATGAATGTGTCAATTGAGTCTTAACTCGATTGGTATGTATATTGTTGTCAATGTAAAAGGACGTGGGTATGAGTGCATTGAAGCGCATTATCCTCCTATTTATGGGTTAGGAGACATTGTGTAAAAAAGAACAAATATGATCAGAATATATAATGAGATTATTTAAAAATATTAAATAATTGAAATTATTAAAACTAAAAATAATAGTTTATATTTAAAAACTATTTTATAACTAAGATTAAATAAATATATATATTTTAAAAGAAAAATTCATATCCCACACTCTCTCACATCTGTTCACCGACCAAATCTATCTCTTCGCCATGAAAATTTGGTATTTTTATTTTTCAGAAAAAGGGAAAAAAATCATGCTAGTTAATATATATATATGTCTGAAATTACCATGTACCAACTTAATAATTTCTACTTTCTTATAATATTTTATAGAAGTTTTTGTACTAAGAGTCATATTATATATATTTTAAAAGATATACAAATTAGTCTTTATATGTCTGATCAAAGAGCAATCTGATCATTCTGTTATAATTTTCATTCATTTTAACAGTTAAAAATTGGTTCATGTACATTTGCATGAAGTATACGAGCACCTTGCGTGTAGTTTCCAGTTGTTCTGTCAGCTACACAAATTTTTAACAATAAAAATAAATAAAATTTTTAACAGAAAAAACTAATTTACTATTTGATCAAACAAATAGGAATTAATTTACCTATTTTTTAAATAAAAGAGGTAAAATGTAATTTTGCTTTTATAACACTTTTACCTAATCTTTTTGTTTTCTAACAGAATCCTTTTTTGTGTCTGATGAGTCAATCCGATGAATACCAACTCGAGTACGGAGCATGCTATAATTTCATGTCTTATATAAAATCCAAACTTCGTGTCGTTTTCGTTTTTTTTTTTTAAAATGAGACTCAAGTAATATGTTTATGGTAAAGCTTTTGTTAAGTTAAATTATGATTTTTGGTTTCATCGGTTCGATAAATTTATCCAATTCAATTGAATAATTTATTTAAAAAAATCAATTCAATCAATCCGAGGTTCTCACATCAACCAGTCTGATCCCTTATTCTAGACTAGCACCTCGATTGATTCATGGTGCTCCCAATCAATCCAATTTAGTTTTAAAATAATAGTTTATGGCTGAGAAGATCGATTTTGGTTTATATTTCCAATTTCAAATGAAGAGTAAATTTAATCCAATTCAAGAAATAAAATTTTATGTCACGACTTAATCCTATCTATAAACAGATCTAATGAAGATGTGATTCTTTGAGGACATTCAAAATATATATTAAAAAATCTTAAAAGAAAATAAACATTCCTAAAGTTGAAAAAAAAAAAAAAAAAAAAAAAAAAAAAAACTATTCTTCCATCCGACACTTACACTTTGTAATATATATTGTATTTGAATTAAAAGATATATATACATATATATTGAACAATACACACTATAAAATCCTTTGCAAGAAGCATGGACCATTGGTAAAACAAATTATGCCCTAAAATGAAAACAAATTACAATGTACGTATATGCGTGTAAGTATTTATGAACACACGTATATATGTATGTATGCATCCAAAGTATCTTTATTCATCGTCGAGTATGCCGGAATCACAACTATGATAGTAGTTATTTCCCAAAAACTTAATCGAACTAAACCGTGTTTTATGCATTTCGCTTAAGAGACTTAACGATCTCCCAAGTGAAATCGGGGTCATCACGTCCGAAATGACCATAAGCCGCGGTCTTTTGGTACCTAAACTTGCCTCCTCTCTTCAAGTCAAGATTGATCGAGATCATTCCTGGCCTAAAATCGAAATTCTTCTTGATTAGTTCCAAAATATCCTTATCCGAGATCTTGCCAGTCTTATACGTGTCGATGAAAACCGACAATGGTTCGGGAACACCGATTGCGTAAGATACTTGCACGATACAACGACGTGCAAGCCCTGAAGCCACAACACTCTTTGCTGCTTGCCTAACAATGTACGCACCACTTCGGTCCACCTTCGTAGGATCCTTTCCCGAGAAGGCACCTCCACCATGAGCGCCCCAACCCCCATAGGTATCAATTATAATTTTCCGGCCAGTGAGACCTGCATCTCCATGAGGTCCACCAATAACAAACCTACCGGAAGGGTTGAGGTGGAAAATGGTTTTGTCATCAAGGTACTTCGCCGGAATAACAGGCTTAATGACATGCTCTTTCAAGTCCGCAGCAATCTTCTCATTGGTGACAGTCTCATCGTGTTGAGTCGAAATGAGAACCGTATGAACACGAACAGGGACCATGGCTCCACCATCATTTTGATACTCGACAGTCACTTGGGTCTTACCGTCGGGCCTCAACCACGGACAAGTCTTGTTCTTTCTTACTTCAGTGAGCTTAGCACCAAGCTTAGTTGCAAGCACATGTGTTAGAGGCATCAACTCAGGTGTTTCATCAGTGGCATAACCGAACATGTGACCTTGGTCACCGGCCCCAATTTCCTCGGGTTTCTTCGTGAGATGACCGTGAACTCCTTGAGCGATATCGGGGCTCTGTTCCTCGATATTTACTAGAACATTGCATTTATCAGCATCAAGGCCAACATCTGCGGATGTGAACCCGATACCTCTACAAGTATCCCGAATGATTTTCTCGTAGTTAACTTTGGCCTTGGTCGTGATCTCACCAAACACCATAACCATGTTCGTCTTTGTGCAAGTCTCGCAAGCTACTTTGCTTTCCGGGTCCTGTTCTAAGCAAGCATCGAGGATGGCATCAGAAACCTGGTCGCATATCTTGTCGGGATGGCCTTCGTTGACGGATTCGGAAGTGAATAGGAAAGTATCCATATCTGCACTTCCTCGCATTCATATCAGATTCGATTAAATTCCACTCGAATGAAAAATTTCGATGAACATAAATAGAATTAGCACAACATAAAGTCATAATAATCTTAAACAGATTAATATTTCAAAGAAACTATCAACACAATTACATGAAAAAAAATTTAAATCCTCGTACTTTTCCGATTTAATACTTTTCATCATCGTTACACCACGTAATCATACCGATTTTAAACAAAATGCAGCAAAACAAACGTCACCTAAGAAATTAAATCAAGCAATTTTTTGGATTGATTAGTAATATGATCTTTAATTTGGTCTTTAGTAAATAAGAACAAATCAGATCTAAAGACAAAATGTAGAACAAATTCAAATTAAAATCCGAGAGAAAAATTAAGAATCAGAGTTACCTTTTTGCTGAGATGATTGAGAAACTAAACAGAGATGAGAATCGAGATTGATTTTTTTTGGGGGGGGGGGGAATGAGATTAACTTATAGGAAATTATAAAAGATGAATCGTATTGATGATTCTCCGCTCTTTTCGGTGGCTTGGATCTTCCATTGCTTTATCTTTTTTCCCGGTGTTCAAAAACATGTTATCCACTGCTTTTTAAAAATGGATTTGTACGGTAATCTTGAGCGTTCAAAATTAAGAACAGATTTGGCTAAGAACCAAAAAAAAAAAAAAGGAGGGACGAGATGAGATGAAAAATAGCAGATGTGGAATGCTTGGGTTTAAGCTTGTCAAAGCTCAATAATAATGGCGGAAAAACGGATCTGACCCGCACCGACTACATTCTAACGTGGATCCAGGGGAACCCCGTGCATGTTTTTTTTTCTCCCCAGTCCCCTGTTTATAATAAGCCAGAGAGCTTACTCGAGCTCTCGAGTTCAAATTTAGGTACCAATTTAAAATAGGGTTAATGTACCATTCTGTATCTAAATTTGGCTTCAAAGTTCAATTTGGTATCTGAGATTTTTTTTTGTCTCAATTTAGTACCTAGTTTGACTTCAAAGTTCAATTTGATACTCAGTTCAAACGAAAAAATCAGTACTAAATTAAACGTTAAAGTCAAACTTAGGTACCAAATTGGGAAAAAATAAACCTCAAATATCAAAATGAAAAAAATTTAGGTACCAAAATTAACATTGGAGCCAAACTCAAATGCCAAAGTGGGAAAAAAACTTAGGTACAAAATTGAACATTAAAACCAAATTTAGATGTCAAATAGTATATTAGCCCTTTAAAATATGGGTCATGGTTGGGGACATTCAATGAAATTTAACAAATTTTTGTGTAAAATACACATGTAGTCACCCAATTATTAGTAAATTTCTTTTCAGTTACTTAATTATAAAAAAGTTACAAAATGATTACTCTATTATATAATTTTATCTTTTTTGGTCACCAATTGTTAAATAGCTAACCGAAGATGGTGTGAAAGCTTTTTAAGATTGGAAGAATAGCAACTTTAACCCTCAATATTTACACATTGTGTAACTTGGTCTTTTTCTTTTCTTTCCTTTTGTGACCATTTCACCTAAAAAACTTTAAAATAAATAAATTTATCAACTAAATTTGATAAAAATACAAAAAATAAAAACACTAAAAAAACTAAGATAATAATTTTCATCTTTTTCATTCTTTTAGATTTATTCCTCAATGTCATAAAAAAAAGAAGAAGCAAAACTATAAAAAAACCGATAAAATTATATAATCTGTGAATGTTGAAGGTTAATTTGTATAAATATTAGGGTTAAAGTTGTGATTATATCAAAGTTAAAAGTTATCAAGTTATCTTTTTGTTAGTAATTTAACTGCTAGTGACCAAAAGATAAAAAAGTCGAATAGTTGGGTGACCAAAGATAAATTTAGTAATAGTTGGTTGACTACCAATGTAGTTTACCCATTTTTTTTTTGTAGTTTTGGATTGGTTAAATTTTGTTATTAGTCATTGTACTATGTGTAACTTGTGGATTTAGTCCATGTACTATAATTTGGTAAATTTTGATCATGTATATTTTGAGTTATTATTTTAGTCTATTTACTTTTTGAAATCTAAAATTTAATCGTAACCCAAAATAGTAGCAGTTAAATCATCTGGGTTAACTTCTATTATTAGTTATGTACTATGAGTGAAGTTGTAAATTTAGTTTGTGTTTTCTAATATGATCATTCTAAGTTCTTATGCTTACCAAGATTTGAAATTTTGGTTAAACGACAATCGTTAAATCAAATAATTAGTGTTTTTTTTTTTAGTAATATGAGGAAATAACAAGTTGACGTGACAGTACACATGTGATAGTATGTTTACCAGAAGAGGTTTTGGAATTAATAGAAATTAACTTTATATTTAACAACTACCATTTGGTCAAGATCGGAATTTCAAATTTCAAAAAGTATAAAACTAAAATTGAAAAAATTAAAATATAGGGACTAGATTCATAACTAACATATAGTACGTGTACTAATAGCAGAATTTATCCTTTCGTGTTGGGCTTAAAGGCCCAATTAGAAAGCTAGCAGTAACTAAATAGTACTCCAGAGCATGGTATATAGGATCTTTTATTTTTGGTTTAATATGTCATTTGGTTCCTGTCTTTGGTTTTTATTTTCATTTTGGTACCTAAGTTTTTTTCCCACTTGGTACCCAAGTTTGGCTTTAATTTTCAGTTTGGTACCAAACCAAACGATATCATGTAGCTCAATGAATGTTTGACACGTGTGTTATAGTTTAAAAAAATAGGTACTTAATTGGGTAAAAAAAACTTCGGTAGCAAATAAATTTAGGAACTTGATTGAGACAAAAGAAAACTAAGTGTCAAATTGAAAAAAAAACTTAGGTACCAAAGCCAAACTTAAGTACCAAATTGAGACTCAAAACAAATACTTAGTGCCAAATTGACCATTAAAACCAAATTTAGGTACTAGATAGTATATTAACTCTTACTTTTTAGGGTAAATTCCACTAATAGTCACCTAACTATCGATAAATTTCTTTTTTGGCCACCCAACTATGAAAAGTTACAAAATGGTCACCAAGCTCTTCAATTTTGTCTTTTTTTTTTTTATCTCTAGCAAGGTAACATAAAAAATGAAAACACCCAAATATCCAAGATAGTTTAGGCGACTAAAAAGGACAATTGAATAGTGGAGTGATCATTTTGTAATTTTTTATAGTCAGGTGGATAAACAAAGAAATTTACTAATAGTTGGATGACTACTAGTGTAGTTTACCCTTAAAATATACCGTTAAGTAAAATCTCTATAAATAAAACCACATAGTACTTTTTCACTGCATCTACCCTTCACTCTCACCTCTTTCGAATTTATATTTCGCTCGATCCGTTTTATATATAAATTTTCAATTTCTCAAATTTCCCTAATTTTCCCTCCATTTCCGTTGACCCTTTTTTTTGGAAACTCTTAAAAACCTCTAGGAAAGTTAAATTCATTGTTGGGTTTTCGTTTTTGTGTTGCTTGCGCTTCAGATTCTGGCTTTGTTTCTTTGGGTTTCAGCCCAAAATTTGTTGTTTTTTTACCCATTGGGATTCTTGGATGACTGGTAAGGTTTCAAATTCTGTTCTTTGTATACAATTTTGATTCTTTATTTTTTTTATATGTAGAAAAAAAAGTAGAAATTTAGACCATTTCTAGGGTTTCTTGGAATCAGCTGTTATACTCTGTTAATTTTGCTTGTTTCTTGAGAAAATTATAGATTGTAAGAAAATGAAACTTTACAATTAAGAAAATAGAAGAAAATGAGTAATTTAGTTTGGGATTAATGGAATGAAAGAAAGAAAAAATGAGATAATGTGAGAATTCTGAGTGGAGAAAGGAAAAAAAAAAGAAAGCTTTGAAATTTGATATGAGTTTTTGAATATGAGCCATGGAGGTGTGGAGAGTACAAGAGATACGAAAAAGGACGAAGAAAGGCGTAGCTCCTTGTCGGGAAGACCAAAAGCTGATGATTTCGGGAGGTCGGTTTCGAAGATTGCGGTGGCACAGATTTGCGAGAGCGTCGGTTATCAGGGATGTAAAGAGTCCGCTTTGGAGGCTCTTGCTGATATCTCAATTCGATATCTCTGCGACTTAGGGAAAAATGCTAGTTTTCATGCTAATTTAGCTGGTAGGACTGAATGCAATGTGTTTGATATAACTCGAGCTTTAGAAGATTTGGGGGATTCACATGGGTTTCCAGATGCTTCAGAGGTTGGGAATTGTCTTGTAGGCTCTGGTACGGTTAGGGAAATAGTTCAATTTGTGGATACAAAAGAGGAAATCCCATTTGCTCAGCCGGTGCCTAAGTTTCCGGTTATTAGGAACCGGAAACTGATTCCGAGTTTCGAGCATATGAAAGAAACCCCTTCTGGGAAGCATATCCCGAGTTGGTTGCCGGCATTCCCTGATCCCCACACTTATAATCATACACCTTTGTGGAATGAGAGGGGATCGGATCCTTGTGCTGATAAGATTGAGCAAGCAAGGCAGCGGAGAAAGGCTGAGAGGGCTTTGCTGAGGTTGCAACAGAGACTGGTGTGTAATGGTTCTACTGGAACTTCATCTTCCACGGTTTTGGATGCTAAAACGGAAAATATACAAGAACCTAGAAGTAACCCTTTTCTTGCTGTCCCACTGCAACCTGGGGAGAAAGATGTTTCAGAGTTTGTTTTGCCAGCTAAGCTTTCCAATGAACCAAACAACGATGATCGTGTTTCTTTACTAGAGGCATTTGTCCCCGCCATTGAAGCAATGAAAACCGGCCCATCTAATGGATTAGATAACGAAAAGATGTTCCTGCCTGAGAAAAGGCCTGCTGTTCAATTCAAATTCAAAACCGGCAAGAAAGTCTTGGGTGAGTTGCTAGATTTGAGCTTGCAGAAGAAGGGTGAGAGGAGCTCAACATTCTTTTTACGTGATGAGGAGCGGGATGATAAGAAGAGGAGAGCCGAGTTCATTCTTAGACAAACTACGGAATATCCGATGGAACTTAACCAGTCTTAAAAAGTGTATGTTAGGTAGTTCTTTATAGAAATCTCGTATTTTTTGGTAACTGATCGATTTAACGGGATGTTGATGCTTTATCCTTGGATCATGCTAACTATTGTTCTTGCATGGATTATAATCACACCGTTGGGAGACTCACTCTAACAGATTTTCGAGGTATGAGAACTAGTTTCAATTAATTCTTTAGTAATGAGGTTCCTATTTCTTCACCATTTGTGTTGTACTGAATATTGATACACTTACTTTTTACATTGGTTTCATGCACTGTATTTTTTTTAACCAACATGTAGTGAATTGTATTTGTTTACGATACCGTTTCAAGTTAAGCCAATTTATGCTCTTCGTAAGCTCCTTTTGAGGGGAAAGAGCTTATGTAGTGGATGCTGATTAATGAAATCTGACTCATCACTTGATTTTAGGCTGCAGCAAAGTAATTGTTTAAGCTTTGCTCGAATCCCTGATTATGTCTATTCAAGTTTCGAAAAAATGAATGCCTTTGCATGTTCTTATAGGCTATTGTCGAAAAGGAAGGATTACTTGTTTCCCTAGACTCATTTAAACAACATAATAATGTAAAATAGCCATAGGGAAATAGCTTATGCTGTGGATGTTGATTAAAGAAGTTTCCGACTCATCACTCAAATTTAGGTTCCAGCAAAGTAATTATTTGAGCATTGCTCTAATCCCTGATTATGTCTGTCGAAGTTTCTAAAAAACAAATGCCTTTGCATATACTTATAGGCTATTGTCAAAAAGGAAGGATTGCGTTAGTTTTGTTGTTTGATTTATTACAAATGAACCAATCACATTGCTATACAGACATAACACTCTCTAGAAAAGAATGTTTAGAACCTAGAAACCGATATCTTTACGAGTAGCAGTGTGAATTCATGACTTGTATGCTTTTATAATGACATGTTTTCGATGTCTAGTTGATCGAAACCATATTCATGTTCAGCTGCATATTATGAACTTGAATGAATGAAGCATGTTGCTATACAGACGTAACACCCTCTAGAAAAGAATGTTTAGAACCGAGAAATCAATGTCTTTACGAGCAGAGATGTGAATCTGTGACTTTGTATAGAGCACCCCTTTTGATTGAAGCCATATTCATGTTCTGCTGCATATTATGAATTTGAATGAATGAAACACATTGTATACCGGCGTAGCACCCTATATAAAAGAATGTTTAGAACCCAGAAAACGATGTCTTTACGAGTAGGTATGTGAATTCATGACGCATATGCTTTTATAATGAAATGTTTTCAGTGTCTAGAGCACCCTTTCAATTGCAGTCATATTCATGTTCTGCTGCTTATTATGAACTTGAATGAGTGAAGAACGTTGAATGCTGACGTAACACTCTCTAGAAAAGAATGTTTAGAACCTGGAACTCAATGTCTTTATGAGTAGCGATGTGAATTCGTGACTCATATGCTTTTATACTGAAATGTTTTCGACGTCTAAAGCACCCTGCTTTATATTATGAACTTGAATGAATGAAGCACATCGTTTAACCGACGTAACACCCTCTAGAAAGGAATGTTTAGAATTTAGAAACCAATATCTTTACAAGGAGCGGTGTGAATTCATGACTTTTATGCATTTATAATGAAATGTTTTTTATGTCTAGTGCACCCCTTTTGATTGAAGCCATATTCATGTTCTTCTGCATACTATGAACTTAAATGAATGAAGCACGTTGCTATACCGACGTAACACCCTCTAGAAAAGAATGTTTAGAATTCGGAAACCAATATCTTTACAAGTAGCGGTGTGAATTCATGACTTTTATGCTTTTATAATTAAATGTTTTTTATGTATAGTGCAACCCCTTTTGATTGAAGCCATATTCATGTTCTGCTGCATACTGTGAACTTGAATAAATGAAGCACGTTGCTATACCGTGGTAACACCCTCTAGAAAAGAATGTTTAGAACTTGAAAACCAATGTCTTTACGAGTAGCGATATGAATCCGTGACTTATATGCTTTAATAATGAAATGTTTTTGATGGCTAGAGCACCCTTTGGTAAAAGTATCACGGAGGCCTTTGTATTAGGAGTCGGATTGTATTTTGTTCGTTCTAATAAAAAACTAGACAAATTAGTTCTTGTACGTTAGATCAAATAGCAAATTGGTTCATTCTATAAAAATTTCATTCAATTGTACTGTTAAAAACTAGCGTGGCTACCGGAATAGTTAGATAGGGACACGTCATGTGTACCTTATGCTAATTTACAATACTAGTTTTAACGGTAGAAATGAATGAATAGTTTGTTTTTTGATCTAACGTACAAAGATTGATTTGTTCTTTTTTTTAATAGAGGAAGCAAAATGCAATGCTATTCCTAACATTAGGATTTTCATGGTACTTTTAACAGCACCCTCTTGATTGAAGCCCCATTCTTGTTCTGCTACATATTATATAAACTTGATAGTTGTATTGATAAGCTTTCATTGTTTGTTTTATGGTTTTATGTGTTTTTAATGGAAATGGTCGAGCCCTCATACGAGGAAACACCATTTTCTTTTTTTGGTTTAATTTTGAATTTCATCCCTCTATAAAAATTGAGAAGTTAGTTCATCTATTTTAATTTAATTTATCATAATTTGATTTTCAAACTAATGGCAATTTTTTTTGCAAGGAGTTGGCAAACTATAAGCAAAACTTAGCGGGTTTAAGTTTGTGTTTATTGGTCAAGTTCTCAATTTTCACAAGGGGTGAGGATCAAATTTTTATAAATTAAAGTTAAAAGGATTAATTTCTTACGTTTTTGTAAATTAAAGGATTAATTTTAATGGTTGTCTCGGTTTTGAAGTTTTCAAAGCTTTTGTAGAAATTTTATTCTTTGCTGTCCCTTTTTGTTTTACTTTTAAAAGTCATGTAACTAACGTTTTATTTTTAAAAATTTTCATTTTAGATTATATGACATAATAATTTAAGTTTCATTTTATGGTTAAATTAAAAAAAAAATTAAACAATTTTGATAATGAAAGGATTTGATTGATATAATATCGATAATTTAAAGATGTAATTAGAATGTTTTAAAATTTAGTGACTAATTTAAAATGGGAGTCATAGTTTGAGGATGTTTATGCAATTAATTCAAGTTTTCAGCTGATTTAAAAATATAAAAAAAATGGTGTTTAGATAGTTATTTATGACTCAATGATGGAAGATAAATTTGATTTTATTTTTTGGATAATGATTTATTTGTCCTTTTAACTTTATAAAAAAAGTCATTTTAGCTATTCATTTAAATTTTCATCTCTTTTAGCCTTTGAACTTATTTTTTTAAAAAAATTAAGTAATTTTTATTTTTTAAAGTTTTTTAAAATTTTAAAATTAATTAATTGTTGATGCGGTAATTCATGTGTATGTTATATTAACAAAGTTAACAGATGTTAAGTGATCCATTCATTTTGGAATCATTTGATAGATAATGTAAATTTATGGATTAAAAAGACAAAATTAAATAGATGACAAATGATTTTTTTCTTTTTTGAATAATGTTGGAGGACAAATAAATCATTTTACTTTTATTTTTTTTAAATTTATATTCAAAATAAGTTATCTCTTTACTTTTTTAAATAAATAAAGCATCCAAATTATTATATAAAACAATTCAAAACAATATAAAATATTATTTTAATAAAACTAAAATTATGAAATAAATAAGTTAAAAAATTTGAAGATTTTTTTTATTATCAAATTATATTATATACTTATTTTTCACTAACATAACAAATAGATATAAGTTCAGCACTTTTATAATTTTGTTATAGAAAATTTTAATTTTAATTTTATCAAACATCACTTAAAATTGTGTCCAAATTAAGTTTTAAGAACTAAATTAATAAGTTATGCCTAATATGGGGACTAATATCATTATTTGACCACTTTTTAACTTATAGGTTGGGAATAAACTTTATTTCTTTTTTTCTTGAGAAAAGCAAATTATTTTCTTTCCCAACAAGAAACGGAGGATCCCTTCATTGATAAATACTCTCCCTTTATATTAATACCCCCCAACGCCCCTGTTCTTCGCTCAATTCTTCAGATCCCACACATTAAGCAATCAATTTTAAACAAAGCCAACACCGAAAGGCAAGCTCTTCATTGTTTCTTATTTTTGGTTCTTTAATCGACCAAAAACTATGTCGAACCAAGCTGAATCTTCTGATTCGTAAGTTCCCAGATCTTGTTTTCCCTTTTACATCAATGGGCTCGTTTTAGATTTTGATAGTCTAATGCCTATTTTTTGTTTTTGGGTGTTTCAGGAAAGGGACTAAGAGGGATTTTAGTACGGCGATCTTGGAAAGAAAGAAGGCTCCCAATAGGCTCGTTGTTGATGAGGCGATCAACGATGATAACTCCGTTGTTTCCATGCATCCTGACACCATGGAAAAGCTCCAGTTGTTTCGCGGTGACACTATCCTCATCAAGGTTTCTTCTTTGGAATATGGCTTTTTTATGCCCTTATTGTTGGATTCTTTATTAATGATGATTTGTTTAAGTTAGCTGTTCGTTGTGTTTAGATTTGGGGCATTATTGGATGAATGACGAGTCTCATTGGCTCTTTCTATGCTGTTTTGAGTTTGATAATCAATTTTGGACTAAATCAAAATTTTATTATTTTGAAGGGGCCAATATGCAATTTTACTATCTATTAACATGTAAAGTTACAACTTTTGAAGGGGGCCCAAAGCATAAATTTCCATTCTAGGAGCTCCCAAAAAAAAACCAAGGCCGCCCCTGTTGGTTGGGTGTGTGATGGGAGTTATTGTAGGCTGTTTACGTGATTATTATAGCTTTTATTTAATGCCCCCTTCTTATTGGATTCTTTTATTATTGTCCTTTCTGGTTAATGAAGATTTGTTTATGTTTAGCTGTTTGTTTTGTTCGATGAATGATTCAAATCAATATTCAGTTCTGGTCTCTCTTTTGTTAGGTTTGAATGTGTGATGGACGTTATTGTAGGCTGTTTACATGATTTTGTTGCCAAGAGGGTCAATATCTTTACCGAGGAACACGTAATATTGGTGTAGACTGCATTGTTGAATCGAAGCTTGTTTTTTATATGGCATGAATGGTCACTGGAATTGCGATTCTTATTATAAATTTCTACTGTCGTTTTACATTTGTTCTTTTGGTCTGTAGGGAAAGAAGAGGAAAGATACTATCTGCATTGCTCTCGCAGACGACACATGTGATGAACCGAAGATCAGGATGAATAAAGTTGTCAGGTCGAACTTGAGGGTTAGGCTCGGTGATGTCGTCTCTGTGCACCAGTGTCCTGATGTTAAGTATGGAAAACGTGTGCACATCTTGCCCGTGGATGACACTATCGAAGGGGTTACTGGAAATCTTTTTGACGCCTACCTTAAACGTGAGTTTATTCTCGTAATTTTGATTAAATAACATAAATTAGCCGATAATAGATTGGTTGATTACATTACTTTTCAATTCTTAGAGTGCACTTATAATTTTAAAGGCATTTATTCTCACGGGCTTAAGCATTCATTGAGTTTGCCTTTCTTTCTTGTACATGCATTTGTGATATTAAAAGGTAAAAACACCTTTTTAGTCCCTCTCAATTTTTATATTAAGCAAATTGGTCCCTCTTAAAAAAATTTAAGCAATTTAATTTTTGTCAATTTCGAAAGTGAGCAAACTAAGGATAAAAATTTTGAGCAATTTAACTTAGCCTTCAATGTTTATATATTCTATGTAAATGTTGCCAAAATTACTCAATGTCGAAATTAAGAGGGATATAAGAGGTCTTTTAACCAATATTTAAAATGATTTTATATGCCGCCTTTGTTGTTTGTTTCTTTCGTTGTCTTTGTATCGATATAATGGACTCATGCCTTGGTGACTTGATAATATGCATGGACTTGTCTCATGATGATACTAAATGCTTGATAACCTAATTGAGGGTTCAGTTTAATGTTCAATTATCGATATTGTTGACGTTAAATACTGACATGGAAGCTTCACATTTACAGCTTACTTTCTTGAAGCTTACCGCCCAGTGAGGAAGGGTGATTTCTTCCTTGCTAGAGGTGGAATGAGAAGTGTAGAATTCAAGGTTATTGAGACCGACCCTCCCGAGTACTGTGTGGTTGCACCTGACACTGAGATATTCTGTGAGGGAGAGCCTGTAAAGAGGGAAGATGAAAATAGATTAGATGAGGTCGGTTATGATGATGTTGGTGGAGTACGGAAACAGATGGCTCAAATTCGGGAATTAGTGGAGCTTCCGTTAAGGCATCCACAACTCTTTAAATCAATTGGTGTGAAGCCACCTAAAGGAATTCTGCTTTACGGACCTCCTGGATCAGGAAAGACTTTGATTGCCCGTGCTGTTGCAAATGAAACCGGTGCTTTCTTTTTCTGCATCAACGGTCCAGAAATCATGTCGAAGTTGGCTGGAGAGAGTGAAAGTAATCTCCGAAAAGCATTTGAAGAAGCAGAGAAGAATGCTCCGTCCATTATATTTATCGATGAAATTGATTCGATTGCTCCCAAGCGAGAAAAAACGAATGGTGAAGTTGAGAGGAGGATTGTTTCTCAGCTTTTGACACTAATGGATGGGCTTAAATCCCGGGCTCATGTTATTGTTATCGGGGCCACAAACCGTCCTAATAGCATCGATCCAGCTCTTAGAAGGTTCGGAAGATTTGATCGGGAGATTGATATTGGTGTCCCCGATGAAGTTGGTCGCCTTGAGGTGCTTCGTATCCACACAAAGAACATGAAGCTGGCTGAAGATGTAATGTCAAAAACCAAAACTTATTTTCTTTTTACTGTCTAAACAAGTACCGAATCTAATGTATTTCCTGATTTAATGCCAGGTTGATTTAGAAAAAATTTCGAAGGAAACCCATGGTTATGTTGGTGCAGATCTTGCAGCTCTTTGTACCGAGGCAGCATTACAATGCATCCGAGAAAAGATGGATGTGATTGACCTGGAAGATGATTCGATAGATGCTGAGATATTAAACTCTATGGCAGTCACAAACGAACACTTCACGACTGCTCTTGGAACAAGCAATCCATCAGCTTTGCGTGAAACTGTGAGTTTAAGCAAGATGCTTGATATTCAGATTCATTGCCGATTATGTTCTTTTGATGTCAGTTCGGTTTCTAATATTTTATTTTTCTTGCTTTCAATCAGGTTGTTGAAGTGCCCAATGTCAGTTGGGAAGATATTGGAGGCCTTGAGAATGTTAAGAGAGAGCTTCAAGAGGTAATACCGGTGTTGGTTACTACTCGATATTCTCTTCTTTCTATCTTTTTAAATTCCTTCAGAAAAATTGGGATTAATTTGTTGCTTTGTTACGTAGACGGTTCAATATCCAGTGGAGCATCCCGAGAAGTTTGAGAAGTTTGGGATGTCACCATCAAAGGGAGTGCTATTCTACGGCCCTCCTGGATGTGGGAAAACCCTTCTGGCCAAAGCTATTGCAAACGAATGTCAGGCAAACTTCATTAGCGTCAAGGGTCCGGAATTGCTCACAATGTGGTTCGGAGAAAGTGAGGCCAATGTTCGTGAAATTTTCGATAAGGCTCGCCAGTCTGCACCTTGTGTCCTTTTCTTTGATGAACTTGACTCAATTGCTACTCAGGTATGTCGGATTAACTTCTAGCAACAAGGCATGTCAGTTTGACTTTGTGTACATGGTTCAGGTTTTTTATGTAACGGTGATTCCTGCTATATATTGCAGAGAGGAAGCAGTGTCGGAGATGCAGGTGGTGCTGCCGATAGGGTTCTGAACCAACTTCTTACCGAGATGGATGGCATGTCTGCCAAGAAAACTGTTTTCATCATCGGAGCCACCAACCGACCAGACATTATAGATCCCGCACTTTTGCGGCCAGGTCGTCTCGATCAGTTAATCTATATTCCCCTCCCCGACGAGGAATCTCGTCATCAAATCTTTAAGGCTTGCTTGAGGAAGTCACCACTTGCAAAAGAAGTCGACCTCCGTGCTCTTGCCAAATATACTCAAGGCTTTAGCGGTGCTGATATTACCGAAATTTGCCAACGTGCATGCAAATATGCCATCAGAGAAAACATTGAGAAGGTAAAACGACTTTTCATGTTCCCTCTGCATTAGTCAATGATGAGCTAGATCCAAGGTTGTTTGAACCGAACCAGACTGATTGGATCGTGAACTGGTTGGGGTGCCGGTCCGGAGGGGGCATTGAACCGGGCAGTTGAATTGGAATTTTTTTTTTTTTTTTTTTTTGAAGTTTCAATGATTTTTTTAATCAAACCGGATGAATGACCAGTTGAATTGGTGGCTAGACTAGTTTAACTACCGACTCGGTTCTAAAATCTTCGGCGAGACTCTTAACTTTATGTTTGTTTTACAGGACATTGAGAGAGAACGGAGAAGAAGGGAGAACCCCGAAGCCATGGAGGAAGATGTGGATGACGAAGTGGCAGAGATCAAGCCAGCGCATTTCGAGGAATCGATGAAGTTTGCTCGGAGGAGTGTGAGTGATGCTGATATCCGAAAGTACCAAGCATTCGCACAAACATTGCAGCAATCGAGGGGGTTCGGAAGCGAATTCAAGTTTGCTGAAACCAGTTCCAGGGCTGCAACATCTGATCCTTTTGCAACTACAGCTGGTGGAGCTGATGAAGATGATCTTTACAGTTAAAATTGCTTTCATTTGAGGGTTTCTTTTTTAAATTTTTTTTAATTTAATCCTTTATGGTAACAATTATTGAACTAAAGGGAGCCTTTGCTCGTGGCTTAGCCATTGGAGTCCAAAATAACTGTTTTTGTTGTTTTTGGAACTGAGAATTTTACAATTATCTATTTTTAAATCAATTTAAAATCGTAAACATGTTAAAATTGTTGCATTAACATATTTTTTTCTATAATTTCTTATATTGTTTAGGATTGGTATGTCATGGAAATTATTTTTTACAAATTATTAAATATTTATTTCTAGGGTTCAAAATTTAGGGTTTGATCAAAATTTATAAATTTGAAATGGAAATAATTGTTATTTTGATTTTAATATATATATCAAATTATTTAGTTCACTTCTATTTTTATTCCATATCTTTAAAATTATTATTTTATTGTTTATATTATATAAAACATTTAATTTTTCATAAAAGAATATTTATAATTTACTCATGATAATTTTTTGTCGAAATTAAAGATTAAATCTTTTTATCTCGATTATAATTTGGTGTTTCTTATCTAAAATTGACAGCTGTTTATAAATTTGTAAAACAATTTTAAACATTTGATTGAAACTCAGATTTATTAGGTTTTAAAATAATAAAATTTCAAATTGGATTATTTATAATTTATAAAATTTTTAAATTAATAATGGTAATACTCTCTAAAAATAATAAAAAAATTAATTTAATCTTTAAAAAATTATAAAGATACAGATTGTTAAAATGATAAATTTTTTTATTATCGTAAAAGTATACAATTTAATTTTGGACCTCAAAAAAGAAATTTTCGGGCTCCACCACTGCGTGTAACGAAATAATTGATGCAGCAACTAAATTCAGGGTCCAACTAAGACATATTCTTTTACGTGTCAATGGGTACTTATCCACTGTATCAAATGTCGAATCATCGATTAAAGTCGGCTAACCAAGGTTTTTTAAAAAAATAAACCTTAATAGCTCAATGGCTTCAATAAAATTTTTGAATAGTTCAATGACTTAGATGAAAACTTTTAAACAGTTCAGTGGTCATATTGTAACATTTGAAGTTGGGTGGCCAAAATATAAACTTACTAATAGTTTAGTAACTTTACCCGTAATTCACCCATAAATTTATTGGGACCACCCAATTAGATAAAAACTTCGAGTTCATGAATGAAAACTTTTAAATAGTTTAATGATCATTTTATAATTTTTTAAAGTTGAGTGATAAAAACATAAATTTACTAATAGCTAGTGACTTTTAGTGTAAATAACCCATAATTTATTGTGACAACAACAGTCATTCGACATGTGAATTGTGATGTGATCATTTCGAAGCCTACAAAATATATAACATATTGATGTCATTTCTCATGTTTTAGTCATAACAATAATTGAGAAAATATTAATTAATTAATTTCCAAAACTGGAAAATTAAAGTTTTTCTTCTTTAAATGAGTGTTTGGAAGTCCAAAAGTAACATGATTCCACTTGATTACATATTGTCTGAAGACTAGAAATTTTATACACTTCAACGCTATCATAAAATCAAAAAAAAAATTAAAATTTTTCGAAACTGTGATTAAGTGTGTTATGTATGTATATAAAGACTTCAAAAAAATTTAATTTTTTCCTTTTTATTTTTAAAAAATATTATTGTCGATTGAGTCTTAACTCGATTCGCGTCGATATTATTGTCACTATAAAAGGACATGCATATTATCCTCCTATTTACGGGTTAGGAAGTGATTATAAGTAATTCTAAGTATTAGATCAAAAAGAGCAGATTAAGGACTTCCATATATACATATATATATATTTATATATATATTAGAGATCTATTTAACTACAAAAATAATATAAAAGTTTGTTTAAACAATATATAATAATTTAAGGGTTTTTTTAGTATATTTGCCCAATTCAATTATTTTTTTAAAATATTAATTTCGATTAAATTAAAAATAATTTTGATAATGAGATTGTTTATTATGATGTTGTCATAAACAACAAAAACAGAGACGAAACAAGGTTCGAATATCAAGCAAAATGCTATACAAAACTCAATCAAGGGAAGTAGCTAAAAAAAAATTTTCGAACCTAGAATTAAATCTTATAGTCCTATAACAGTTAAAATGTAATTTCACAAATTTAATAGTTTATATTTTTATAATTTTTAAAAGATTAAATCAAAATCTTACATTTTTTAAGGTTAAGGTGTAATTTTATCATTTATTAAATTAAAATTATGTAAAACTTAAAGGGCCAAAAGTGAAATTTTACATTTTAATAAAAACTTTTTTTTTCCTCGAGATTTAAAGGAAAAAAAGAAAAATTCATACAAAAAAGACTATATAATTATTTTTTTCCCTCCTCTTACCATTAAATTCAGTAATGAAAAATACTTCATTTAATTGCACATCAAAAAAAATAAAATTGCATTTCCAATTTTTTTAAAAAAAATCAAGATTCGCCGCCGTTTTCCCGCGAACAGAGAAGCATTGCTATACAACGCCGGAGGATGTAGAATTTGGTTCGCTGTTTCTTAACCAAATGGCCGCACTTTGCACCGACGGATCTACAAGGCTCACACGTGTGCTTGTCGCCGCCGTCGTCGTCCTCGCTAATATTATGCCTCGACGCCGTTTCTCTGCTGCCGGCCATTGCTTCGGTGCCTTTTCCTTCTGTTTTTTTTTGCTTCCCCTACTGATAAAACAAAAGCAGTAAATATGAAAAAGGGTAAAGGGGTGAATCGATAAGGGTTTTAAGCGTTTATTATTTATATAGAAAAATTGGAGAGTGACTTAATAGCAAAGTAGTGTTGGTGCTGATACGTATTGGTATTGGTGTGTATTAGGTCGTTTCGAGTATGGATTTTTTGGGTTGGAATATTTTGAGTTATTCGAATTATTTAAGTAATTTTGGATTTGAGTTTTTTTTTTTTTGCTAAACTCATTTTTTGTTTTCGAGTTTGTCATATCCTCACGTTTGAGCACCTCGTGCCATGGAGAGCATTGTCATAACGCCATCGAGGACAACCGTCAAGCCAAATTTAACTTCGGTTTAAATGGAACTTTACCAATAAGGCAATTATTACACAAATAACTCACTCTAGGCTTTTCTTTTACAGTAAATACTTTTTTTTGGGAACTGGACCGGTGGTTGAACTAGTCAGGCCATCGATTTTCAATTCGACCAATCAGTTCTATTTTAATTAAATAAATTATTAAAAATTTATACAAACTAAAAAATATATATTAATAAATTATAAAATTTGGATTCAGCCACTGGCTCAATAGGATTTTTTAATCCCAGATCGTATCGACTTGTGGGTCAATCGTTCTTTCCCTTGTTCCGGACCATTGTATCAACCAGTTTCCGATCTAGTTTCAACAACCTTGATCCGGTTTCAAGATCGACAGATTATTTTTGAGTTTTGGTTTGATAGATTTAGGTAGTTCAATTTTTATAGTTATTCAAACCAAGATTGTATTCGAGTTAATCGGGTCAATGTTTAAGTTTGTATCATTATTGATAGTACCAGTTACACACTTTCTTTCTTTTTTTTATATATTTTTAATAAATTTATTAAAATTTAAAAATCTTCTATTTGACTCGTGAAACTAAATTCAGTTAACTAAAATAATATATATGATTATTTTATATATAAATATCGCATATAATATGCTTTTTACAACACTATATTAAAAATCATTGATAAAATGATGAAGTAGCAATTATGAATATAACCGAAATCTATAAAACATCATTATAAACATGGAGAATACAATGAATAAAATAATTATATTTGATCCGTTTTGATACCATCCCGCCCTATTGTTATCCCGAATATTAGGTGAGTATTTTGTTACATGAAAAGAAGCAAAAAGTCAATGGTCAAATATCCAGTTTCAATGGGACCTTGCCCATGTGCTAAGCCAGCTTCAATTTTTAGTCTTTCCTTTGGGGGTCTTAGGTTAAAACTTAATATTCATGGGGTCACCATCTTCAAATCATTTTACCACTTTTAACTGTTTTCATCATCATTGCATTTAGGTCTAGCCATTTGGACTCATTATAATTGATTTTGGATTAAGTTAACTCGAAATTCGATTAATTTTGGGTTTGGGAGGATTTTGGTTATTCGAGTTTTCAATTTAAGTTATTATAAATTTGGTATAGTGACGGATTTTAGAATTAAGTTTTGAAAGGATTAACTAAAATTATTAAAAAATTTAGGAGTTAAATGATTTTTCTTTTCAAAAAAAATTAGGGGTCTAATTAATTTTCAAAAAGATTTCGTGAGATTAATGAGAATTTTAAAAATATAAATATAATAGAAAATTTTCAACAAATTTCAGGGGAAAAAAACAAATTTTCCAAAAATCAGTTGTGTTGGGAGGAGCCTTGGATCATTTTAGGTTTTGATTACTTTGTTTCGAGTATAAATCGAGTTTGGGTTGGACAATTTTAAGTTGTTGGTTTTTTTATAGTCAAATCGGATTTGATTTAGTTTAGATTCAAGTTGAATGAATTAGGTTTTCGATTTCATGCTAGAACTAACATATATAATTGCATCTTCTATACTATTATAAAATTCTTGACTGAATTCACCGTCACTTGACACAACAACACTAACTCTATAGGAAAGTACAAAGAAACCAAACTACAAAATAAACAGTATATTTTTTTATAAGCCTATATTAGTAATTTGACCATTTTCATCTATACTTTTATTTAAGTCTTTAATTAAGTTGGTGTCACGAATCAGCTGATTATCAACTCGATAAAAAAATTATGAAAATACACTTACATGTATAAATCAATCATATTATTATGAACGTAGTTGTCTTTCTATACTTTTAATACAACCAATAAAAATACATGATTTCCACCTCTATTTTCACCTCTATTATGAACGTAGTAATTTCATCCTTTTTTTTTTTTTTTACTTTTCTATTATAAAATATCTTATGTTCTTTTCCCATTATTTTTATTTTGAATATTTTTATTTATAGTGTACTAAATACCAGCTCAACATGTCTTGAGTCTTAGCATAATTAGTATGGGCATTATTGTCAATGTAAAATGACGTGAGTTTAAGTGTATTCATGCGCATTATCCTCCTATTTATGGATTAAGAAATGAAGTAGTTTTAGGTATCCTGTCAAGACAGAAATTTTAACTTTTTCATAAGAAAATTTTAAACAAAATCAAAAATATAAAATAAAACAAAATATAAAATACGAATTATTTAATTTAAAAAGCAAGTTCAATTAAAAAAAAAAAAACAAATCTTAAAAGAGAAGTACTTTTGATTACATTCATGGGGACGTAAAAAAATTCCAAGCATCAAATGGTGAAAAAAAGAAAGGAATAAAATCTCCCCTTTGTTGGCTCAATCATTGACACAAGACTTTTTTTTCTTTTACTTTTTACTTTACCACTTGATTCAATCAATGGTCTAATAATTTATGATCATATAGGTTATGAGATTTCTTTTCATTTCAATCAATTCTCTTTATTTTCAAGATTCCTCTTGATTAAATTATAAATAAAATTGTTGTACCACATTTATATTTACTTTTTTTATTATGAAATTAAATATTTAATCATGATTAAATCTATCTATAGGTCTAGTTTATTGCTTGATTTTTTTTTTTTCAAAAACATTTTTGTTCGGTCCGACCTATGAACTTGTTGGGTGCTATATATAAAATTCAAATATCAATCTTAATTATAATTGTCAGATGTTGATTAAATCTTAGTTCGGTTGGCATGGATATTGTTGCCAATACAGGAGACGTGGGTTCGAATACACTGAAGCACATTATCCTCTTATTTATGGGTTGGGGAGGGGCTATGACCTATGAGTAGTTCTAGGCATCGTGTCATAAAGAATGTATATGATCAGAACTTATAATGAGATTGTTCAAAAAAAATTATAGTTGTCAGATCTTTAAGATGAATGCACTTGAGAGGCCCCTATATTATGGGAACCTGATCAAATTAGTCCCTATACTATTGGATGGATACACTGAAATAGAGTTAATATTTTAAAAGTTTTTATGGTTCTTTAAATGAAATCTTTTGTTTAGAATTGAACTGTAATAGAAAGAAAATGTTTTTCAAGATATTTTTTTACACAATAAATAGAACTCTGTTAAAATTTGGACTTATTTGATTCTTCTTTTAATAGTATAGGGTTAAATTGATCCGTTTTATAATAAATGGACTAATTTGATCTAGTCCTTATATTACAAGGAACTCCCAAGTACTTTAATTGATCTTTAATTTTACAAGCCAGTGTGATAAAAATGAATCTCTACAATTTTGTCATGATTAAACCTAATATTATACAATAAAATAAAGTAGTGATATTCTATAATTTCGTTGAGTTAATTGCACCAAACATCCCCAAGATGTGACCCTCATTCTAAATTGGCTCTCAAACTTTTTTAATTACACATTAAAACTAGCAGTACATTACTAAAATTGTTAATTTAGCTGTTAAGTGAGGCTTTAGACCATATGTGTCAAAATTTAAAGAAAAATGAGTATTGTAAAAATGGATGTAAAAATCTCGATTTTGATGTTTTCAAAGCTTTTACAGAAACTATCATTCACTCTCTCTTTTTCAATTTTACTTTGTTTTTACTTTTTAATTTTAAAAGATATGTAACAATATTTTTACGTTTCTTTAAAATTTTTATTTTAAATTATAACACATAAAATTTTGTGTGTCAATTAATGGTTGAATTAACGGTTTCAATAATGGAAGAGCCTAATTAATATAACATCAGTAGTTTAAAGATATAATTAAATTATTTTAAAATTTAGGGGATCAATTTAAATTAAGAGACATAATTTAAGGATGCTTAGTGTAATTAACTCAGTTTCTCTTGATGGCATGTCTTCTTATTTATTAAAAGGTAAACATACTTAGCATCTTTTAAGTTTCCTTACTTGATAGCTAGTCTTCCTCAATTAAATCACACATTGTGTTTTACAAGTAACTCTTACCTATTTGCACAAAAATAGCTAAAAAGTGTCAACCAAATCAATTTGAGTTGTAACGGATTATTATGATTTGTTGCATCAACACCACGTGTAGGGCTATGATCAGATCTATTCACAAGTCGGACTTGGATAAAATGTTAGGTCTCGACTTGACTTGAATTCAATTTAAATAATAAAAAATATTTTAAAATTAAATTTAATTATAAAAATATATAACAATATTTTAATTTTTTTTATTAATTTTTAATAGTGAAATGGACTCTTTAAACAGATCAAACAATAATGAGCTTAAATTCGAATTCTTTTTAAAATCGAATCACAGCTCAACCCATGATGAATGTATCTTATATATTGGGCTTATTTGGGTTGTCTTAATCTTTGGGCTTTGAGTTTATTCTTTACATATTAATAATTTCTAATTAATTATTTGCTTTCTTTCGTATGAATGTAACATCACGATTCTCAAACTTTTTTTTATACAATACAGAAAACTACTCATAGCCCCTCTGTAAACCTTAAATAAGAGGATAATGCGTTTCAGCGCACTCGACTTCATGTCCTATTGCATTGACAACAATATTAATACCAATTGAGTTAAGACTTAATCAACGAATTTTTTAGAATTTAAATTTATATAACTATTATACCAAAATAGGTATAAAAATATAAAAATCTAATTTAATAATAAAATTAAAAAGACTATCATGCCCCTATTTACTTAAAAAATCTTTAGGAGTTGGTTCTATTTTATTTTAGTCCTTGAACTTGGTACATTTTCTCAACTCGATCATTGAACTTTTTGAGTTCACATTCGCACTTGAACATAACAACTTTTCCTAATTAAGGTCTCTGTAATAATGTGATTTTTTGAAATTGTGTCAAGTTATCACCAATGGTTGATCTTGGGACTAAATTAGGGGGAGAGCTAATTAAAATTTTCAAGAAAATTTAGAGATCAATGTGAATTTCAAAATTTTTAAGAGAGTTTAATTAAAATTTTCAAAAAAATTTAAGGAACGAAATAAAAATTTTCAAAACTGTCTGCCTCTGGTTATCAATTTTTTTAGTAAAAGATTATAAGTAAATGAAAATTTTCTTTTACAATTTTTAAAGAATAGAAAAAAAAAATCATGAAACTGATATTTTGCTAATAATTGTTAATGTCGGTGGTCAATTATTATGATGGGTAACTGTTATTGTCACATCCCATTAAATTTTTATATAATATAAATATGAATATATTATTTTTTAAATATATAATAATTGACGGGTAAAACTATCGTGGAGCTGCCGGTAGCTTGTAATTTAGGAGTATAAATGAGACATCGGTGTTTGTAAGTTAATCAAGTTTGACTCAAGAAAAAATTGAATTTGAATTTGTATTTATCAGGTCGAGCTCGAGTACAAGCAATTCGAGCTATCGTTCAAGTCAATTTCGAGTTTAGTAATATTTGGTTTGAATAGCTAATGGCAAAACTAATTTTTTTTAGGAGGGTCGAAATTAAATTGTAATTTTTACGATGGTAAAATTGTAATTTCACCATTTTAATATTCTATATATTTATAATTTTTAAAGGATTAAATCAAAATTTTATATTTTAGGGGGCAAAGTGTAATTTTACCTTTACTAATTTAAAATTTTAAAAATTTTAAAAGGTCTAAATGGAAATTTTTCTTTTTTAGGGGGTCAGGGCCCTTGCCTGCCCCCCTAATTTCGCCCCTGCGAACAGCTCGCGAGCCTGATCGAGCTTTTCATATTTTTATAATTATAAATTATGTTATTACCCTTAATATATATTATTAACCATAAGCTTAATTATTGAGTCGAGTACAAAAATTAGTAAGCGAGCTCGAGCTCAAGTAGCTAGATTATATCTCGAGCTAAGCTCAAGCTTGACAATATTTGGGCTTGGCTTTGCTCTACTTGTTTACACCCCTATGTTGTATTAGGAGTTATATTGCATTTGCCTATTTTACTAAAAAAAAGGGAGAAATTAGTCATTATATGTTAGATCAAAGAGCAATTTGGTCATTTCTATTAAATTTTTTATCAATTTCTACTATTAAAAACTGGCATGAGTGATGCCATAACCGGACGGTTACACGTAGCGTAATTGATCAAACAATGGCAAATTCAAATATACCTTACAAACAAAAATATATAGTTTATATACATGGAAGTAGGAGTGTAATTGAGTTGAGCCGAACATAAATATTGGCAAGATTGAGCTTGACTCATAATTCAAGGCTCAATGCTCAACTTGAGTTTGATTGGACATTAATTTTTAAGCTCGAACTTGGCTTGATACTTAATTGAGTTGCTTTAGCTCGAGCTCAAATAAGCTCATTTATCAACTTTTATACTCGAACTTGATTAAGTTCGTTCATATTCAAGCTCAAATTTGTTCGCACTTAAGCTTTTTTCCATACAATAAATATATAAATATATTCAAACAAAAACTAGATTAGTCTCGCAATAAATTTGAATCAAGTATTATAGAGCTAGATTTCGGATTAATTGATAGCTTGAGTTTGAATATTTTTTAGTTAAATTCGAATAACTTACTAATGACATAATAAAAAAAAAATAACCATATTGTTGACACATAATTCATTTTTTGATTAAATATGAACTTTAGTTGTTTAACTAAATAAAAAAAAATTCACATAATCACTTTAACAATTGCAACTATCCGTATTATTAATTTGGATATATTAATAACACTAAAAAAAAAGTAAAGAGATCAGCCAAATTAAAAGGGATTAAATTACAAATTTTGGCATATAAGAGATGCTAAAATCAGAATTAAACCTTTTTTTTTTTTTTTTTTTGTTTATCTTGTGTCACAGACAAGCTGACCCGGACATGACAGCCACGTTCTATTGCTACCTTTTAACGAACAAAATAAAACTTCTTTAAAAAAATTGTAATAAAAGATTTAATCCTCATCTTTAATTTGAATTTTTTAAAATTGATAATATTGAGGGTTTTAAAAATTGTAACATTCAAGTGTAATTTATTTTTGATTGAATATAATTACCTAAATTTAACAAAATCTTAATTGTGATATTACATAAGAAAATGAATAGACTGACACTTTAATAACAATAATTATCTGTATTATCAAATTGAATTTGGAGTTTAATGAGATTTTTTTTAAAAAAATTTGAGGTCTAATTAAAATTTTTGTGAGATTAATGAGAATTTTCAAAAATTTTAAGAGTTTAATTAAAATTTTCTAAAAAAATTAAAAGGTGTAATGGCAATTCTCAAAAATTTGAGGAAGCCTAATTAAAATTTTCTAAAAAATTTAAGGAAAAAAATAAAAATTTCTCAAAATTTTGAGGGGCCAAAGCCCCTAGGCCCACTATAAAAAGAGAGATGAAATTATGCCAATTTTAAGGGATTAAATTTCAAATTTAACAAAATAGTGATACTAAAATCATGGTTAGACCTATTTTGTATTTTCTTCAAATAAAAAGATTAGTCTTTGAAATTTAAGTTTAGAGACCAATAAGGAAAATATGAGAAGTCTCGAGATTAACGTGGAAAAAAAATTCAAGGACCAAAGTGAAAAAATTAAAATTTTAGAAACTAAATGTTGCTTTTATATTATTGGGTAAATTGCATCCAATGTAACTAAATTATTAGTAAATTTACGTATTAGTCACTCAATTTAAAGATATAAAAAAGTCAATGAACTATTCAAAAACTTTTCATGTAAACCACCGGTCTGTTAAATTCGTTGTTGCATAGCCTTTTTTGTTCACATCGTTTACACGAATCGAAAGCTTTCCTTCTTCTCTTCTACAATTTAGTTTTTTCTCATGAAAACAACTTTAAATTTCACGAATCTGTGAACCAAAATCCAAACAACTTTCTTTTCCGATCTCCAACACTGACAGTCAGATCTACTTGGATTTAAGATATATTATTCTTCTCATTAATGGATACTAATCTACTGTATCAATAATCAAATCATTACTTGGAATTCACTAATCAGACTTAAAAAGAAAATTTTATCAACTCAATAACTTAAATAATAATTTTTGAATAATTAAATGACTATTTTACAATATGACGAAAAATATAAACTTAATTTATCTAAGGTGACAGGAAAGGTGGCCCGGACATGACAGCCATATATATTATTACCACTTTTTAACGAACAAAATAAAACAATCTTTAGAAAAAGAATTTTGTAAATAAAAGTTTATCGTAATTATTAAAAACGTTTCGATTCCGTCTTATATATAATAAAAGCCTCCATTTTCTCTATGTTGCTCTTCATCTCGTGTCCTTTTTTGGCGGTTTCAGCTTTTATCGTTCGAACGTTCGATTCCTTTTTCTTTTTTTGTGCTTAACACTCTCACTATCTTTCTCAAAGGTAAGATCCTTATTTACTTACTTTTTTTTTATAATTTAGATTATATATATAATTGTATGAATTTTGTTAGATTTTTTTTTTTTTTTTAAAATTGAGCTGGAAATTGAGTAGATCGGAGAGTGGCAATTGTTTAGCGTTTAATTTACGAATGAATGATGTAACGTTTGTTTCTTTATGTTTAGTTTTTATGAGTTGATGGATCTGTGCTTTTCAGTGTCTGTTTGGTTACTCAGAAAATAACTGGGAAAAAGGAAACTAGGAAAATGAGGAAAATTTTATGAAAATACATATATTTTTATTTTGTTCTCTAAAAGAGTATAAAATTGCAAAATTAATGCTTTTTTTTAACGAAATTTTACTTCTAATGTGAATAAAACAGTAACTCCTCTTTTAATGTTAGATCCTAGCTGAACTTTCGTGGACTTAATTTTAATTTTTCAATTTTAATTTTTTTTTTTGCATTAAAATGAGAGACCTTTTAATTATTGCATGTGTGAGGTCTTCAAAAATTAAGAACAATTTTTTGGAACTCGGATTTCAAAAATAGTGCAAGTTGTGTGATAAAACACTTATAAATGTCTATGAATATTTCTTGAATCCACCAATTTATTGGATGCTAATTTAGTACTGAATTTGAAATTCTGGTAGATATTTGTAAACTTGGATTTCATGTTTTTATACTTTTTAAATATATAATTAGGGGTGGAGCTGGAAAATATTTTAGGGGACCCAAAATTAAGTTATATATTTTTTAGGGGAGCTAAAATGCAATTTCACTCTTGTATTTCTTTATGGTTTTGAAAAGGATTGGATCAAAATTCTATTGCTTGAAGGGGGGGGGGGGAGGCAAACTATAATTTTACTATGTATTAACTTAAGATTTTATGATTGGAGGTCTAAAGCAACAATTTCCCATATTAGGGATCCGGCTTTGCCCCTGTATATAATTCATATCGAATCCTAACTAATTTATACATATTTTACGTATTTCATCCTCACAAATTGTGCATGAAGTACTGTAAATTGCTATTATGTTGAGTTGATGAAAGTGTAACAGGCTGTGTTGTGTAGCTTGCGTGTGAAGTAAAACGGAGAACACGAAGAGCAACTTTTGATTCTTTTATTTTTGAATTGAGTTAATTAGTTGTAAGATGGCAAGTATCTGTGTTGCAGTGTTGGTTTGTTGATGCTTTATGTTAGCCTTCTTGAAATGTTACGAATTTGGATGAAGGTGAGGAAAAGAAGTTCGATTTTGGCAATATTTCGGAAAGGTGTTTGTTTCTTTATTTTGAATTCGTTGTCCAGTTTAGTTAACGGAAGTACTGATGTTTGTTTCCTTGGGTGTATTAAGCCAGCCATTTTCCGAGTAGGTGATCATTTTTTATGCATTTTGTTCCATTTGATTGCAGGGAAAATTTCAGACAGATGATTGCAGGTTTGGAACAAGCTAAGGTTATGAAATGGAAACCGATTGGAAATCACATTCGATGAAGAAGCTCGATGACGTGAAATGTCAAAGGGTAAGAAAAGCTTTCTTTAATCTTTTTAGTCATCGATATATTCATTGATACCTGCCTTTAATCCTTGATGTATACCTACCTTTACACTCTTGAGCTGCCCCTCTGAGTCTTTTGCTTGTGGTATCCTCTTTAAACATAAAACAAGCTTATAAATTCTATAAATCCTACATTGCTCCCCCACACTCATTCCCCTGCATTTGTTTTCTGGATATAGGTTGATCAACCCATAGTTCCTGGCCTGGACGATGAAGTGACTGAGGTTGAGCATTTACTTGCAGAACCTAAAATTGAACATGTTTCGGTAGATGGAATCCTATGTTTTGGGAACGAGAATGTAGAGAAGCACTTGAAAATGGAGGACTTCTCATGTGCCTTCGATTATGGCTGGAAAATCAGTTCCGGTAGTACTTTAACAGTTTGTCTTTATTATTTCGCCGGTGATCTTTTAAGTGCTTGTAATCTACGGATACTGGCCTGTGGAATGATGGGTTGGTCTATCCCTTTAAAAACAAACTCATAGGTTCTTTCTTCAAGTTCATAGCTATTTCTTGGTGTAAGTATCATATACGAGTATTTAGCTTTTAGTCTCTAACTTGCTTTACGGTCAATCATTTTCCTATTAGTTTGTAATTTTTCAAAAGTCCTTAAAACTATTAGTCCCGCTTGGATGTGGGAAGCATAATCATTTTAGGACATGAAAATTATGTATCCAACTGGGACATGGGACCTTCTTGAAAGATTTGACGCTTATTTGTTGCACCAATGATTACACAACATGATCATAGTAGAAACTGAGCCACTCAATTTACGATTCTTTCATCGAACATGCACGAACTCTTTCGATTACATTTGCATTTGAAATTTCTCTATATATATTTTCATGCGGCTTGTACCTTTTTATGATTCGTTATAAGGTGGGCTGGATTCTATCCGTGGTCAAGGAGGAGATGATTTGAAGCTCGAAGTATGTATTGCTCATTCGTATATTTAGAACTTTTGTGTTAAATATCATATTTACAGTATGTATACTTGGATTAGGCCACATGCTTGCATCTGATATGATACTGCTTTAGTAGGTTCTCGACGGATTGCTCGATGAGGTTGATGAAGTCGATGATATCGATGCAGCCCATGATCTCTCCGGTGCTTGTGAAGATTTTCTTTTGGGTGAGTCTTGTCTGTAATTATGATAGTTTGCTACCAGTTGTGTGCTATAACACCTGAGGCTCACTTTTTTTCCTTTGGATTGCAGATATTGAATTTCCCGAAAAGTTATCCGAGTTGGATTGCGGTCCTCGTGAAGGATCAACTTTGTGCAACTCAAGTTTGGAAAGTCATTCGCCTGGATTTAGTGGAAGGAGTAATAGTGTCGGGGGCATATCAGAATCATCGATAGCAACTGTTCAAGAATCCAACAGCAAGAATGGTGGGCTTGGGAAGAGGGTTGGTTGCGATTTACGTCATAACTCTAGGAGAAAACACGGGTGTCAGGGTCCTGTTATGGATGGCGGTCGATCAAGTATAGAACACGTGCAAGATCTTGACGAGTTCGATGATGATGAAAAACCTTTAGTAAGTCTTATATTGTCGAATCAGAAAGTAAAAAACTCTGTTGAAGTAACAAAAGGTGACACTCTTCTCAGACAGAAGAGACTACGAAAACCGACTCGGAGGTACATTGAGGAATTTTCTAGAAATTCCACTATGGAAGAGAGTAAGAGCCATAAAATCCAACTGCAAGAAGAGTTTCCTCAAGTCCCATCTGAATCCCAGCCTCGGAGAGGACGTCTGAAGAAAATTGTGCTTAAATCGGTAGGAGATGTTCCTTTGCCTAACTGGTTACAAGTGTGATAGCTTAAAAAATTTTAACTACGTGTTTCTCATTTTCCATTCAGGAGCTTGAATCGGATTATGAGCTCTCCACATCAGAATCGGAAGATGGGCGTAAGAGAACTAAACGATCCAAAACGGCTTGTGATCGGAGGAAGCATCAAAAGATGTGGACCCTTGCGGAGGTGATTAAGCTTGTTGATGGAATTGCCAAGTACGGTGTAGGAAGATGGACCGATATAAAAAAGCTTCTGTTTGCATCATCCGCTTATCGGACACCTGTTGATCTCAGGGTACCTCCTGCTACATTTTCCTCTTGTTTTTTGAAAAACTCGAATACTTTTTTAAATACGTATGTTTTCCTACAGGACAAGTGGCGAAATCTACTACGATCCAGTTCTGCACAGGAAAACAACCGGAGAGAGGTTAGCTTTCGGATTTTTCTCCATTTTCACTTTCATTTGCTTTTTCAGCTCAATCCAAATGTTCATTGCAGGTTGAGAATCATCCGAAGCATGCCGTACGTCCCTTACCAAAGCCCGTGGTACGTCGCATCCGTGAACTGGCAACCATTCATCCATACCCAAAAGTTTCATCTGTTGATTATGTTCCTTCGTCCGAACAACCGACAACTAAAGGTACTCCGGTTTACTACCACGCACGAAACTTACGTAGGAAGTAAGCGTAGTTTGAAGAAAGCATTTTGTGTTAATTCAAGTTTAGATTGTAATAGTCCCTTTAACACTGACCTGCACATATTAATGCTCTTTAGATCATTAGGAAATTAATCTGGTAAATGCTGCAAAAGTGAAAACCAAGGTTTACAATTATCATAGTTTTCTATCATTCTTGACTAACTAGAGATGGCAAGGGGTCGGGATTGTATGAATTTACAGGTCACTCCTGACTTGATACATATCTTGAACTCGAACTTAAGTTCTAGTGCTCGAACCTAACTACTAAGGGTGTAATCGAGCCAAGCTCGAGATTCAGAGCTTGATGCTCGGCTCGATCGAACATCTGTTTTTAAGTTTGAGCTCGAATCGAGATATAATTAAGTACTCAATCACAAGCTCGGCTCAATAATTAAAGCATAGGGAATAATATATATTAAGTGTTATGACGTAATTTAATAATATAAAAATATAAAAAACTCAATAAGGCTTGTGAGCCATTCGAGTCAAGTATTATTAAGCTCAAATTTGGATCGACCAATCAAGCTTGGCTCTATAATTACCAAATCGAGTTTGAATTTTTTTTAGTTGAACTCAAGTAGCTTGTGAGTATCAGTGGCTTATCACACCCAAATCATTGTCCACATTCAAAATTAAACCGTAAACTTCAAAGCATTATGATTGGGTGGTTTGAAGTATTGGCATTATATTAACAAGATTCTTTTGTCAGCCTAGCAATCGTTTGGAATAATTAACAACGTTAACTATTTAGACTATTAAGTATAATGAATCAAATCATGTCAAATTAAAATATAATTACTAAATCTTGCATTTGAGTATAGTATATGGACCGAAACCAATATTAGACCTTTCAGCAATAGCAATTCGAGAGATGATACCAAGGACTAAATCTTAAAAGATTACAGAAAAATATAGGCATCAAAATGTTGATTTGACGTTGTAGTGGCAGCAATTAGGAAAACGATTACTCTGATCCCAATTTGAGCATAGGCACCACAAAAACCTTTTATCGGTAGTAATTAAAGAGATCATAGTTGTTAGTATTATATTGACGATGGTACAGATCATTTCGATCCTCAATTCGTACCAAGTAATTTAGATTACGTTTTGGTTAAATATTGCTGTGTTTCAACTATTTTGACGTGTTTTGGTTCATATCGATTGATACAAAATTTTGATATTTTAAACATAATTTCTTCTTTTTTTAATCTTAAGATATATTTGGAAATAAATATATTTATGTAATTGAGATATATTTGTTTGTATAAAACATATAATTTATTAAGAAATTAAAAGAAAAAATAATATATGTAAAAATAAAAATATTGATAAACTCAAAATGGTATATCGACTCACACCTGTACATACCAATACAAGGGCAAAAATGATACGTTCATGGTACGCCATTGACTATATTGAGAGAAGTGATATCGATTACTAAATTTCAAATTTGAGAGCACGGGCACCAAAATTGCAATTTGACCTTTTTAGTAGTAGCAATTAGAAAGATGATTATGGCGACTAAATCTCATATCTGATCATAGTATATAGGCAGCAAAACTGTAATTTGGCCTCTTAGCAGTAGCAATTTGAAAAACAATTACTATACTTAAAACCCAACTTTGAGCACAATATATATAGCTATAACTTATTTAACAAATTACAAACAAAGAAACAGATTGCAAAACAAATTTCCAAGGACCAAATTGAAAAAGAAAAAAACTAGCAAGTTGGCAGTGGGGCACCGTTCCATTCTTTAAGACATTCAAGCATTGGATCAATTACCTTCCCTTGGCACATAGCAATGAACACCTTGTCAAATTCCTCACCAGGGGATTTCACTTTTTCCCCGGTTAGCAACCCAGTCCCAAGCTCTTCCCTCACGAATTTGTACAACGGGTAAGACCGGCATTCCATGATCTGGTTTGGGATTGCTGGGTTTCCATTCTCGATTGAAACCCTCGAGTTCTCAACCTCTTTCGGCAATAGGGTCTTCAATTCTTCTTCGAAAGCTGCGATCTTTTGGAAGATCGAAGTGCTAGCGTTGTTCTCGTTGTTGCCGTTGCTCAACGCGTGCTCAACGAGGACTTGTCTTAGCTTTTGCATCAACGGATACGTAGCGCTGCAAGGGTCGTCAATGTATGAGAAAACATATTCATGGTCCACAGCTTTGAGTAAGTCCTTTTCGCAGAACCGCGAAGGGTGAAGCTCACCGTTGGGACCGGTCGTGAGGGTCTTCTTGGCGACTTGGCTCACAATGTTCTTTACCGTGTTCTTTAAGTTTTCTTCTAAATGTCTTAAATCGATAGCTTGGCAAAGCGCCACCAAGTATGTGGAGGACATAAGCTTTAAGATATCGACGGCCTCGGCGGTTTTCCGAGATGAGATTAACCCCAATGAGTTCACATCTTGGTTGTGCTGCTCGGCACTTTGAACGTGGTTCGTGACTGGATTAGCCAAGTATTGGAGCTCAGAACAATAGGAAGCCATTGCAATTTCGGCTCCCTTGAAACCATAATCAAGACTTGGGTTTGGACCACCGGAGAGGTTAGATGGGAGACCATTGTTGTAGAAATCGTTAACAAGTTCTGAGAATTGAGCAAACATAAGTTTCCCTATAGCAGCAATAGCCAAGCGAACGTTATCCATCGAGACACCAATTGGGGTACCTTGGAAATTACCACCATGTAAGGCCTTATTTCTCAAGACATCGATCAAAGGGTTGTCGTTGACAGAGTTAATCTCTCTTTCGATCGATTTGGTTGCAAATCGGATCACTTCAACCTGAGGACCAAGCCATTGTGGAGAAGTCCGTAACGCGTACCGATCTTGTTTCGGTTTTTGCAATGGATCCATTTCATGTAATTTCTTAGCTGCTTTAACATATGAACTCCCTTCGAGTATATGTTCCATTATCGCAGCGGCCTCAATTTGTCCCGGATGATGCTTCAATTTATGTGTCAAATGATCCGTAAACTCGGGTTTACCGTTCATCACTTCAGCAAAAACCGCAGACAAAATCTCGGACAAAACAGCAAGTACATTAGCTTCAAAAAGAACCATGGAAGCCAAACCTGAACCAACCGCGGTACCATTGACAAGAGCCAACCCTTCTTTAGGCTGCAACATGAAGAAGCCGGAATCGATACCAGCTACACGAAAGGCTTCCTCGGCATTGAGGGATTTTCCATCTGGTCCAACAGCCTTGGAATTCGGCCTGCCGGTGAGTAATCCAGCAATGTAGGAAAGCGGAACGAGATCACCTGAGGCCGTAATAGTGCCGCGGAGGGGCAAACATGGGGTAATGTTGTGGTTTAAAAGCTTAGTAATGGCTTCTAAAATCTCAAATCGGATACCAGAATATCCTTGTAACAGAGTATTGATTCTAACGAGCATGGCTGCCCGCGTTGCTGAGTGAGGAAGCGTGTTGCATGACTCGGTTCCATTGCCAAAAATCCCAGCATTCAAGAACCTGTACAGGCAGACAACAAATAGATTTAAGATATTTTGCTTCGATTTTTCATTGATTTAATTTGTTATTTATAAGTTAAAAATCGTAATTGTTCAAATTAAATTCTAATTAATGTTTAATTCTGTATTAATATAAAAACTAGGATTTTATTTCTAAACAGTGAAAAGCTGAAAATTCTTAAAAACGAATATAAATAATTAAATATTTTAACAATTAATTAAATTTATTAAGAAACAAAAGAACCAAACCGAACCGATACTAGTCGGTAAAATTCGGTTCAATTATTCATAACTCGATTATAACTCACCCAACTAAATCGAGTCAACTCGACACAAAATCAAATCAATTTCGGTTAATTTAATTTTTTTCAATTTAATCTCAATTAAGGTTTCAGTTAAAGATGTTTTTGTTGGTCGGTTATTGATTATTAAAATTTATAATTGAACACATTGGTGAAACATGCTACTAAGTTTTGGGGTTGATTCAAATTTTCCAAAAACTTCAGGGACCTAATTCAAAATTTAATTTTTGGGGGGAGATTTAATTGAAAATTTTAAAATTGTTAATGGATGAATGAGAATTTTCAAAAATCTTAAAAGATCTAATTAGAATTTTTAAAATTTCAGAGACTTAATTAGAATTTTTAAAAATTTTAAGAGGCATAATTAAAAGTTTAAAAAAAAATAAAAGGCATGATGAAAATATTTCAAAATTTTGAAGAATCCAATTAAAATTTTGAAACTTTTGAAGACTCAAGTAAAATTCTTAAAACTTTTGAGAGGCTTAATTGAAATTTTCAAAAATTTCAAAGGATATAATGAAAATTTTTCAAAATTTTTTAGAGGCGAAGATCCCGATAAGCTTCCACGCCTGTAACTAAATAGACCGACTTGATTAACTCAGAATATTTAATAGAATAAAAAATTTTATGTATATTTTAATATTTATATTAAATATATATAATATAAAATAATTATATTTAAAAAAAAAAAAAGTTAAACCGACCGAAGTGAGATGTTAAATCGACTTTGTTAGATCAACTGGAGATCATAAAAGCAAGGGAATTTAAGGGCTTGGCGCCCCAAAAATGGAAAAATTGCTATGCAGGTTAAATTACATTTTGGTAAAATTTCTGTTAGGTCCTTTCTAAAATACTGTATTAATTATGATAAAAATTATTTTTCAATCCTCAAAATTTTATAATTTTATAATTTGACCGTATTAACCGTTGTTCACCTCTTCACCGCCAAATTATGTTATACAAAAAACTAATCCACCTAGTTCATAACTGAGTCAAATAGTACGATTCAACTCAGTACGAAAGCGAGTTGCAATGCTGGTTTTTAAGTACGTAAATTTATTTATATTTTTCTTTTAAAACTTACCTAATAAGCTCTTTTTGAAGCGCAGCGCCTTGTTTGGTTCTCCGATGAGAAGTAGCGCCAAAACCAGTAGTAACGCCATAGCTATCAGTGCCTTTATTCATCCCATCAAGCACCCAATCGGCACTAGCTTTAACGGCAGCCCTCGCATCTTCGGAGAGTTCAACTTTGACACCAGAATCGTGCGCTGCAATCGCCGCGACTTGAGAGATCGTTAATGTCTCTCCGCCGAGTTTCACCAATGGCTTCCGATAATCCATCACCATCCGTTTCACTTCGTCCAAATGGCTTCCTTTCAACGATTCGGCCACAACGCCCCAGTTCAATGGATCGGCTGCGAAGGCGGTGGAACCGATGGCTGTGGTGGTGCAAAAACTGTCTAAAGAACCGTTTTGAGTGATTGCCGCCATTTTATAACAGGAATTATTGATCGAAATGAATGGATTTTTTTTTTTATGTTTGATTTACGAATCTATGGATTTTGAGAGAGGAAAAATGAGATCAAATCGAAGGAAAAATCAAAGGATTTCTTTTCTTTTTTTTTTTGAAAATTTCCTTTGGTTTCCTTCTTGGAGAGAAGAAAAGAAAAATATGGTTTAAATAGAGAAGAGATAAAGGGAGAAAGGGGCTAGTGGAGTTGGTAGGTAAGCATAAGGGGGTTGTATGTAGATGGTAGAGAAGGAAAATTAAATTAAATTAAATTAAATTAAAAATTCCAATTCATTTTAATTCGGATAAATTAAATTTGATTTCGGTTTCACTAGATTTGATTATTGGAAAAAATTAACAATTAAACTCGATTAAACTTGAATATGAATCGAACTGAATTTTAAATGATACAAATTTTGATATGACTCGAATTTGAATTATCTAAAAAGTAACATGAAATGATTTAGAACTTGAAGTCGAATTTGAAAAACTTCGAGTCTTGGAATTTGAATCCACAATGAGCCGAATTCAAAATAGTATAACTAGAAATGAATCGAAATCGAAACCAAGTCAAATTAGAAGTTTTTAAAACTTGAGTTAACTCAATCCAGATTCACTAGACCAAAAACGACATAACCCAAAACAGTCTGACTAAAAATGAATCAAAATTGCAATTAACTCAAATTTGAAAAGACTTAAAATTTTTAAAACTTGAATTTAACTCAATCTAGATTGATCAAACCTAAAACGACTTGAACTCGAGATAATCTGACTAAAACTGAATCGAAATCGATATTGACTTGAAAAATTTAAAAGACGAATTGACTCAATCCAAATTGACCAAACCCGAAATATTCTGACTAAAAATAAAATCAAAAGCGGCTTAAATTTAAAATGACTCAAAATTTTCAAAACTCGAATTTACCCAATCTTAATAGTCCAAACCGGTCCAATTAGATATTTAATTCCGATTCAAGATTTAATTTACAATCATAGACATAAATAAATATCAAAATCATAACCTGAATAAAAATATCTATTAATTTAAAACGAATAACTCGACCCTCGAACAAGTTTCAAAAATTAAAATAATACTTGCAAAAACGTAAATAAATATTAAATGAATAAAAAAGAAAAAGGGTGAAAGCGATGGATTTGTGGTTGGTGCGACTTGAGGAGGAAACGTTTCCATGCATGTTTTTTTGAGTAGTAGGTTAAGGTTGCATTAATTATTTTTATTTATTTTTATATTTTTTATATTTTTTAAATTTTTTTTGCCAAATATGTAAATTCATTAATGACTTTTCCCTGTTTATCTCATAAATATCTTTACTAATTCCGCCGACTAAATTTACTATCAAACTATAAATTGGATTTTTTAGGTAGATTTTTGTTTCAAGTTAGATTTCATTCAAAATAAGTATCATGTATATATATACTAAAATAAACATATTTTTTTTTTCAGAGTCTTAGCTAGCATTGATATTATTGCTGGTTTAGGAGAACGTGGTTTCGAGTACGCTAAAGCATATTATCCTCCTATTTAAGGATCTGGGAGAGGTTATATGGATAATTGTAGACATTGTATCAAAAAGAGCAGATATGATAAGAAATTATAATGAGATTAATATCAGGTCATTTGTTAGTCTAGAGTTAAAACTTAATTCAAATTTCTAAAGAGATTTTAAAGCAATTATATCCTTTTTTTTTAAGTGGGGTCAAGGCCATTGTCGACCCCCCTTGACTCCGCCACTATACACGTAAGTGTTTTAATTATTAAATATGATCATTATTAGATCCAAATTGATATTTTATGCTTACATTGACAAATAGGATGATGGGAGGACAATATTGATATTTCGAAGAGTCAATTAGAATATTTTGAAGATAAGGGACCGATTCAAAATCTGAATGAAAGTTTGGGTATGCTTGGTAGAATAGCCCTATTTAATAAACTAAGATTATGTTTAGTTAAAAGCTAACACCGCCTGCAAAATGACTTTAGTACTTTTCTTGGGAGAAGCTAATATTTGGATTAATACTTTTGGAATTAGTAGTACTAACTTTTAACTAATTTTTTTAAAGGGCTGAATGTAAAGTGAAAATAAAAAATAAAAATATTTTTTAATAAAATATCTAATTTTTAAGGTAAGAGAGAAAAAAAAAACAGATTATTTTTTTTTGTCTTTTTTAATTTTGATATTGAGTAAATTGATTTATTTAAAAAAATTTAAAGCATTTTTTTTTAGTTTTGGAAGTGAGCAACCATTCGACAATTAATCATGCGTTAATGTTTTTCTGACAATTGTATATAATTTTGATTGGTATAATGATAAATTTAGCCTTCAATATTTATACATTTTGTGTGAATATTGCGAGTTAAATTGTTAAACCAAAACCAAATTGATAGAATGTGTAAAGTTTGAGAGTTAATTTGATTATTATACCAATAAAAAATATGTACAAGCGGAGATTAAATTACTCTACATTTTTTAGAACGACCAATTCGCTCAATATCAAAATTAAGAGGAACTAGAAGAACTCTTTTTCCGTGACATTAAACTTAGTTGGATATTTAAAATTTATACTTATTTTCCCTATATATTGTTTAATTTGATGATTTCATTCATATCCCACAATTTAAAATTCAGGTTATTTATTTATTTATTTGCATTATTTTTTTATTCGAGTTAGACAATCTCGGATTCATATAATTATTTATTTATTTATTTGCATTATTTTTTTATTCTACTCATTTTTTTTATTTTGTGTTGTACAAATAAATATTATTAACTTTTATAATAAAAAAGAATTAAATCGAGTTAAAGATTAAATTAATCGAATCAAAATTTTAATTTTACATATATAAAAATATATTTATTATTGTTGAATATATATATACCTACTTTTCAGTGGGATTGGGTTGTTGAAACAGTCCTATTAGGGTCAAAGATTAAATCTTTTATACGTGTATATATATATATATTAAAAGTCAGTTGTGGAAATTGCAATTCTATTATTGATTAATAAATTACTGATAATCATTAGCTTTATATATATAAGATATATAGATATATTCTAGGAAATTAAAAAATTTGAAATCAAGCATAATGTGTTTTATCTCGATTGATATAGATATTGTTGTTAATGTAAGAGATTGTAAGTTCGAGTGCTAAAAGCGTTGTCAATGAAAGATTAATTAAATTTATTTTTTCTAAAATTTGTAATTAAATAATTATTTATATATAAATACCAATATCTATAATTTCAAAATTGGTTAATTTAAGTCAAATTTCTCGTAAAAATTATATTTTATTCCAAAAAATAAGGGTTGTTGGTATACTATTTTCAACAAAGCTGTTTTCTTTTGAACTTATCCTCATCAAAAGAAGAAACTGTTCAAACCTCACCAAATTTCCATTATGTCTCCGATATAAATAATTATTATTTTATACCTTATTAGTGGAATAAAAGAATTAGGGTAAACTATTAAAATAATTATTTTTGTTTATCTCATCTTACATTTTAGTCACTGAGCCATTAACGGTAAGCTAACGTGGCATATTAAATCATCGTTTCAAACAAAAATTTTAGGTTGAATTATACAATTGGTCCTCATATTTTTTCGTTTTGAGCAATTTAATTTTTTTCTTTTATCTTATTTTGACCTTTTTCCTTTATTTTTCATTTTCTTCTGCTTCTTCCGCTATTTTCCTCCCCTCTCCATCTCTTTTAATGTAGTTTTTCTATGCTTTCCGTTGGTTAAAACTAAAGGGGAAGAATAAAAAGAAAAAAATTAGATTGTTCAAAAAAATAAAAGTATAAGGACTAGTTTTAACAAACGAAAAATATAGAAAAACTATATTAAAAGAGATGGTGAAGGGAGAAAAACAAAGAGAGAAGCAGAAGATAATGAAAAAGAGAAGGAAAAAAAAGTTAAAAGAACATAAAAGGGAAAAAAATTAAATTCTTCAAAACGAAAAAATATAGGGACCAATTGTATAATTTAACTTAAAATTTTTTATAAAATGATGATTTAACGTGCCATATCAGCTTACCATTACACCTTTAACGACTTAGTGACTAAAATGTTACAACACATTAACGTAAGTGACTAAAACGTAACACTTTAAACATAAGTGATTGAAATGTAATTTGAAGTAAACAAAAATGACTATTTTGGGAGTTTACCCAAAAAATTATATAAATCGATTATAAAATTGTTACTTATTTTTAAATATATAACAATTTTAAAATAATATATAATAATATTATAAACTCGTTTGTGAAATTTTTAAATTTTATTAGAAGTGTAGCAATTCAAATTCAACTACGAATTAAAATAATAAAAAATTAAAGTTTAAGTTATTTTAAATTGTTGGGTTTGTGTAAAACTCGTTTCATTTATTAAAATAAGATAAAAACTAAATCTAAGCCAACAGGCTTATTCCATACACCCGGTCCTATTGTCTTCTACTAACATCAGCACTAGAATTCAAAGCATCATTAGATAAATTAGAATTAAGAAACAAGGGAGGGCTATCCCACTAAGTATGATCCGCATAAGATAAGGTTACCTTAGCATGGTTATGAATTGTCTTATTAGCGTCTCGACGTGTCCAACAAAAGGACAAATTATGGAGCCCAGAAGCAACAACTTGACAATCCATAATCAAGAAACCAAAATTCGAAAAATCTATGTTACTCTTAGTAACTGCAGTAATAACCCGAAGACAATCAGATTCAACAATGATGTTATTGATACCAATAGCCTTTTAACTAATAAAAGAACTTCGCGAAGTGCAAACATCTCAGCTAAATTAGACGCCAAGCATAAACCGGAATGATTATAAAGATCATTAATAAAAAGGTCATTTGAATAAAACGTACAATATTTTAATAATAATAAATGTGATATAATTTAACTCGTGAACAGGTCTAGTAAACAAAATAGAATTTGGTATACTATTTCATATCAAAATCAAGTATTAACTAAACATTGTAAAGCAAGGGACCTACAAAACAATTACTCAATCAATTATTGTGAAGCAAAAAAAAAAAAAAAGAGTTAGATAAATACAGGCCGCATATCCCACCAACCTTCGCGTGTGTGTATACACCTACCAAAAAAATTCGGATAAATTACACCACAGGTCATTTTAAAATAAAGTTGTTGTTATTTTGGTCATTCTAATTTTTTAATCAATTTAATTATTCTAATTAAGACAATTGTTCGAATTGGTCACTACTGCTAAAATTTCGATTAATCCACTATCGTATTGTTGATGTGGTCTTTTTAAACTTTTGACTAAAATTAGGAATCTTTCAATAATTAGTCTAAAACTACCTTTTTTTAGTTTATTTGCAACATAAGAACTATACGAACCAATATAAAATGTTAGCAAACTAGAATTTTTTTTCATAAAAAAAACAGGCCTCGTTAACTTGATATTTTTTTTTGAACATTAATCTCTTTATAGATTATTTATCATATGTGCTATTTTTGATACAATGCTTAAAATTACTTATAGCTTCTTCAATGCACTCGAATCTACGTTCTCCCGCATTGACAACAATGCCGATATCAATCAAGCTAAAACTCAATCAACCACTAACTTGTATACTTACGAGATGTTTTTCTACCTCGGATTAATTTATATAATTTCATTCATACAATATTTTCGGCTCGTTTTCTAGGCTCAAGCCTGGCTTGACCTGAAAAATGAGCCTAAAATTCTGTACAAACACAACTCAAATTAAAAAAGCTAAACTCGAGTCCACCCGTATTAATTTTTTTTAGATTATTTTTATATAAAAACAAATTTTTAAAAAATATAATACATCAAATACACTAAAAAATTAAAATAAATGTTTCCCGATAAATTGCAATTTAGCAAGTAAATGTTTCTAAAATAGTAGCAAAATTAATAATAAAATAATATATATATATATAATATCTAAACAATAACAATAAAAATAGTAATATAATAACAAAATGACAACAAAACAATTGATTTGGGTTAGACCGGGCTTGAGTCTAAAAATCCCACCTAAGGCCCAACCTATTTAGAAAACAAGTCTTATTTTTTGTTCAAGACTATTTTTGAGTTTATATTTTTGCCTAAACTCTCCCACTTTTCGGATGAACCTTTGGGCCTGAGTGGGTGGCCCGACCCATGATCAGGTCTAGGTGGGTATTGGGTAATGATGAGGATTGACGGTTTTTATGATGCAAAAAAAAAAAAAAAAAAAAAAGAGTGTTTTGGACTAATTATAGAGACAAAGCAAAAATGGTAACTTATATTCAAAATCCTTAAATTATTAGTAAGTTTACATTTTAGTCATTTAGCTTTAAAAAGTTACCACTCAATTATTAAAAAAAATCATTTAAATCACCAAACTGTTAAAATTATTGTTGTATAAACTTCTAAATAAAACAAAAATCTCAGTGACTTAACATACTTTTACCCAAACAAACTTTTGAACAAGGTCAACTTATGATTTTTTTATCCTTTTATTATGCTAAGATTTGGAATTTCATCGCTATAATTTAATTTAATTTAATTTGATCCCTACTTTCATGTAATGTAGATAATTAATCCTATAAAAATAATTGTCAACATGATAAATTGAAATGAGTGTTTTTTAAAAGGGTAAATTACATCTAAAGTCACTAAACTATAGTAATTTTATGTTTTGGTCACTTAACTTTAAAAAGTTATAAAATGATTTGAACTATTTGAAAGTTTTAATTTAAGTTACTGGAATATTAAAATTGTTGTTGTATTCCCTTCTCTGTTGGCACCGTGTAACAGCCCAAACCGAACCTAAAAGTCCAGTCAGATCTAGAGTACTACAGTGGTCGTTAAAGTGACCTACTCGATTAATTATTCATTTAATACACATTAAAATATAAAAATTAAACATACAAATAATAAATCTATCTTTTACGAAATACATGCGAAGGCTAAACTAAAAGAGAATCGAAAAAATTATCTGCATCCTAATGAATTCTAATAAATGATGATGAAGAATACAACACATACGACACTAACATTTAAAAAAATTAATTGCAAAATTAATCCCTGATTAAAAATTGGAAATTCAATTTAATCACTAAAACAAAATCGAAATTCAATTTAATCTCAAATTTCAAAATAAAAATTTAAATAAGTACAAAATCCATTAAACATACTAAAATTTTAAAATTTATCCTTTCATCCAAAATTTCATAAATAAGTTGCTCGAAAATTTTAACTGAACTTATCTTGATCCGATGCAAAATTCGAAATCGAAATTTTTGGTATGTTACACACTGCTTGCACTAATCGAATGCATTACTTCCCCTTCGCTTCTATTATTCAATATTTTTTTTCATGAAATGGCTTTGATAGCCATAAATCTGTGAACCAAAATTCAAATAGTTTTATTCTTCGATCTTTAACACAGACTTCCAAATTAGCTAAGTTCTAAGACATGTTCTAGCTATCAATGGATATTTCTCTACTATATTGATTGTCAAATTGCATCGATCGTCAAATCATCATTTACAGTTCGCTAGTCAATTTTTTTTTTTAAAAAATAATGACTTAAATGAATATTTTCGAATAGTTCAATAATTATTTTGTAACTTTCTAAAATTGTGTAATCAATACATAAACTTTCTAATTTAATGACCTTGAGTATAGTTTACCCTTTTAAAATTATAAAAACATTTTACGTTAACTTTTAATCCTAAATTATGCCAAATTAATATATACGAAAATTGCATCCTAAATTTAGTAAAGGGACCAATACCATAATTTGACCAATAACTAAAAATGCTATTTAGTAAAGGGTCCAATGCTATTTAGACCAATTTCTACTTTTTTTTCCTTTCAACCCATTTTCTTTTAGTTCTTCTGCAATTACACACCCAGTTAACAACTTTCATTCCTATGTATATATATAAACATACATGGAAATAACATTTTCAGGTCTAGCTTTTAATACACATGAGAAAGGGGAAGAGGGGTCGGTTTTGGCAGTCTCATGAGACGTGATTTGGTGCTCGAATTGCCTCTGAAAACCGAACAGCTTGACAACTGAGAATCACGGTGAGTAGAACTAGAACGGAAGCTATGATCCATAAGAAGCCGACAGAGGAGCTGATGTCAGGACCTTGCGTGAAACGAGGCCTTCATGTGTGCCAACTAGATTGGACAATCTGCGTTTGTAGCGTTTAAGAACAGAAGCCAAGTTCTCTTTTCCCTTTGGGAAAGCTACGTCGCCGGCAGCAGTGCCCGATCGACCTTTCCGGCAAGAAATAGCGATCTCCACGTCCTTGATTATATCCAAGAGCGTCGCTGCATTCGTACACTTGCCCCGGCCAGGTTTCGCGGTCGGGGGCAACACTCCGTTTGAAACTGGAGGACTCGACCTCTGCTGGTAGTCCGCCGGGATTTGAAGGCAGAAGCAGGGTAACATTGGGGAACGGGGTTTCGAAAATGCCGGATCTATGATACCCTGTTAATGAAAATGCCATCAACATGAAGGAGAAATAAAAATGATCATACGATAATGATAATACCCTGAGAATTAAAGCAACCAATATACCTGGAGACGATTAAGATCGTAAGTGTATTTTCCCCACAGCTCGGGTCGGCTTTCCATCAGCGAAAGATCAAGGATCCGATGAATGCACCATACTCCAAAGCTTATTATTAAATCGGCTTTCCAAATGCAGCCCTCGCCACACTGAGGAACAGATGAAATTAAAATGTTGGCGAGACTTGCCTCGTTGCTCTTCAGTGTTGAACCGTACTTCCTTTCTGGAGATGAGGATTGAGATTCGCCCGTACAAATAGCCTGGTTCATCTGTTTAGCTTCAGCATCGTAAAGAAACCTCTCCCTTGCGGCTACACGATCGATTAAATCCTCGTCGGCTCCATCATTTTGTCCAAATAACCAGTCGGACCCATCTAATTTCAAGAGCTTTACTATACAATGTCGGAAAGATTGAAGAAGCTTGGACTCTAAATCCATGCCGGAAGCTGTATCCCATGACATCGAGTTCAACCCACTTCCAGGTACTTCACTACCAGCAGTTCGTTTCTTCTCAGCTACACCAAACTGTTCAAAAGGTTGTCGAGACCAAAGGGATCCACTGCCTGGACTTGAGTACTGTACCGGAAAAGCATCTCGATAACCCTTTGGTTGAGAAAGCTCATCAAAGACCAATGGAACTCTGGTCCTTGACCCAGCATTTGAAAACATAGTCTGACCAGCAGTCGATTCATATCCAATGGAACTGTCCCATGGAGCATTCTTCTCGGACATGTATAGATCCCGATGAGAAACAGAGAGCCCCGATATGGATGGTAAGCTATGAAACTTCTTCGTATTGACGGATATCCCAGAATTATCATTAGTTCCAGGCGAGCCAATGTTATAATAATATCCTTCAGATTGTAACGGGCTATTTATAGAAACCGCAACACTCTGAAATCCGGGTTCTTGAGCAGGAGTTATCCTGTTTTGCAATTTTTGCTCTAATGTCAAAGCCATGGAGTTTCGATAATTTGTAGGTCCGAGGGCTGGAGAATTCGGTGCTTGTAACTCCATTTGACCATTAAAGCTATCAGAGTTTCTATCTTTCGCAATTCGATTCAGATAAGATTTCATTTGATATCCGTGTACTGTAGCTGGTTGATAATCCCATTTGTCACCGGACATTGCAGTTCGTAAACTAGAGTGCCTCCTTTCACCAGAATCAACATTTCGGCTCGAATTTTGAACATAAGCATCTAATAATTGCATGTGACTTGACCACATCGGAGATGATCCTCTTAAATACCCATACGGACTTGAACCGATCAGTGTATCGGATGTTCTTCCTCCTACTGAAGGGAAATACCCACCATGTTCTTTCCCGGTAGTATCCACTTTTACGAGCTTAGAATCAATACCTAATAATACATGGAGTTTCTTTGCTTTTGCTTCTTGTGTAGGTTGGCCGTGAAGATCGTATAGTTGTCCCCAAAATTCATCAAGAATGGCAGCTAATTGACGCCTTGCAGCACGACCTAATCCGGCTAATCTAGAGAGACTTCCGGTACCACTCCCGCCGTCATCGTTTTTCCCACTGAGACTCCGGAATGAAGGAGGGCCGTCCGATGTTAATGATGAGATACTTCCCGAAGGAGGTTTTGATGGCTCTTCGGGCTCCCAAGTTTCTCCAAGGTCATCGATCAGGAGATCTCCCTCTAAACTCACTGTTCTCTCCATGGAATTCGTCGATTCAATCTGTGGAGTTTTAGTGCTCGGTAAATCATCATCAGCTGCCTCGTTAACTACAGTTGAAGCTGGCTCAGTTATAGATACAGACTCCTCGGTGCTACAAACAGAGGTACTAGGCTGTATAATATTAGAAGAGTTCTCATTAACAGTACTCAAACGTATTTCCTGGTCAGACTCCATAATTGTTTCGGGCAAATCGAGATCATAATCCGAAGAAGATAAATCCAAACTACTCTCGGTAGACTTTTCGGGTATTGATGATCTTTCCCCAATACGAGCAGGTTCATCTCCATGATATCTAGTTTCACTTAAACCATTTTCTTCTCTCTCTATAGCTGCCTCGGGAACAGTTCTATTCAAGTCCCATTTCCATGCTTGGACTTCGTACAAGGAACTAGCGGATTTTAAAGGAGTAGCTGCTAACCAAAGCATCAAAGAAAACGATGCACCAGCAGTTACGAGAAGAACAACGAACGGAACAGACATGCTAATACCAGCATTCGATCTCAAATTACTGGCCCAATCACTATCCCCAAAAATCATTTCTACCACGAATATTATCTTTAACCCGAGCATCCCCATGAATGTAGTCAGTGCCAGAAACTCAACAACTGGAGATATCTTATAGACACCCATGATCGGTCTCGACGAAGCAACCCGAAAGAGAGGGATCACTGATGACGGAAGTAAAAGAGCTATCATAACCTGAGTGAAGATAAGCAACTGATATATCCCTTCGACTCCGGAAGTCCAAACACAATAAAGAGCCGGAACCGATGCAATATTTCTGATTGTTGCAAGATGAAGCCAACCCGGTATTTCAAGCCCGAGGAAATCGTGCAAAACAACTTGCCCTCCGAGATTCCAGGTTGATGCAGTAATTTGATTTGATAAGAACATAACCAGCATAAAGATTATGGACAGTACTCCATTCCTAAACACCTGTTTCAATCATTTTTAACATCAAGAAATATATAGAAACAACTCGTAAAATGTCATTATAACCAATAGCTTATCAGAAAAAAAGAGAAAAACCTGTTCGAGTAGTGACATAGCATCTTGAAAAGTGAGCAAGACGAGGCCGGCACTGTGGAAGACATTTGCGGCCGAGTTCATCAGCAAGTAATTTACGAGAAACAGGCCACTGAATATGCATACGATGGCAAAGAAATGGTTGTGGCATAAGATACCCTTAGAAATATTTGACGGTCCTTGATACTGCTGTGTAACATGAGAAGAAAAGTTCAGAAAATCGACAATGATTGAGTCGAAAATTGTAAACTCTAGAAAACCACACTATATTTGTGTGCGGGGAGAAGCCAGAAATTTTTTCTGGGGGGCCGAGATTGAGTTACATATTTTTATGAGAGCTAAATGCAATTTCACCATTGTATTGGCATATATCTTTGTAGTTTTTAGGACAAAAATAAAAAAATTATCATTTTTGTGGGACCAAACTATAATTTTACCATTCATTTATTTAAAATTTTATAAAACTTCAAGCTCTAGAAGCACAATTTTTCATTTTAGGAGGGCCCAGGGCCCCTGCTTGCCTTCCCTCCCTTCGCCCCTATATATAACACCTTCAATTCAGAATGTGCAGACTCTGAAAAGGCTTTTTAAACCCAAGTTTTGTCGGGAAAAAGAAAATTGAATTCTTTAGAGAAATGAAATTTCCGAATGATATAGGATTCCCGATACTGAAGCCCAAAATAAGATACGTATAAACACAAATCAGATACATACGCATATATAAGCAGTCAAATGAGAGATACCTGAACAATAGAAGAATGTAGATAAAAATTGTGGGGCATGATGCTTGCTCCAAGGAGACTCATCAATGCAAATGCACTCTCGCCACTCAACTTAGTTAGCATCCCAGCCATGGTAAGAGAAATTTCGGGTTGACCGATGAGCACTCCGGAAACATAAGAAAGCAGTACGAAACCAGCTGCATACATGCATAGTAAACTTGCCCTGCAGTGATCCTAATTATCGGAAACCGATTAGATTGTTGTTGATGATGTTGCAAAAGAGGTTGTGCAATAAAAGAAGCAGGTTGGCTTTACCAAGAGAGAGGCAAAAACCGGGAATAAAACAGCATCGAGAGCAGCTAAAAAAACACTTGTTGACAAATCAATCCCGAAGAGAAGATTTATCCCGTGTGCAACACCCAAAACCTGGTGAAATAAGAACAGTAGTTCGAGAATAAAAATAAATATCACTCGATATGGTAGCCTTAGTTCATAATAAATTGCAAAAGGCAGCTGGAAATTATTACCATAGTAAGGTCTAATACGATCATGGAAAGCTCCGCTTGAACTCCTAAGAAAATTCGCGTCGTTTTCTCGTACTCATCACAGCAAATCTATTATCCAAAGAAGGAAAAAAAAATAAAATCATAATAAGAATCACAAAAAGGCATGAAAGTCCAGGGGCAAAACTAGGAATTATGTGATGGGGGCCGAGATAAAACTTAAAAACTTTGGGAGGGCCAAAGCTAAAAATTTTGTATTAAAATGACTTAAACTGTACTTTGTAACTTTGACAGGCGCTAAAATTACATTTTTTTTTCTTCTATTTAAAACAAGCTAAAAAGGATTAAATTGAACTTTTTACGTTTAGATGGTACTAAGATAGCAATTAATCCACATTCAGCCAAAGCATGAGAAAGTAACATTGCAATAAGCATAAACGATAAAAACAAACGGAACTGTACCTGAGCAAGATCTTTTCCAGTGACTATACTGATTCTAGCCGATAGGTATTGACACAAAATGGCAGCGAAATTGAAAAGAAGCATTGGGATTACCAAATCGAAACCAAAACGAGCACCTCCTTCGATAGTTACAACCCACTTCCCAGGGTCGATGTACCCGATCGCTATTAGAAGAACAGGTAAAACAGAAGGAAGCAAACGATGAACACGACCAGGTTGGAGGTTCACATTCCCTGCCTCAGCTTCCATGCTGCTAAATTACAAATCACGACAACACTTCGGAATAGCAAAAAAAATCCGTAAACGCTTCCACGAACTACACAATTACATGGTTGTTCATGAAAACTAAACCTCAAGACGATATGCACATCTAGCCCATTTTCTCGAAGCTTAACTAGCAAAAGAATGTATATGCAACAGCACGACTAGAAGGGATCAAAATGCACTTTACATTCCAGCACTAGTTGCAATTATGATATTCCGATTTAATGCTTGAAATCCAATTCATTAACATGCTACTGTCAAGACCTTAGGCAATAAACTGATTATAAGATTACTTGAACCAGCATAAACGAAAGATACTCTCAGTAGTAATCGAGACAATAACAACGAACCGTCCTTCAAATGCACCTGGAAAATTAAAAACCGGATCCAAATCAATCAAACCGGATAAACACAAACAAAAAATCAAATTATAGTTCTAAAATCAACATCTAAAGATTAATTACAACCAAATTATAGTCTAAAAATGGCGAAAAACGGTTTCGAACCAGAGGCAAAATTCATAATGGCGAAAAACGGTTTCGAACCAGAGGCAAAATTCATTAAAGTTCACATACAGTGAACCTCATAAGCTATATATACTACAAACTAGTTTTATTTCACCAAAACAAAAACAGTGTGAATTAAATTCAACCAAGCAAAGCATTCAAAGCACCATCACCATTTTTTTTTCAGTTTTTAAACTCAGTTTCACCATTAATGCTAATCAATAGTAATTGAATATCAGTACATAAAAAAAAAACCCCAAAAATAAACAAGCTCAGATCTTCAATAAACCCCCCAAAAAGAATCCCAAAATTGAACTAAACCCTCAAGAACTAAAATCAAAAGAGAATTCAAGTTTTATGGATCTGATTCAACTCAATAAAATAAAATAAAATAAAATTGAAAGTGGATTATATACATAAAAGGAAGAAACCCAGAAAGCTAAAAAAGAACAACATAACAATTAGAAGCTACACAAAGCTAAAAAAAAAAAAAAAGAAGCTAAAATTAGGGATTTGTAAAGAAAACTTTTCTTTTAATTTATTTTACCTCTGTGGTGAAGTTCATGAAAGGTTGTTTTCTTAAAGCTTTATTTGCTATCCTTTTCTCTAGCAATCTCTGTCAAAAGTATGGGGGTTTTAACAGGGTAGATCTTGAAAGAAGATGCTTTCTTCTTCTTTTTTATGTCACCATTTTTTTTTTTTCCACAGAGAGAGAGAGAGAAAAATAAAGAAAAAAACAAGGGGAGTTAAATATATAGAGAGATGGATATATATACTGGGATTGCATGATATATAATTCAAAGGTGTGGGCTCCTTTTCAAGCCATGTTGAAGAAAAGCGTTTTTTTTTTTTTTTTTTTACCATTAACCAAACAGAGGAAAAGAACAAAAAAAAAAAAAGATTGAAACTTGAAAGGTCTAAAAGACAGTTAACGTTTTCCCCAACTTTTCTTTTTCTCTCCTTTTTTTTCCATCGGTCTAAAAACATATACGTGGGTTAATTTCACTAGAGATCTCTAAGATTTCATTCAGATTTTAATTTGGTCCTTAAAATTAGGTCTTTTTGCAAGCCTAATTGCGGTAAAAAGACTTCTTCAGTCCCTCTCAATTTCAAAATTAAACAAATTAGTCCTTCTAAAAAAATTCAGAGCAATTTAGTCCCTATCAATTTCAAAAGTGAGCAACTAAAGATAATTATTTATTCATTACATTAATATCTTCTGTCAATATTTAGCCTTCAGTGTTTACATATTTTGTCATTTTGGCCTTAATTATAAATAATTCAACAAATTCGGCCTCAATAATTACAAAGTCACATGTGTCGAGATAAATTTGGTAAATTAAGACCAAATTGACAGAATGTTTAAATTATGAGGGCTAGATTTACTATTATATCAATCAAATTCATGTACAATTGATGGAAAATATTAACGTCATGAGTAATTGTCATTACGTGCTCACTTTCAAAATTGACAATGATTAAACAGCTTTAATTTTTTTTCAAAGGAACCAGTTTGCTCAATTCAAAAATGGGAGGGACTGTAAAGATCTTTTCAGCCCTAATTGTCAATTTAAACGTGAAATGTTAGTTTGGATCTTACATGGAGTATGTTTAAAGCATGTATATCAAATTGCGAAACACGTGTATATTTAATGCATGAATATTTTCAATCTTACATGTTAACAAAAATAGATTGTGTTAATAAAATGTGGGCCGACTTTTATTTTAACTTTCAGGTCTAAGATGTCTATGCAATATGTACTAGACTTTTTTCAGGGTTGTTATCCGCTCAAACGTGAAGGACCTTCTAGAATTTTGAAGGGTTTAGACAAAAATATTAACCTCGAAAATGGGCTTATATAGAAAATTGAGCTCGTTTAAAAATGAGTTAGATTTTGGCTCAAACATAGGGTCCGATTTGACTTGGTCCCTTTTCTAAGTTTGTAACATATTTATTATATTATATAATTTATAACACATAAACGGACAATGTTAATAAAATCTGGGATGTTTATTTTATTTTAACATTCGAATTAGTGTTATCTAAATCAGACTAATCAAACCAATGGATCAAGAACCAATCAGTTGGATTGGTGGATCAAGAACTGATCGAGTGGACTAGCCCAAACATAAGGGTTGAATTGGCCTCTGAGCAAAATGCTCAGAACCAGTAAAAAATCAAATACCAAAATAAAAAACCGATAGTTGAAATGATTTTATAAAATGTTTATTTTTTTAATATTATGAATTATTTAATTATTATTGGACTGGCACCCAAATCAGTTGAACCGGGAATTGATGGTTAGATAAGTTAAATCGCTGGTCTAGTTATTAAAACATTGCTTTAGATCCAATATGTCTACGTAGCATGTATACATACGTGTGTTTACAATTTAGTATACATGTTTTAAACATGTTTCACGATAAAATTGAGTTGACATTTAACACGCAAGCTAATGGCTAAACTACTTAAAGGACTTGATTGGTATAATATTAATACTTTAATAATTAAATTAAAATATTTTAAAATTTAAGGACTAATTTAAAATATAGTTCATAGTTTAAGTAAATATATCTCAGTTTAAAAGTCTTGTTTTCAATGATTTTTTATCCAAATATGAAAAACCCAAATATTTATAAAATATTCGAAAACATTAATGTATTTTTATTTAATCAACTTGAAATTGACAAAAAAAAAAGTATAATTTTTATTTATCATTTTTATCAAAAGGAAAATATGCTTTATTACGTAATATTTGGAAAATAAAAACAATATTTATGTTATAATTCATTAAATTTGCAATTATTGAGCTGTAAAATGTACAATTTTTTTTTGAGAGTATAAAATGTACAATAATTGAGTCCAAAACTTTCACCATCTTAATTTAATAAAAATCAAATGCATAAATTAAAAAAAAAAAAACAAAAGGCGGTTGGTCCGTACTAAATTGTGAATTTTATAAAGGATGTGAAGTTTTTGGAAATAATATATTTCATTGACTTAATATATAGATTAGCCTCTAATTTGACAATTTTCTCGAATTAGTCCCTAAAATTTTTTAATCACATTGGTCCTTAAAATTGACATCCGTTACACAAATCAACACAAATTTAAATATAGGATGTTCAAAAATAGATTTTGGGTTATAAAGTTTTACATTAGGGTATATTTCAAGATTTTTATTTAGGATTATTAAGTTAGATTTTAGGATTTTTATTATTATTTATTAAGTTATATTTTCCATTTTTATTTATTTAAGATTAGGTCATAAATTAGAATTTTAGAATCATATAAATTTAGTTAGATTTTAATATTTTTATTTAATATTTTTAGGTTAGCTTAGAGTCACAATTAGTTTTTTTTTTTTTTAATTAAGAAATCTTAATTATCAAACTATGTAAGATTGTCAATAACCTTCCTTACACATAATCATATTCCTCGACCCAGAATTTAGTGACGAGACCAAGTCTTGATTTTTAAGATTTTTATTAGGTTTAGTCTTAGAAATTTAAATGACTTAAATAATATGTGGCTAACCGGCCTATCTCCAATTGGTTAGTTTTTAGGATTTTGCCTCGTGTCTAGTACCGCTTAGGTCCTTGTACCCTCTAGGAATTATATTTCTAGGAATTTTGTCTCCTATTTGTCTGTTTTGAAAATTAAAAACTAATTGATAACACCGTTAATTGATTTTTGTTAAAATTAAATATAATTTGGCATTTTAATATTTAAAATTTTTTATTTAAAAATTAAAATCTAATTGATAACTTTTATTTTCAAAATTAAAAAAAAAAAACAAACAAACAAACTAGTTAATAGTGTTATCAAAGGGACTTTATTTTTTAAATCAGATAAGTAAATAGACTAAATTCTCAAAATTAAAAATAAAAGGACTAAATTTTAAAGATGGTAAAATTAGACCTTTCTATTTTTGGTTGTTTCTTACTAAACCCAAAATTCTTTTTCATTTTTAAAAAATTAAAAAGACAAATTAGCTGAGGAATTATTAAATTATTACGTTGACTTTTTGAAGATAAAAACAATCTTTATTTTGTGAGAATACAAAAATTGTTTAAATGAAAAATATCCCAAAATTAATTAATTAATTAAACATCCGATCATATATGTTCTTTTTGACAGAATGTCTAGAATTATTTATAGCCCCTCCCCGACCCTTAAATAGAAGTATAATGCGCTTCAGTACACTCGAATCCACGTCCTCCTGTATTGACAACAATGTCCATACCAGTCGAGTTAAGATTCAATCGGAACATTAAAATTTAGGTTTAGGTTTCCAACGCTATTCAACTATGTTTTTATTTTTAAATGTATTTAAATGTCATTTTCATATTTTTACTTTTAATGCTACTTGATAAAAATTAAATTATTTTTTATATGCAAGATGGTACGACAATCTTTTTGACATGTGATATATTAATTTTAACTTTAATATGCTTTCACATGGAAGTTGAAAAAAATATGGTTAAATTTTGCTATTAGCCTATTTACTTTTACAAAATTTGAGATTTAGTCCCTGTACTTTAAAAATTAAAAATTCAATCCTCTTACCTTTTCAATTTGGAAATTGGAGTCCAATCATTACCGTTTTCGGGAGTTTCTGTCGGAATATGTTAATTTAACATGTTTATTTTTTGTCAATCATATGTAATGTCATATGAGGATAACCTACTTAATATGCCAAGTTGACAAAATTTGACCAAAATTATGATTAGACTGAGAATTATTAGAAGAGTGGAAGTGTAGGGACTAAATATTAAATTCAATCAAAGTAAAGAGACTTACTACATAACCTATATTTATGGGTTTTTTCTACCTTCAATCTTTCTATTCTTTCGACTGTTGAAATTTAGTCCCTCTATTTTTATTTGAAAGTTAGAGTTCGATTGATATCTTTGATAATGGATGGTTTTTCTTAAAGTTGAATACGTAACATTTCAAAATTTAGAAATCTAATTTATAAATCAAAAACAGTTTAATTGATAACACGTGTTCAGATTTAATAGAAGTAAATTAAAAATATTATCAATTGGACATAAATTTGTAAATAAAATAAGTAGAAAAACTAAAATTTAAAGTCCAAAAGTATAAGGACTTGAAGTGAAATTTAACCATTTTTATGTAATAATTTCACATGGACCCAAGAAAAAAGGAGCGAAGGGGAGACCACCTTTCCTTGTAGACATTTTTACAAATATTTTATAAGTTGGGTCTATCAAAAAATTTAAATATATTTCATGATTATATATATATAAAAATATTCACATTATTAAATAATAATTTGGGCCAACTCAAACTTACAAAAAACACTTTATCCAAAACTTGATCTCAAACTACTTATATCAGGGACTAAAATAATTTACTATTTATAGGAGGATTAAAAGATTAATTTTTTATTTTTGGAGGGCCAAGGCTTTTGTCCGCCCTTAAATTCGTCCCTGTTACCATTTCAACCTTGAAATTTCTAAATTCGAAAAGTACGAGAATTAAAATTGTTCAAATTAAAATACATGGATTGAATCACAATTTACACATAATATAGGGGCTAAAAACAAAATTTTGTTCTCATTTTTTTGCGTACTAAATCCTAATAAATTGGGAGTACACGTATCTCAAATTTTTGTTTTGGTTCATTGTATTAATAAGCTTTTGTCTTTTGGGCTCATTGTATCTTTAATTGTCAAATTTAAATAATTTAAGCATAATTAAATTCATTAATTTTTTTTGGCCAATCATGTCCTTAATTTTTAATTATCCCATTATAACATGTGATCATGTCTTTAATTTTTTTTTTTTTGGCTAAATTTGCCATTGGTACTTAAAAAAATCATTTTCTTTGCTAGTTTTTAATTTGAGATTTTCAATCAATTAATCTCGAGAGAAAAAAGAAAAAGAAAAATTAGATTTCTTTGAGTTAGTTTTTTTTTTTTAAATAGACTTTAACTATTTATGGGATTACTTTAATTGTTAGTCGAAATAAAATAATTTGAAAATAGACTTTTAACTATAAAAAAATTATTAATTTAGTTTTCTAATAAGTTAAACTTCAAATTAGACAAAAATAATTTTTTAGATATAATAATTTATTTGGCCCTCGAATTTTATAAATAAAATTAAACATTTTTTTTTCCTTTTTTAAGTCCTTAAACTTTTTTTTTGGTCAAATCACCCTAAAATAGATGACAAAATTTACGTTTTTTAACTTTGCTAACGACGTGGATTTCCATGTGGGTTCGTTAACATTTAAGTAATTTTTAAAATTAAAAAATTATAAAAAATAAAAAAATATTTTTAATTTTTTTTAAAATTTAAAAATTAATTAAATATTAACATGTCATCCATGTGTCAGTCCACATATATGCTACGTCAGCAAAGTTAACAAACGTTAATTTTTCCATCCATTTCGGGTTATTTGACAAATAATATAAATTTAATGGTTAAAAAAAATGAAGGGCCAAAAAAGTTATTGTACTTTTTTTTTATAATTTAAATATGTGAGTTCAAATTTTCATTCTAATAATAAACCGAATAGATTGAGTTTATCTATTTTTGAAAACATTGTTTTAGAAAATAATCTATTTTTAAAAATATTAAATTTGATGTAAATGGATATCTTTTTAGATTTGTGAATTAGACGGGTTAGATAAATTTTGTTAGAGTAAATTTGAGTTGAAATCGTTCTGAGTTTGAATCAGTTGAGCTTAAGATTTAAGTTTTTCGTATCGTGTCAATATTTAATATCACTTGAGGAACAAGCCAGAAGAGGCTTTGGCTTCCAAAATTTTATGAAATTTTCATTTAGCCCCATAAAATTTTTAAAAATTCTAATTAGACTCTTAAAAAGCTTTCAAAGTTTTAATTAAACCTTCTAAAATTATTGGAAATTCTTATCAATCCTTTCAAAAAAATTTTAAAATTAAACCTCCAAAATTTTAGATATTTTAATTAAACCCTCAAATTTTTGAAAATTTTAATTAGACTTCTTAAAACTTAATGGCATATTCTACAACCGAACGATTCGAAACATTTCGAGTTACTTATTTAGTCAGTTTTGGATTTGTATTGTTTCGAGTTTATGCCCAAGTTAAATACGAATTCAAATTGAATAAATTTAGATTATTAAATTTATATAATCAAATTAGATTAAACCAATTAAATGAATCAAAATTTTGCCTCATCAAAGTTTCACGCTTTTAACAAAAAAAATCCATCCTCTTCTTCTTCTGGCTCCAAGTTCATTCGTTAGAAATGCCGTTATTTTTGGTTCATTCTTATGTTTCTCAAGGACTGACTAGTTCACATATAAAATGTATATGAATGTATGTAGGTAGGCATGCACGCATACATGCATGTATGAGTGTGTATGCATAAATGAAACTTCAGATCAGAAATGCTTGTCATTGGGTAGTTTAATTAAGTCATGTATTTCAATTAAAGCAATATGGGCTTCATTGCATAAGCGTTGAAAAAGTTTTATCATCAAATGTATGTATGTATGTATGTATGTATGTATGTATGTATGTATGTATGTATGTATGTATGCATGCATGCAACTTCATAGAGGGCATGGTGAATTCTGAACCTCCGCTTCCTCGCAAAGAACTTTCTCCTAGAGGGGGAGAGGTGTTGCAACTACGGGTGCCTCGAATCGCATCTACGTCAGTAACCTTTCGTGGCGTGTTGACGACTTAGCACTCGAGGCTTTGTTTGGTGAGCAAGGCAGGGTTGTGAAAAGCGAACATTGTTTGACATCGAAAGCGGTGATCGAGAGGCTTCAGGTTTAACTGTTAGGAATATATAGCTTTAAAGTTTTGTTTAGTGTAAGATTTAGATGGCTAATCGATCCATGTCTCCATGGCGAAGTCTTGGTGGAGGCGTGAGTGTTAATTACTAGTTGTCAACTCCAGCCTTCTTTGATTCTTTGAAATTCACACGCATTCTCATCGTACCTGTCGTGTTTCAACGGTATGCCCATTCGTTCTTTTTGATGTTGGAGATTAGATTAAAAAGAGGAGATAATAAGTCGATAATAAACATCAAAATATTTTAATTTTCATATGTTTCGAGTATCATATGATTCAATAACACTAAACATTTAACTTGATATGTTCTATGTATCATATGATTATATAGCTGATAATACATCTATGATGCCCATATTCGATATCATTGTGTTTATCGAAGTCATAAATTTAGCATTGGGAGTAGAGACCTGGCCTCCAAATTCTCTGTTAGGATCGTCCCGATTAAGCAACGAACAAGTAAAAATAGTAGAAGAAATTGAGAAATTGAACACACAAATTTAACGTGGAAAAACTCCTCCAAAGAGGATAAAAAACCACGTGCAAAGATAATTTTACTATAATGGCAATGTAATGAAGAGTACAAAAGATGGAGATAAAAACTAAACCCGAAAACCCGAAAATAAAGAACCTCAAAACGTAAACACAAAATTCTCTAAATGTGTTATGAGTTCTAATCTCTAATGGGTGTCTTTTCTAAGGTTGTAAAAGAGCCTATTTATAGGCTAAATCCATAGGTCAAATAATAATAAAATAATCTAAACTAATCAGTGTTTGATTGAAACAAATAAACAGAGTTTAACTAGGAGATTACCTCTTGAATTTGACTAAAATAGGAGTCATAATTAACAAATCTCTACCTTGACTCATATTTCCACAATGCCATCTTTGCCAAAGCCCGCCACGAGCCTATCTTGAACCATGCGGGAATTAATCGAGAGTCGATTCTATGCTTAGAAGTGGAAGACTTCTAGCCTTCGACTTGTACACTGCCAAATCAAAACTAACCCGGGTTTGATTTTCACGAACACAGTGCCCTAACTTTTCAAAACCTGCATTCAAAAGAGAACCTCTCTTTAACGAAAGCGGTCATACCTTTTTCCCTCCTATGACCAAGTTGCCTCGCTCTAAATGAGTTGACTTGGCTCTGAATGCAGACGAGGGACGCCGTCGATTTCACCGTCACCGTAGAACCTTCCGAATATAAAGATCGCCGGTTCTTTTACCTTTTAACAAAACGAGAGCTCCACGAGATACTTTAATGCCTTCGACTCGATGTTGATTCTCGCATCCTTTCAAGTCTAAAATACTCAAGGAGATGAGATTCTTTTCGTAAATCGGTACATACGACATCCGAGAGTGTCCTAATTGTCCCATCGTGTATCCTAATTTTAACAGTACCAATTCCAATTACCTTACTAGATGAATCGTTTCCCATGCACACAACTCCACCTTCAACTGAACTGTATGTGGAGAACCATTCTCTATTGGGACACATGTGGAAAGAACATCCTGAATCTAGGATCCACTCGGACGTGAGCTTGGAGTTATCGCTCGTTGACACTAACAAGAAATCATCACCGCTTTCATCGGCCAAATTAGCACCAGCTACATCTTCCTCGTTACTCTCAGCAGCTCTTTTCTTTTGCAGTTTATAACAATCTGCTTTGACGTGACCTAACATTTTACAATAGCGACACCTTTTGTCTCGTTTCTTTGATGCTATCAAAACGGAAGCTTGCCTATCTGCCTTGCTATCAAAATGAAGCTCATTGTCGTGTTTGTCTCTACTCAACAAATTACCCTTCACATCTTCGAACGAGAGTTTGTCTCTGCCATAAATCAGGGTCTCCCTGAAAGACTTGTATGAAGGGGGTAAAGAGCACAATAATAGCATAGCCTGATCTTCATCGTCAATATGAACCTCAACATTCTTTAAATCATTTAAAAGAGTAATGAATTGACTGATGTGATCTCTAAGAAGCTCACCTTCGTTCATGCGAAACGTAAATAGACGTTGTTTCAACACTAAGCAGTTAGCTGAGACTTAGTCGCATAAAGAGTTTCTAACCTTTTTCATAAGGCAGATGAGGTCTTCTCCATCAATACCTCCTGCAATACCGTATTCGCGAGGCACAACTGGATTGCAGACAAAGCCTTTTCATCAAGCTCTTCCCATTCTGTTTTATTTAGATTCTCAGGCTTTTTCCCGGTAACAACCTTTTTCAAACCGAATTGAACTAGAATTGCCATCATCCGAACTTGCCACAGATTGAAATTTGTCTCACCATAGAACTTCTCAATTTCAAACCTTGTTGCTGCCATATCTGAATAGGCTGATCTATGAAAATTGAACTAGCTCTGATACCACTTGTTAGGATCGTCCCTATTAAGCAACGAACAAGTAAAAATAGTAGAAGAAATTGAGAAATTGAACACACAAATTTAACGTGGAAAAACTCCTCCAAAGAGGATAAAAAACCATGGGTAAAGATAATTTTACTATAATGGCAACAGAATGAAGAGTACAAAAGATGGAGATAAAAACTAAACCCCGAAAACCCGAAAATAAAGAACCCTCAAAACGTAAACACAAAATTCTCTAAATGTGTTATGAGTTCTAATCTCTAATGGGTGTCTTTTCTAAGGTTGTAAAAGAGCCTATTTATAGGCTAAACCCATAGGTCAAATAATAATAAAATAATCTAAACTAATCAATGTTTGATTGAAACAAATAAACAGAGTTTAATTAGGAGATTACTTCTTGAATTTGACTAAAATAGGAGTCATAATTAACATTCTCAAATTATCGAAGTCATTAAATTCTCAAAATTTTTGAAATTTCAATTAAGCCTTTCAAGTTATTATTATTATCATTATAAATTCTCATTAAACCCTCTTTTTTTTTTTGAAAAATTTAATTAAACCCCTCAATTTTTCTTGAAATTTCATCAAACTCTTAGGATATTTTTGATATACTTCATGTCCGTTTTATTACTCATATTCGAGATTCGTGATTACTCCTCCTGATAATATTATCTTCAAAGTTCAAACTTTAAAACGATAAATTAATGCATGTTTTAAATGATTGGCAATATAATACACACTTTAAAACGCTTATGGAATATTATTATACTTAATAAATTCTTTCACATGAAATTTATACGGTTGATACGTTATGGTCATCTGTTGAACAAAGAAACATGTTTTTTTTATTACATTAACCTGAAATTCTGGGCATATGTTTCTTCTCTTTGTAATAACTTTTACTTCTTTGACCTCGAAATTTATGGTGTTGAAATTCCCACATTTCATGTGGAAGGAAAAAAAAAAAAACACTTGATCTTCACACTAAAATATATAAATGATTTCACCAAATATATATATAATATTGTTAAAAAGGATATAATTTTACTCAAATTATCTCATTTATTCTAAATTAATTCTTAAATTTTAAAATATTATGATTGAGTCTAATATTAAAAAGGATTTTTTCTTTTAGTTTAACTGTTGATTTTGATATTAAATGTCAATTTTAGTATTACATGGAGTATATTTAAAGGATGAATATTTAATGCATCGTCATGCATGAGTTTCATGCATCGACTTTAAACAACAACACGATAATAGATCATTGATGAAATAAAAACTAGTGTTGGGCTTATAAATAAATACTAATGACTTTATTTAAACAAAATATCCTAAGCCTAAATCTCGATATAAATATTAGACTCTAATTCTTAAACTCAAACATTAAATCTTAGACCCTAAATTTGAAACTCGATATGAACCCTAGATCTAAACCAGTGATTCTAAACTTGAAACCCACAACAAGTTCGATACTGTTTTCGTGGGAGGTTTTGTCTTTTGACTCTATCGAGAGGAGTCTAGTTGCATGAAAACTCTTTAGTTTGCTCACCATGACTTCATCTTTTTAGGCATCACGAGATACTTCCACTTTATGAATCTATCGTCTCTTTAATATCTATAATATACTCATCTCGAATAAGATGTTTATAACATTCCTTTCGAATTCGAGTAGTAACGTAGATTAAGAATTAACGTTGAACTTTGTTACTATTGGCAACTAGTTTATTCTCTTTCTGAAATGGTCCTTTTTTTTCGTACATTATTTCTGGGATTGACTGACAACCTCAATCTTAACACTAAACCTTTGATAATGTTTTGCCATCACAAGAATTTCGTTCCATTGACTGCTTAAAGCATAAGATTTACACATATTGGGTTAATATATCGTTTCATACATATGTTTGGTTTTAATACTCAATTTGATACTTGTGTTTAGTTTTAATATTCAATTTAGTATCCAGACTAAATAATATTATGCAACTAAACAATGTTTGACACATGTGCTCTAGTAAAAAACATAGATACTTAATTGCATTCTATTGACTTCTTAAAACATAAGGGATATATATATAGGGTTATTATATTGTTCGGTATATGTGTTTAGTTTTAATGTTCAATTTAGTACCTATATTAAACAATATTATGTGACTCTATGAACACGTATGCTCTAGTAAAAAAAAAAAAAACTAGGTACTTAATTGAGACAAACAAACAAAAAGCTTGGCTACCAAATTAAACATCGAAGTAAAACTCAAGTATCAAACAATATATTAATCGTATAAAAAGTTACAAAACAGTGTAAAATCGCTTAAGTTTACACATATAGGTGAATCCCTCGTATACCAAATTGAACATCGAAGTAAAACCAAGTATCAAATATATATTAGCCCATATATATATATATATATATATATATATATATGAAAATCTTCAAGCAGAAGATATATGTATTATATATATATGCTGAGTGAGCTTTTTAATTGCCTTATTCATTCAACATATATGATAATTGAGAAACTTTAGGATAATGTCCACTGAAGAAGAGCAAAGGCTATACCAGTGTTTAAAGAAGTATCAAACAATTATAAAGCAGGTACTTACAATTTCTTTATCTTTAATGCCAATATCTTAATCCTTGAATTTGGCTACATTTATATTAAAAGTTTGCATCTTCAAAAAGTACCGACTTTGAAGATTTATATATATATACACACATATATGTATGTATATGGGTGTGTTTTGTTTCAGTTCGATGAGCTTGTTGAGTCCATGGATGTTAGAACCAGGCCACCATTGCGACGAAAGGTAAATTTCTTTGGGTCTTTCTAGTTTTCCTCCCTTTTTATAATATATATAAAGGATTACGTAACTCGTAATTTGGGTGTAAATGTCGAATATGTGTATGTATTTGGTATACAGGTTTGGTTCTTTTCTATGTTTTTTTTTATATATTTGGAGGGTCTTTTCTATGTTTTATCTAATTATTTGGATTAATTAATGCCATTGCCAATGACAGATCTTGAGACTAAGCTTTGGGACTAGTAAAATTTTGAAAAATTTTAGAAGTTTAATGAGAATTTTGTTTTAAAAAAATTTAAATCGAATTTGTAAAAGATTAAATCAAATTTTTATAATTTTAAGGGGCCAAAGTATAATTTTACCTTTACTAATTTAAAATTTTTGAAAAATCCTAAGAGCCTAAATAGCAATCTTACATTTTAGGGGGGGCCAGGGCCCATGCCAGCCCCCTGGCTTCTCCCCTATCTATGGGATTAATGAGAGTTTCTAATTATTTCAAGAGAGCTTAATTAAAATTTTCAAAAATTTAGAGGCCTAATTAAATTTTTTAAAAACTTCAAGGGAGAAATGAATTTTTTTCAATATTTTGAGGGGTTGCCCTAGTCCACCATTAGGGTCCATCTCTAGTCATTGTAAAACTAAATGACCAAATTATTTCTCCTATGATAGTATAGGACATTTTTTAAGTCTAGTATTTAGTTTGCCATCAAATTAATGTTTTTTTCTGTATTTCCGTTAAAAAAATAATTTAACTCTTTTTTAAAATATTAATAATCAAATTCAATTAAAAAATAAGAATAAAATTAACAAAAAGATATAAATATTAAACACTAAATTTAATATTACGCCATATATATTTTATAGAGCGGTAGAGGGAGCAATTCCAGTTCCAATGAAGCTGCGACAACGTTAACTGGAATTCAACCACGTGATGAGAATAATGGAGGAGCTTTGGTGCATACGATAACAAGATTTCTCCATGAGCTCAAATCTAACCCTACTTCATCCACTGATCCTAACCGTTCATCAACTTGACTTTGGTTATATATATAGGTATATTATTCTGTTTAGGGTTTATGCTAATGAATATGTAAGGTTTTCTTTTTCTCCAATTTGAAGAATATTAAATATATATAGTTAATGTTATAGAACTTTATTTATGATTAAGTATCCAACATAATCGTGTTTAGTAGTGTTCATATGTCAGTACGGATTGAATTTATGTACGTTATTGATATGTTTTATATTTGTCAAAATATATGAATCTAAAATTTTGTTCAAATCTATACATATATGACTACACTAAACTCATTTTAGATCAGTTTATATTTTATATTTTAATATTTTATATGTTTTTTCATTTAATTAAAATTATAAATTTAGACAACTTTAATATATTTTTTTAATGTTTACATATAATATTATTATATATTTATATAGAAATTATATAACATGTAAATTTTATTATATAAATTTTATATTTACATAAAGTTGGCAAAAAAGTTATAATTAATTTTAAATTATATTTAATGCATTATTTTTTTTAAACTCAATAATTTTGTAATTTTTAAATTTTGATTGATAAAAGAAGAAGTTAAATTCAAAAGGTTTGATGCAAAAAAGAAAAAAAAAAATCTTAATGAAACTATCGTTGCAATTAATTTGCCAAAAATTCAGACCAAAATCTACTACGTGCCATCTGCATGGGAACGCCGTCTGGATCCGACAAAGATTCGGTATTTTGTCGTAAACTGTAATAATAAAGACGAGATATATTAACGTAAAAGTTATTTTAATTTTAATTTTATTTTATATATATATATATGCTTCATTCATTACGTACTCAAATTTAAGAGATGTATCTCATCAAAAAAAAAAAAAAATTAAGAGATGTAAGTATAAAACTTCGAACAATTAAATATGTAAATAATATTATAACATTAAAAAATTCAGATCAAATCTAAATATTTAGTGGTTTCATTTATTAAATTATAAAAACTGGTAAAACTAATTATTTAAAGAGGAATTAACTTGGTCAAATTCTATATACTCCTTGTATTATGCTTTTTGTGCATATTTAATCCCTCTATTATAATTTAATTATTTTTAGTCCCTTTATTTAATTTGGTCAATTTTTTCGTTCATTTTTAAAATAATTTAATGTGGAATTTTTTAAAATATGTGATGATATATATATATATTTGTACAATTGATATATTTTATTGCAAAATATTTGATGGAATTCACAAAAAAATTAATATAAAGAATGAAAATACAAATTTCAAAAAGTGACTTGAAATGATCAAATTATAGCAAGTAGAATGATTAAATCTGCAAAAAATACACAATATAGGGATCTTAATAAAAATTTACCATATAAAATTAAAGCTTTATTATAAATTGATCCTTGAATTGGACCCCAATTCTCAAATGGATCCTTAGCCTTTTTAGTCAAATACTTAAACTATCAATTTTATCTCATCTTATTTGTACAATATTCAATAAGAATATGCCACTTGTCATGTTCTTATCGGGTGATATTATTTTTGATAAACCGGGACAAAATTGATAGTTTAAATATCACTTCTTACAAAAAAAAAACATCTTTAAGAGCTAATTTAGAAATTAAGATATAGTTTAGGGAGCCGTTTAAGAATAAACCTAAAAATAAATAAAAATAACTAAATAATTAAAAAAAAAAAGAAAAAAAAAAGCAAAAACGCGGTTTACAGTCTTACTTATCTCTGGCAGAGAAAACTAAAGGAAACTAACATTAAAAACAGAGCAAAATAAACATCCCTATCTAATTCTCTCCCAAACAATTTTTAAATTTTTTTATAAATTTTCTGTTTGTTTTTAAGGAAAAAGAAGCAAAACCCAGAAATTTGATTCAATTTTGATATAGAAGTCTTCCCCATATATATATATATATTTGCTTGAATTTTTTTTCAATTTTGATTTCCCTTTTATATTCTAACAAAGGTCGAAAATGGGGAATTTCAGTAGCACCGACGTGAACGAGCGACGGAGGAACGCCATCCGGCAGATGTACACCGCGCAGCCTCAACACCCGCCACACCCCTCCGCTCGACCGCAACCGGGGTACAACGCCGACCCTTACGCCTACGCCGCATCGACGCCGTACCCGGCGCAATATTACCAATACCCTCATGGCTATTACCCGCCTCAGAACCCGGTGCCGATGCAGTATCAAGCACCGTACGATCATCGAGGTGGGTCATATATGGGGAATGCCAATTGGGGTGGTTATCCTTACGGAGCGATGATGCATCCGGCGCCGGAACCGGTGCCGTACATTGAGCATCAACAGGCGGTTACCGTAAAGAATGACGTTAATTTGAAGAAGGAAACTTTGAAATTGGCAGCTGATGCGTCGAGTCCTGGCAAGTTTTCGGTTAATTTCACGTTTGATGCTAACGTTGCTGGAAGGTACCCAAAAAAAAAAACTCGATCTTTTTTTTATAATTTTGAAAGGTAAAATTCACATAGAGAGCCCTGTATTTGGAATAAGATTGCATTTTGCCCATTTACTAAAAGAATGGATAAAATAGTTAATGAACAAATTAGTCCTTTTTGTTAAAAATTTCATCAAACGTGATGAAACTTTTAATAAAAGAACCGGTAAAATGATTAATTTATCATTTTTTGAATAGAAAGGGTAGGCTCACAGTACAACGGCCTCCATATGTAATGTTCGGGTTTCTATTGATTAAAATTTGCTTATGTTTCCAGATGATTAAAGGGTTTAATTATGTCATAAGTTTTTTTTACTTTCAGATTTTAAAAATTTAGTCCTTCTGCTTTTAGTTCTAGGTAGGGATGGCAAAAGACCAAACTCGACCGGTTTCGATCCCATCTGACATAGAGTCGATTTTTAAAATCGGGTTTTGAGATGGACAAGTCTAAGATGATAAATTTTTCATCTCAATCAGATATGGCTTTAAATTTTTTAATCAAGTTCGGGGTGTGTAAATTAATATTTGATTCGGGGTGAGTTGGGGTTGAGTTAAGTTGGGGTATATCAGGTTGGCCTTGAAATATAGTGACCATATGTGCATAGTACAAGCTTTTATTCCAATATGTATCCCTGGTCGTTTAACCGAACCTTCGTCATTCTTGTCGATATTATCAGTGTTGTAATTTTATTCATTATGCTAACAATATATCGTATATGGTACTTTCGTTTCTCTAGCTCGTGTGAAAGAAAAGACTTGTTTAGTCCTTAGAATCAATTTTATGCATCGAGGTTCTGAGAGTCAAATGCTGCTTCTATCCGTTGTAGATATGCCGGTTATTTTTGTGTGAATCTTGTTGTGTCTGATATTAGTTCTTAACAAGATGTTGTGTTTGCTCCCTCATCGTTAAACCGAACCTTCATCGTACTTATTGTGTACGGTACTTTCGTTTCTCTAGCGTCGTGTGAAAGCAAAGACTCGTTTAGTCCTTAGAATCGATTTTATGCATTGAGGTTCTGAGAGTCAAATGCTGCTTCCATCCGTTGTCCATATGCCTGTTATTTTTGTGTGAATCTTGTTGTGTCTGATATTAGTTCTTAACAAGATGTCGTGTTTGCTCCCTCATCGTTAAACCGAACCTTCATCGTACTTATTGTGTACGGTACTTTCGTTTCTCTAGCGTCATGTGAAAGCAAAGACTCGTTTAGTCCATTCAGTTTTATACATCAAGGTTCTGAGGGTCAAATGTTGCTCCTATCCGTTGTCGATATTCTGGTTTTTTTCTGTGTGTGAATATTATTATGTCCGATATTAGTTCTTAACAAGATATCATGTTTGCTGTTCTGGAAACAGGATGACCGTTATGTTCTTCGCAAAAGAAGCTGAAGATTGCAAACTAACACCAATGAAAGAAAATATTCAACCGTCAGTAACCATGCCTTTCGAACAAGGTACAGGACAGAAATTCCAACAGCCACCCGGATCGGGGATCAGTTTCTTTATGTTCAAGGAATCAGAATTACTGAACGTGGGTGAGGCTGGGATTTATCCCCTGGCAGTGAAAGCAGAGGCATTTCCCGCCGACTCGAATGATGGATCCCAGAATACTCAGATAACTCTAGCTGTGTTTGAGAAAGAGAACGAAGAATACCATGTTAGAGCGGTGAAACAGATTCTGTGGGTAAATGGGATGAGATATGAGCTGCAAGAAATATACGGAATCGGAAATTCGGTCAATAATAATAATGTCGGTACAAGTGATGCCGGAAAAGACTGCGTTATTTGCCTTACCGAGCCTCAGGACACTACCGTTCTTCCTTGCAGACATATGGTAAAACTCCTCAAAACCATTCAATCTCTTCATCTTAGTTCATACCGAAACGAACTGATATCTAATTGTCTGATTTCGTGTTCGTTATGCAGTGCATGTGCAACTCCTGTGCAAAGGTCTTGAGATGTCAGACTAATCGATGCCCGATTTGTAGACAATCGATCGAGAGGCTTTTGGAGATAAAGGTCAACAACAGCACCAACGAATGAGTTAAGAACATGTTCCTTACGCTATTTTCCGGTCTAGTAGGTTGTCTTCGAATCGGTTTCCGATTTATCAGTAATCAGTTGAGTGTCCTTTGGAGATAAAAGCTCGAAAAGAGCCCTTATAAATGAGATGACAACATGTTTCTTGTATTACATATCAGGCCCCTCATATGTATATATATACATACATATACATGTATATATACATATATATATATATGCATGTATGTTTCTCAACATTTTTGTGTTATTACATGTATGCACGTCTTAAAAGTATACATCGAAACCTAATAAAATTCTTTCATTCTGTGTTCTTACATGTATTTGTATTAAGCAACAACCTTTTTAAACTTCTAATCAATAATGTAAAATTTTTCAATAAAAAAGATTGTAATTTCTACCCATCACCTTTTTTAATGTTTTTAAACAAAATTATTAGTATTTATTTATAATTAATATTTCTTTTGTTTATTCAATGATGAGACATCGTGTTATTATTTATTTATGGTATATAAGACTCAAATGCATCAAATATTTTTCCCAGAAATGTCTCTTTTAATTTCGAGAGCAAATTGGTCCCTCTCAAAAAAATCATAATAATTTAATTCCTATTGATTTCAAAAGCGATCAACTAATGACAAATATTGTTTCCATCATTTGTACATAATTTTCATTGATATATTAATAAATTAATCCCTCAATATTTATATATTCTATCAGTTTGATCCCGATTTTAAAAAAATTGTATAAAAAATGTATAAATATTTTAAAAAAAAATCTAAAAAAAGAATATATAAAAAAATTAGCTTCAAATATATATAGACAGGCAAAATGTGTAAAATTTGAAAGCTAATTTAGTATTAAACCAATCAAAACTATGTAAGATAAATAAAAAAAATTAACACTGTGATTAATTGTCCTTAGATACTCATTTTCGAAATTGATAAAGATCAAATTACTTCGTTTTTTATAAAGAACAATTTGCTCAATATAGAAACTGAGAGAGTCCAAAAAGTTCCTTTTTACCACACACATATTTATATGTTAAAATATGTCATAAGTCCTTGTACTCTTTGAAAAATTAAAATTTAATCCATGTACTTTTATTTCCAAATTTAGGTCCAACTATTAATATTGTTTAATCCAAGTTCGTTATAACATCATTTTTTTAATTATATGATTATTGGGTGAGTATATTTTTTTATTTCAAAATGTGACACCAAAAAATTTAATTTAAAAAAATTAATTTTAAATTTTAAATTTTAAATTTTAAAAATTTAATAAATAAAATTCTTGAAAATAAAATTATATACGTTCACATTAAAATCTCATCCCAATAATCCTATTCTCTTCTTCATTCAAAAGCAATCTCCCCCCACTTTTGATTGAAACATTTTAACCCTAAATAAAACAAACAAAAAAATATGTCCCAACCAAAGCTACCCCTTTTACCTAACATTTACATTAACAATCCATCATACACACACACATATATATATGTGTGTGAAATTATGAATAAACAAGAACAAACCATAGCATAGCAAAAAAAACACACCCTAAAGAGACAATGAGAAAGCTGCTAGCCTTTGCCTTTCTTTTCTTCTTCTTTTGGGATAAAACATTAGCTCAAATAGCTCCGGCGCCGCCGTTAAAGGTGGACAACATCACTTCCATCCTCGAAAAAGGTGGCCAATTCACCACTTTCATCAAGCTATTGAAAGCCACACAGGTGGCTGATCAACTAAACAACCAGCTAAGCACACCGGACCCTAACGACGGGTTAACGGTGTTTGCACCGAGTGACAACGCGTTCTCCGGACTCAAATCCGGGACGTTAAACTCACTTTCCGACCAAGAGAAGCTTCAGTTGGTTCAGTTCCATATACTCCCGACGTTAATGTCGACGTCCCAGTTTCAAACGGCGAGTAACCCTTTGAGAACCCAAGCTGGGGATGTTAAAGGTGGGAAGTTTCCGCTTAATGTGACTGCGGACGGAAACCAAGTGAATGTGACGACCGGAGTGGTGAATGCGACGGTGGAAAATAGTGTGTTTTCGGACCGGAGGATCGCGGTTTATCAGGTGGATAAGGTGCTTTTGCCGTTCGAGATTTTTGGGACAGCGCCGGAGCCGGCTCCGGCGCCGGTTGTTCCGGAGAATGGTGGTTTGGTTTCGAGTCCTAAAGCAGCGGTTAAGGGTGCTGATGTAGCTGGTGCAGTGAGCTTGAAATTTCATGCTTTGGCAATGGGTTTTTCGTCATTTGCTGTTTTCTGGGCTATTTTTGGGAGATTTTGATTTTGGATTTTATTTTTGCATGCGATGCTTGTGTTACTGTTTGTAATTTGTGATTGTGATTAAAAATATTTGATTCTTTGTTTGTTAATATTGAAAAATGCAATAAATAATTATTATTTCGATATTAATTTAGTCCTTAAATAAATTTAAATATATTTAAAATAAATAAATTTAAATTTTAATATATTAATCTATTTTTGTACATTTAGAATTTAATCATTTATTTTTCAAATTTAAAAATACAAGTACAATTAAATTATTTTTTTAAATTCTCTTTTGATTTTTTTAAATACTCAGTAGTTATGTAACGAAAAAATAAGATTGCAATAAATGAATAAATTTAACAGTGTTAACAATTAAATTTACTTTTTAAATCTAAAAAGTCAGACTAAAATTTTTAAAATGAAAGTAAAGAGACTAAATTCTAAATTTACGAAGAGTAAAAGAAGTTAGAACATAATCTGTGCCAAATTCAAGTTAAAATTTAAGGCGCAAGCTAACGATTAAGGGTGGTTTTGGATGGTCGATTGAGTGCAGTGCGTTTAGCTTACTTTTTATCTCATACTACAGTATCTAATCTCACAACCACCGTTGTTTTTATACTAACCGCAAGTAAACGCACCGTTCATTTTAACTCACCCTAAATTGGCAATGTTTGATTGATTCATAGTACTTTGAAGATTCAATTAAAGTTTTAAAAATTAAAAAATATATATTTTAAAATCTAAGTCATAATTTAAATTTGGTTATTTCATACAATCATCTATGTATTACAAATTTTAAGACAATTTTTTTTACATCGAGTCAAATACAGAGATTACGTCAACAAGATTTGAAGTTCGACATTGAGATGCCTTAATTATTGTTCTTTTATACTGATAAGCCATCGATTCGATTAAAAAACCATTAAAAATTAATTTAACTAATCTATATTAATCCGATATCATTTTTAAAATTGATATTTCAACAGTTTCTTATTTAATCCGATTCAAATATTATTGATTATAATTGTACCAAACAAAGAAAATGTTTGTCCATCCAGTGGCAAGCTGTCACATTGTTAAAAAGAAAAAACAATAAAATGCACATGTCTATATTTAAAAAAAAAAACAATCGAGTTTATTAGAGAAAAATGCTAATTGCTTTGGTAGCCACTAATAATTAATGAAGTAAAGCCTACTGAAATTATATACGAAATATTGAACTTCTAAGCTAAGCAATATATTTATTTATTTATTTATTTCACTTTTTAGCTCATATATGAAAGATGAAGAATTCATGAAGAAAGGCTCCACATTTAACCAAGTTGCTCAATTTTTTTATAATATTAATCTTGGTATTATATATGTTCTTTTTTATATGATGTTTAGAACTACCTATAGTTCCTCCCTCAACCCTTAAATAGAAGGATAATGCGCTTCTATACATTCGAATTCACGTCCTCGTGGACTAAAAACAATGCTGATGCCAGTTTGAATTAAGACTCAATTGACTAAATTTCCTCAAGTTAATTACAACATTCTAGTGGTTGCAATAATAAGGGGTTCTAAGTTAAGACTATGATATGAATTTTGTTAATAAAAAATTAATATAATATTAAATTTAGTCTTTAATATTTATATATTTTGTCATTTAAGTTATTGTTCTTTTTCTAACTAAATCTAGTCATTAACTTTTTAAAAAATATTAAATTGTTTTTTAATAAAAATACGGGTTAGAATATTTAAAATTTTAACATTTTAGTCAATATTTTCATTAAAAAATAACAGTTTAACTTTTTTTTTGAAAGGTTAAAGATTAAATTTAACTTAAAAAAATGATATTGGAAAAGCTTTGTCCTCTTGTCTAAGGATCCGATCCAGCTCAATTTCAATATAATCGAAACTCAATGTTATTACGTGTTTATTTTTTAAAACTTATTTAATAATGTATTTATATGTCATGTAATTATTAAACAGTTAAATATAATTAAAATATATAATTATAAAGTGATGGAAAATATAGTAAATAAATAGATAAAATTCATACATGTTAAAAATCATGACAATGCATTACAGATTAAATTAATTATGCATGATTTCTCAGCATTACAGTGTTGGAAAAGACCATTAAAAGACTTAAATTTACGCCACTCAAAAAAAAAAATTTAATTTATGATTTAATCCTCGATATGAAATTTCCGAATGAATATTTGCTGATTTCAAATAATAAGTTTTACATATTGAGCATTTATTAAAAGTGTAATTCAAACATGGATATTAAAAATATATAATTTAGTAAAAAAAATTCTAATATATAACATAATAAAAAAATATTATTGTAATATCAAATTAGTAATATAAAAAACAATAACAATAATTTTCATTGATTCAAAAGATCTTCCACATATCTACCTCTATGTTATATATATATATATACACACACATATATACATATATCTATAAAACAATACTATGATTGACAAGGCAAGGACATGGTAGTAAATAGTAACAAAGTCAGAAAATTTTACGTTAAGGGCCGAGATTGAATTTTGAAGGATGAAACTGCAATTTTATCAAATTATATATATTCAAGTAGTGTTCGAAGAAATAAGAGGCTAAGGTCCCTACTTATACCTTCGAATCCGTTCGGAGGGGCAGAAGCATGTAATTAGGGTCAACGACCCATAATCTGGTCCCTGGGAGGGACCATGACCAAAATAGGTTGAGAATCGAGCCCGGGATGAGGCAACCTTCGACGGAGCTCGCGGCCTTCTTGGCAAAGAGCACATATATGGCAGAAGAAATGTGTAGCAAATTCCCAAGCTGATTCACATTGTTCACGTCGCACTTCATTTTCCACACAGCTACCACAGCATCCACATGACCTATTCAGTGCCTCAAAGGTGCCCTTTTTTTTTTTTGTTTATCCAAAAAATACGAAATTAAATCTCGTAAAGCTTTTATGTAATTCAAATTGTAAACTTATCGAATGTTACTTCTTAAAGATGATAACGTGAATTAACAGGACTAAGACGAGGTTTGGTTCATAACAGTAGCGGATCTTGAGACGAAGTTTTGGGAGCTTAACTTATATTTTCAAAAAATTTAAGAATTTAATGAGATTTTTTTTAAATATTGAGGGGTCTAATTAAAATTTTTAAAAGTTTTGTGAGATTGATGAAAATTTCAAAAAGAATTAGAAGAGTTTAATTAAAATTTTCAAAAAAAATTTAAAAGGTATAATCAAAATTTTCAAAAATACAAAAAGGCCAAATTAAAAATTTCAAAGAAAAAGTGAAGTTTTTCAAAATTTTGGGGGCTCAAGGCACCTCTTAGCCTCCATTAAGGCCCACCCCTATTCATAAAACTCCCTCTGTCTGCATAAATAATCTAAAAAATTAAAGAGAATATGCTATGCATAAAATTTTTATAAAATGTGGCAATTTGTACTTTAAACTTATTCGATGCTATCTCTTAAAGGTTATTACACGAATTTATTAAATTGAAACTGGGTTTAGTTCATATTTTTATTTTGGTTCTATGCATAGAAGTCCTAGTTATCTCTACAAAAACAACCCGAAAATGTAAGGACTCAGAATCCTAAACTTACAAAACCGGATTAAGTGTGGCTCAATTCATATTGTTATTTTGAATACCTATATAAAACTCCCTAAACTCCCTAGTTATTTCTCCTAATGAATAAGCTAATAAATGAGAGAAGAGATTACAAATTATAATATTCAAATCTTAACTTAACTCGATAGTATTTCTCACGGATGTTTAAATGAACCGATCGGATTAAATTTGAGCTCAATTTATATCATTATTTTGATTCCATGCACAAAAATGCATCCAAAGGGATCAACTAACAAGATCCCTCGCCCTACAACAACGAGCATGAAAATGAGGATACAACATAACAATGGACTTCATCACCACCAAAAAGAACAAGGGAAGTTAAAATTTATGTAGGAAACCGCAATCCCACATCATGCTTTACTATGCAACTTGATATTGATATCAATAACATGAAAAAAAAAAAAAAGCAAAGTTGAAGGAAGATTGAAGGATGAGATTTACTTGCCTCTAGATTAAACTTGCGGCGAACGGCGGCACGGTTACGGTGTGAAAACCACGGTGCGAGACAATTCCAGCCGAATAAGGTATTTCCAACCAGATAGAGACCAGAGTAAGTCAAGCAATGATGTGCAAAGGTCCCAGGAGCAGACTCAAGTCTTTCAACATTGCTTCCATGAAGCACACAAGGGACCAGGCTTCCAAGTAAACCTGATCCAAAATATAACAATGGTCATTTTTTGTTATTAATCCTATATATTATGCTTAAGTTTACATTCTCCCGACTCAGGCAATAAAAGTTCATAAATTATGTCAATCATTTGCATGTCTGATAAATAAAACATTAAAAAAACATGATTCAAATTATAATATCAGAATTTAGATCCAATTTTATATATAAAGACTTACAAACTTCAATGTCGCTGCTGCAAAACTTATCGTTACGACCACAACAAGCAAAGAGGGAAGAATTCCATTGGGAGCGGCCCATGGGTTCTCCGATAACGTGCCCCAACGGAAGCCCATTGGCGGTCCACCCAAATCCATCGCCGTCGTAAACTTCCGGTGAAGCTACAACATCGCCCGTCGCCTCCTTCGATTTTCGACCATTTAGTTTCTTCTTCACATCTTCTTCGGCACCTTGTTCGCTCAATAGATGAGTCGATTCCTCTGGATCGTTGTTTCTCCCATGGCAAGCCTCCATTTTTTTTATTATTTTTTTTTTGAAGATTTGAATTTTAAAAAACTGAAAAATAAATAAATAAAAAATTTTAAAAATAGATTTGGATCTAAAAATTGAAAAGGAAAACGGAAATATTTAGAAAATAAAAGGAACCAAATTAAGAACTTTGGCGTTTTAATCGAATTATCTAAATTTTAATTTTTTTTACACATTTTATTTTATATATTTACAGAGGTGCAAAAAAATAATTTTTTTATATAGTGCTTTGTTTTTTTCTAATTTAAAAATTATTTATTTTATTTATTATATAAAATATTAAATATTATTTAAAATTTAAATAAGAAGGTGTTCAAATAAATGGGATAAAAAATAAAATTTTCAAATATATAAGCGAATTGAATGGGGGGCTTGATCCCAAAATAGTAAAATTTCTTCTAAGGTGTCTTGGAAAATCATAAAATTATAAATTAGTATGACAGTACAATTATTTTTTGATCCCTTAATAATTTATAATTCAATTTTAACCCTTTAAATTTATTTGGAGAAACTATATCAGCAGTCACTCAATTATTAATGTGTTATTATTTTGTTCACTTAATTTCCAAAATTTTCAATTTAACCATTAATGTTATTGGCAATTGATATTTTGGCCACTCTTCCATTGCATCATTAACGGAATATTGGCATGACATTTTTTATTGGCATTTTAATAAATTTAACTCTCCTGTGTTTATAGATCTTATCAATTTTGTCATCGTTCTAAAAAATTTCAACAAAATTATTCATCAACTTTACACATTTTACATTCTGTCAAATTAATTATCATTCTAACAAATTAAAAAAAAGAAAGATAAAAACCAAACAATAAAATAGAAAATTATTTAAATTGTTTTGATAAAAAATATAAAAATTTATCCTTCAACTTTACACTTTCTATCAAATTAGTCCTTAACCTATCAATTCAATTGAACATGGTTAATTTAAATTTCTATACAATGCCTGAACTGCTCATAACCCTCAATCTCTAAAGTGGATGATATTATGCGCTCAAACATGTTTTAACTCATGTTCTCTAAGTTGTTGCAACAGCAATGATGCGAATTGAAATAAGATCCAATTCACAACTACAACAACTAACAATTTTATCAATTTGGACTTACTATAACATTATAAAAAGATTTAATTGCACCAAACATCCCCAAAATATTATGTTCATTGTAAATTGGTCCTTAAACTTTAAATTATTCTAATTATATCTCTAAACTATCAATGTTATGTCAATTAGGTCGTTTTGCCACAAATCGATAATTTAATTGTTAAATGTTATATTAGATCTTGTGTGACATAATTTAAAATGAAAATTTTAAGAAAAATTAATATTGTAAATGTAATACCCCGAAAATTTCTACGGTAAGATATTATCTTTGATATGGTAAAATAATGAAATAAAGTGACAAAAAGGGAAATTTTGGAGTTGTGACAACATTAAGAAGTGTATTATGATATATTAGTTCAAGGGAGGACTAAATGGTAAAAGTGAGAAAAGTTTTGTTCCCTAAGAGTAAATACTCAAAACTTGAGGGGTTAAAGTGTAAATATGAAAAAGTTAAAAGACCAATAGTGCAGATAATTTAAGGGTGGAATGATCTAGAAACTAAGGAAATTTGATGAATTAGGACTAAATTGAATAGGTGAAGAATTATGAGGGATTAAATTGCAATTGTACCAAATTAAATGATAACTCAAGGATGGAATTTTAAAAGATCATAAAGGGCAAAATGGTCAATTAGGAGGAGAGAGAAATCTAGAAGGCAATGATGATGTCGATGATTTTTATAATTATTTAATTAGATAAATATTATTTATGAATATTTTAATAAGATGTTTTATTGTTTTATTATTATTTATTTAGTATATAAGGAAGGAAAGATGAAGAATTATCATCATCTTTCCCATGCATCAACGTGAGAAGAAGAGAGAAAGAAATAAAGTTTTGCTTTCCTTACAATTTGGTCCTTCCACCAAAAATTCACCATTTTCACATAGAAATCAAAAGAATTTCCATAGTTACCAAGAGAGAAAGATAACAAGAAGTTCATGGGGAGTCAATATGTCAAATTAGATTTAAGAAATAGAAGATGGAGGAGACAAAAAAATCAAGTTAAAGATTGAAGTAAATAGGACAAGGTAAGAACATCAAGATTTCAATATATTTTTAAGTTTGTTATTATTGAAAAAGCATGGAAATGATATTATAGTAGAGTTTTCTTATATAAGGTTTTATGTTTTTGATATGTTGGTGAAGGGAAATAAGAGAAAGTGATGGGAAATATTATAGAAAAAGGGAATAAGGGTGTTATAAACTTAGTAATCAACATTTTGCACTAAAACAGTTTTAGACAGCAGCAGTAGTCTAACTTTGAAAAAATCACTAAAAATTGTGGAAATTGAATTAGAGGTTGAATAAAATATGAAATTAAATTTTATTGAGTTTAGTTTTTCATAGTAGAAACGGTGTAAGTAATGAAATTCTAAATTATGAGATATAATAAATTTAGTGAGACAAGGTCAGAATGATTTCGGGTTCCACTGTTTTGACATTGGAAAAATCATTAAAAATTGTATAAAAATAATTGGGTGTTTAAATTTGTATGTTTAAATTCTTAATGAGTCTATTTTCAATATAAATAAGCGGGAACATCATCTGAATCTCATACTAAGAGATAATTAATTTTTAGTAAATAAAGGTTGAAGCTACCAAACAACAAAATAAGGATAAATTTAAAGATTTTACTAGACTTATTGGATAAATTATAAATTTTGGATTTTTTATGGTAGAAATATATTTGAGTCTAGTTTCAAAAATATCAAGCGGATCTTAATTTGGAATTCTTCAGCCCAATATATAAATAATTTAGTGACTATGACAAATGGACAGCTTGATATGAACATATAAATTAATAATGGAATTATATATATATATTGAGGACGTGAAATGGAGAGGAGGAGGAAAATATATATGAATATTCAGCTAGTATGAGCTTACTTTAAAAATGGCTAATTTGCATGTTTTAGGTTCAGGGACTAAATTGAATAAAAGTAAAACTTCAGGGGTAAATTTGTAAAAATATAAAAAATGACCAAATTGAATGAAATGAGTTGTTTTAATATTTAAATTAATAAATAGAATGAAATTATTATTTTAGATCAAGATAGGGTGAAAAATCGGGGAAATAGAAAATTACCAAAATGCCCCCGAATCTTGGTTTTTTGTAACTTAGCTAAATAAGTTCATATGGTTGAACTTTCATGATTATTTGTTAAATTAGGAATGGTATAATGTATTATTTCATGTGTTTTCTGTAAATTATGAAAATCGGATCCAAAGTTCAAATTGAGTAGAACGCAGGATTGAGTGCGATCGTTCGGTGATCAGTGATGAATTGATGGATAAGACCATGGTTGGACCATGGCAAAGTGTGGAATGTAAGACCATAGCTGGGCTATGACATTCCAATGAAAATACCATAACTAGGTTATGACAATTGTGAATGTAAGACCATAGTTGGACCATGGCAGTATATGTGTGTACGTGTAAGACCATAGCTGGGCTATGGCATCGTAATAAAGTGCAAGATCATAGTTGGGCTATGACACCGTGATATAGTGCAAGACCATGACAGGGCCATGACAATATATGTGCAAGACCATAGTTGGACTATGGCATAAAGAAAACGATGTACTCAAATCCGCAAGACGTTCTCTAATTTGACAAAGATTGGTAAGTGACATGAAATTAATATTGGAAGACTTATGGTTATTATTGATGTTGATCTGAAATAAGTGTACCCATTGATATTTAAACGATTCAACGGGTAAAGTTTTGATATGAGATAATATGAGTTTAAAATGAATTATTACTGGTATATACCTGAAATATATAGAAATGATGGTACATGAAATATTGATATAATGAAATGAATGGTATATGTTTGTAAAGAAACGACAAAAGAATGATATGTGTCGTAACATGTAAATATGTGATTATATTTTGTAACGGACCAATTTTTGACCCTAATCGGAATAGTGGTTTCGGAACCACGAATCCGAGCCAATAAATATTTCTTAAAATTTATTTTATGTTTATTATATGTGTGTTGATGTGTGTGAAAATTTCGTAGAAAAGTATTATTGATCGAGTGTTTAATTTGATGAAAAGGATTTAATCGTGAAAAGCGAAAAAATTTGCATCCTAAGGTGTAGTGTACTAAATTGCTTGTGGCTTTTTAAGTGGGTGTCCTAAAAGGGCAATTAGCCCATTGACCATAGTGATGGACGGCAATGGACCAAGTTAGCTAGATTTATATATATGTTAGTTTAATTAAATTTTATTATTATATGCTTATGTTAATATTTTATAAAAAAAAATAATGTTAGTGTATAGGTTTATTTAAAGCATAAAATAAGGCCACTATCTTCTCTTCTCTCATAGCCGATTGTAGCAATTGAAAGGAGTAAGCATAAAATAAGGCCACTATCTTCTCTTCTCTCATAGCTGATTGTAGCAATTGAAAGGAGTAAATTAAATTGTTCTTCTTGCATGGGAGGGCTTGCATGTCAAATTCCCCAAAATTATAGTGTAGTGGACGGTAAGCATGCTTTGAATGTCATGATTTTAGTGTTTTATAACTAAAGTATAGTTTAATTAATAAGCATGCTATAATAGAAAATAGATTAAGTAATAAAACAAAAAGAATTATTTTGTTCTCTCCTTCTCCCTATCTTCTTCACGAAGCTATTGAAAGAAAAGGAAAGCTTCAAAAACTTCATTGTTCGGCCATGCATGTAGTAGCAAGGTAGGTATTCTAGCTTGATTGAGCAAATCTTCACATATGGGTTTTAGTTGCTTTAAATGCTAATAAAATCATGTTAAAATTTTGAGATTTAGCATGCTAATATTCGGCATAGGATGAGTACTTTTATGTGTATTTTGAGTTGAAAAAAAAATGTCTAATATTGATTCAAAAACAACATGAATTGCCTAAGAGTCTTAAATGAATTGAAGACTTGTGATTTCAATTATATTAGAATTATAGAAATTATTATAGATTGAGCATGTAAATGCTCTTACCATTCGGCTGTAGTGAATGATTTTAAATGGTGGCTATTTAGCTTGTTATTTGGTCTTGTAATGAAGAAAATATATGGGCATTTTGAGTTAACAAATTCGGTCATGAGGGAAGAAGAAATCAAGTTGATATATTCGGCCTTCATGAATTTGTATATGTTGTTTTATAAAAATAAAATCATAAAGGCTTGTTTGGAGAAGGTGAACATCCAACCTTTGAAATAAAGCAATTAAATTCTTTATATTTCGGTTTGAATTTTAGGATTAATCGGCAAGTTGTATATTTTAAATATATATATGTATATGATGATTTTGATTTTCTTTTGTGAAAAAAAAATGTGGTTGAATTGGTTTAATTTTTGAACCGAATTAGATCCGAAACAAAAGGAAAAGAAGTTGGAGCGAGGAAAGGCTAAACTAAGCGAATAGCCGGAAGTTTGAATCTATCAAACTCCAAAGTAAGTCCTAAAACTATAATATATTGAATGATTATTTACGAATCTATCATATGATAATGCTTGATAAATTTTAGTATATATATTAATGTCATAGCCGAATGTGTACAAGTAAATTAGAAGGGTTTCAATTGTTTAATGTAAGTAAGTCAAACTAAATTCGATTCGAGATAATCATGGAAAATGCATACAATGATTTATCGTATTGATTTATTTCGGGCTTTAAGCCTAGCAGGCCTAGTGCCGGTGATTTATTTCGGGCTTTAAGCCTAGCAGGCCTCGTGCCGGTGATTTATTTCGGGCTCTAAGTCCAGCAGGCCTCGTGCCGGTGTTATTTAATTCAGGCTTTACCGCCTAGCAGGCTTGTTGCCGGTGATGTGTTTTATTAAGAAAAATCGAATATTCTTCAAGGCAACTTTAATTAACGTATCTAGCAAATCGGCTCAGGTAAGTATGTAAGGTATGTTATGCCTAATATTACTTGAGTCAATTTGATATTGTGAGAACTATGTTATGTATAATTGGGCTGTGATTAATGTGTTTGAGTATCATATGACTGAAGTTGAGTTTGATGTACTATTATGGAGATTCGGTTTGCATGTATAAATGCTTAGAATACAAGAAATTTTAATATGGTAGTGTGGTTGATATGAATGCTATAATTACACAACTTGGTGTATGTGATACTTGTAAAATATATTAAGTCGTATTATAAGTAATACTGAGTTTATGGAATCGAAGTATAATTTCTTCGGTTAATGTACTAATAAGATTCGGCTTTATGTAAATAAATTATCATAATTAAATGTTTGTGTACAATGTCGTAAGTTGAATAATTTAAATGTTATGTTATTATGAATTTAGGACTTACTAAGCTAGTAAGCTTAATTGTGTGAAACATTTCCTCCTGCTTTATAGATTTTGGTTACGCTACGGGCTCAAGACGGATCGTCAAGAAAGTCGCCAACACTATCAATCTATATTTTGGTACTCTTTTATTTGGGTTTTCTTTTGGTTAAAGGCATGTATAGGAACGACTTTATCTTTGTTTTGATGGAAACTTTTGGTTCATGTATATAATAGCCATGCGAATATGGCTAAACTTTTAGTTAAGTATGCTTTTGTGCTTTTGATACAATGTCGGTTTATGTTGGCAATGTTTATGCATCCATAATCGAAGATTTATCGTTTTTGATAAGGAAGTGTATGTATACGAAATCAATCCTAGGATTAAGGATGTGGTATGTTCGGTTATAAGTTAGTTTTCATAATTTGTAACGAAACAGTTGGTTGTTAACAGCAGTGATGTGATTTAGAAAAATCACTAAAAATAGAATAAGTTGAATTAGAAGGTGAATGAGGTATAGAATCAAAGCTTATTGTGTCTATTTGGTTATGAAAGAAACAGAGTAGGCAAAGGAGTTTTATGTTATGAGATATTTAAATTTTTGTGAGACCTGTTCTGAATGGATTCGTGAGTCCATGTTCTGTCTTGGGAAAATTGTCATAAATTGTACAAAAATAATTAGAGAACATAGTTTATATGCTTAGAATCCTTAATGAGTCTATTTTTGATTGGAATAAACAAGAACATTATTGAAATTTTGTGCAATGAGAAAAATGAGTTTTTGTAATGATAGGTCAGAATCGTCAATAGTGAAATAGGGGAAACTTTAAGAAAAATCTGGTATTGATTGACCAGACCAAAAATTCTGGAAAAATTATGGTAAATTCTTATACGAGTCTAGTTTCAAGGAAAATTTACGGATTTGAATTTCGAGTTTTGTAACTCGAATTATGGTCAAATTAGTCAGCATGATGCAGTTTGACAGATTTAAATTTTTATGTTCTGAACTTGTAGTCAAGTCTAGTAATGCCACATACTCAATTCCGGCGATGGTCTCCGGTAAGGGGTGTTACATATTTAATATGTTGTTACAAGAAAATTGTGTATGTTGTGATGAGTAATAAACTCAAGTATAACATGTAGAGAAAATAAGTTTATCAACGTTGAATTTATATGTAATATGTGCAAGTATGCTAACCAGTGTTGTTGCTTGATAATTAGGCAAATACCAAGCTATTAGTCGAATGGTGATATGTTTATGACTTGTGTGTCATGTATTGGAATGAGTGTGGAAAGTAAAGAAATACAAATGAAAATAAAGAAACTCGAAAGAGTTAAAATTATTTAAAATATTACTAAGCTAGAGATAATATGTATAAGTAATGTTGTGGATTTATTTACCTTGTGAATTGATGAATATAGCTTCATGAGTATTGTGTGAACCACACGGCCTGGCCACACAGCCGTATGACCCCTACAGTGTTGAAAATTTTAAATATTTCTAAAAAAATTTCTGAGTTCCCAGTTAAGTCCTGATATATATTTTGGGCCTCGATGGCTCACATAAAGGACATTATGATTAAATTTGATTGATTTCAGGTATGAATGTTATATGAAGCAAATTTTTTGTTAAATGATCTGTAAATTCTAGTAATGCCCCGAAACTCTATTTTGGAGACGGATACGGGTTAGGGGTGTTACAGTAAAAAAAGATTTTTAAAAGTTTTAGTTCTAAAGTTTTCAAAACTTTTAAAGCTTTATTGTTCACTCTTTTTTTTTTTTAGTTATAATTTATTTTAAATTCTTACTTTTAAAAGTTATGTGATAACAATCTATTTCTTCAAGGTTTTCATTTTAATTTTAGTTACATAAGATTTGACTTGTCATTTAATGGTTTTAATAATGAAAAGGACCTGGTTAATATAACATCGGTAGTTTAAGAATGCAATTAGAACATCTTCAATTTTGGGGACCAATTTAAAATGAAATTCATAGTTTGGAGATGTTTGGTGCAATAGTTATTATAAAAATAGAGCACTAAATTATGTTAAATTAAAACAAAGGGTTAAACTTTAAAATTAGGGGGACTTAAAACATTATTTAACCTAAATAATATGATAAAAAGTTATTTGTTATTCTCGGGTAAAAAACCTCTCCGATCCCTTTAAAATTTGAATTTGAGAAAATTAGTCCCTCTAAAAAAAATAGAGCAATTTAACCCCTCTCAATTTTGAATGTGAGCAATTAAGGACAATTAATTAGAAAGTTAACGTCTTTCGTCAATTATGCATAACTTTGATTGGTATAATAACAAATTTAGCACTCTATGTTTACATATTTTATTAAATTGGCATTGATTATAAAAAAAAAAACAAAATTAACCTCAATATTTACACATTTACAAAAATATTGCGGGCTAAATTTATTAAATTACGACTAAATTGGTAGAATGTGTAAATTATGAGAGCTGAATTTGTTATTATACCAAGTAAATTAATGTAAAATTGATGAAAAACATTAATGTTGTGATTAATTATCATTACTTGTTAGTTGCTCACTTTTAAAATGAACATGAACTAAATTGCTTCGGTTTTTTTGAAATGAATCAATTTGATTAATATCAAAATTGAGATGGACGGAAGAGATCTTTTTACTTTTATTCACCGTTTTTTTATAATTTTGCTAAAGAGAAAAAGACATAAAAGCGACAAGTAGGGATCAGTTCGATTTTGTTCGATTTGATCCAATTATTTTTTTTAATTTTTAGAATAGACAATGATGATAATTCAGTTCAATTCAATATTATATATATATTATTTTTACATCATAAAAATAAAATAAAATAAAAAAATCATAAATTTTTAAGGTATATTTCAAAAATCATCCAAACACTTCAATTCAAATCGATTTTTGGTTTTCTTACTCATCTCTAGTTTTATCAAATTGAAGTAAAGGATTAAATTTCAACATTTAGCATAGTATAGGGACTTAAATAAAAATTTAACCTAAATAATATGATAAAAGGAATTTTGTTATTCGACCTTTTATTATAATTTTGCCGCAAAAAACACTATAGAGAAAAGCGAGAGAACTGTGTGAATCGAACTGAAAAAACCGAAACCCTCACTTCACCATCGCCGCCGCTGTAACCATGGAAAAAGCCGCTTCCTTCTTGTTCGCTGGTACTAGCTTTAACAAAAAGAAGTACGCCGACGAGATCGCCCGGTTTAAGGTCCGTTTGTTCTTCTTTTCTCTATCTTTTCTTTTTGCAGTGTTACTATGGAGTTCGGTGTTTAAACGAATATTTATTTTCGGCAATTTTTTTTGGTTTAGGAGAAAAATGAAACTGAAAATGAAGTGGATTATTTGAGCTCGTTCGAACGTGTAAATCCAGGTTCAGAGGAAGTTACGGTTTCTACGAAAAAAAGAAAGCGTAAACAAGCAGCTTCAGGTATTATTTATTTTTCTTCGGTTTTTTTTTTTGAAAAAAATAATTGGCTGCTATATTGAATCCTCATGAGAAACTGTTTTCGTGTGTGTGCTTGATTGGAATGTAGAAGCGGTAGAAGGATTTAATGTCTTTAAGAGTTCAAAAAAAGCACTGGTTATAAGCGAAGAGAACAAAACAGACGACGGAGAAAATCTTTCTAAAGAAAAGAAGAAAATAAACCTAAAATTGGAGGTTTGCTTCTGAAAATTCATGCATAATTTGCTTATTTTGTGCACTATATTTGTTGTAATTTTCTTATTTTGTTGATGAGTTTAGGCAGATTCGATTTTGCGGAAACAGTATAATATTCATGTCTCTGGGAATAATGTTGCGTCTCCACTGAAGAGTTTCGCGGACTTAAGCTCAGTGTATGTGTTCCATTGTGAAGTGTTTTTAGCTTAGCTGACATTTGACTTTGCCTTTGGTTGCTATGAGTTAAGCTCTTCCTTAAAGGGATAAATATCAAATTTGTATATGAACATTGCTCCAATATGCTGTTTGATACATGAGTTTTGATTTGGTGCAATTATGCACGTGAAACTTGAATTCTGGTTCATATGTATACATGAAGCTTAGATTTTTTATTTAAATGTACATATTTAAAGAAATGAATATTGTTAGTGATTTGTAAAATGGTGTTAATTCGATAATATTGTTAGTGGTTTGTAAAAATTGAATCAAATAAATATTTCTTGTATAAAATTGCACAAAATCAAAGTTCATGCATGGCATTGCACATTGGATTGAAGTTCATGTATAGTTTTGATTTTTATCCCTTTTCTTAAATTTATCCTTTATTTCTTAAATTTGGTTTCTCTGCAGATATGGATGTGAGTCTTATTTATTGCACAATTTTGCTAAACTTGGATTTAAAGAGCCAACACCAATTCAACGACAGGCTATTCCGGTTCTTCTATCCGTATGTTCTTTTATATAACTCCTACTGCTTTCTTTTCTATCATCTTTAATGTTCTTTTATGGGAAACTAGGTTATTAAGTGAAAGGATCAGTATTTGGTTGTTTTTGCTTCATATAGATTTGCTATAGTTTCTCATAAACTGAAAATTGAAATGATGTATTGCCGTTGTTTGTGCAAGGGTCGAGAATGCTTTGCTTGTGCCCCAACTGGGTCCGGAAAAACCTTGGCTTTTGTATCGCCTATGCTTATGAAACTCAAGGTATCTTTCTTTTGAATACCTGATAACCATTTTTTGGCAAAAAAATACTGTCATGTTTCCTGATTAGCTTCCTTCATATATCAGCATGCATCGACTGAAGGTGTGAGAGCTGTTATACTGTGTCCTACTCGTGAGCTAGCTGCTCAGACGACCAGAGAGTGTAAAAAACTTGCAGAAGGAAATAAATTTTATATAAAATTGTTGTCTAAAAAGCTCATAAGAAGCGCGGATTTGACAAAGCTGCGTTGTGATATACTTATATCCACGCCACTTCGCTTGAGTTCAGCTATCAAGAAAAGGAAACTTGATTTGAGCAGGTTTGGCGCTTATAATCGTCTTTATGGATACAATTAGTTTCTCATCTTAGATTGCAGAGAGACCAATAGGATGAGTATGTAGTTAAGTAGATGCTAAAAGCTCTTTCGACTATTGGATTAGTTCTGGTTTATTATAAGCAATTTATTTGAATGCTTTTAGTGCACTCATGATTTTGAGAAAACTATGATTAGAACATTTTGTTTTAATCCGAATGGTTAGAACAATTTACGAATGTTTCATGGTTGATATTGTTAAAATGAAAAAAAGGTTCATAGTTGAACATTGCTTTCTTTATACAATTTCTTTTTCTTTCTTCAGGGTTGAATATCTTGTCCTGGATGAGTCCGACAAACTGTTTGAGCTTGGCTTGATAAAGCAGATTGATTCTGTGGTTAAAGCATGTTCTAATCCTTCGATTATACGCTCATTATTTAGTGCTACTTTACCTGATTCTGTTGAGGAACTTGCACGCACCATAATGCATGATGCTGTTCGCGTTATTATTGGCAGAAAGTAAGTATGAGATTATAATTTTTAAGTAGTAAAGATAAATACTTTTTGACACTGCTTCTTTTTGTTATTTTATCCAGGAATACGGCTTCTGAATCTGTTAATCAAAAGTTAGTTTTTGCCGGAACTGAAGAAGGGAAACTACTTGCACTTCGGCAAAGTTTTCAAGAGGTATGCTCATTATACGAATGCTAAGAAAGCTTGTTTCGCTTGTAACTATTATTGTTTGAGAAAGAAACATTTTTTGTCATTTTGATGTTATATATCACATAGACAATCCATCTTACCCTTCGAAATTGTGTTTGGTTTTCTAGTTGATAGAGGTTTAGGATATGATTGTAAAGGAATCGTGTTCTTTTCTCTTGTTATCCATGTAGGGTTTTTTTTTTTTAATTATTATCTCGAGTATGTCTTAACCATATTCTTGTGTTTATCTTCTAAAATGCTTGACAGTAGAGATTGAATCCTCCGGTTTTGATCTTTTTACAAAGCAAAGAACGTGCAAAGGAACTGTATGAAGAGCTGAAATTCGATAATATTAGAGTTGGTGTCATCCATTCAGACTTATCTGAAACACAGGTAAAGGATTATTTCTATGCTTATTAACGAAGCTGCACCAACAAAAGAATTCTAAGTACAATCAAAGATGTTTCACCTTCACATAATATATGGCGAGGTGCTCGTTCTAGTGCATAATCGAAAAGTATAACCTTATGTTTGCCTTTCTGAATGGTTATTTTCTTCATCCTGATATCTTACAATTGAATGCAGCGTGAAAATGTTGTTAATGACTTCCGAGCTGGCAAAACGTGGGTTTTGATCGCCACCGATGTCATTGCCCGCGGTATGGACTTCAAAGGTGTCAACTGTGTGATTAATTATGATTTTCCAGATTCTGCTGCTGCATACATTCACCGAATCGGTATGTTGCAGAACTTGCTTCTTTTTAAACAGATGGAAGTACCATGTCTTTATTTATTCGTGTGGTTATTGAAACTGAAGTTTAATTAATCTCTCAAATAGGTCGGTCCGGCAGAGCAGGGAGGACTGGAGAAGCTATTACTTTCTACACAGAAGATGATGTTCCGTTTTTGCGTAACATAGCTAATGTGATGGCAGCATCCGGCTGCGAGGTTCCGTCCTGGATCATGGCTTTGCGTAAGCTAAGGTGGAAGAAGCATCGGCCCAAAAGAGAGTCGATTTTAACCATACCAGATGTTGCAGAAGAGTAAACAAATTACTGGGAACGAACTATTTGCACCGGATTCATGTTCTTAAATTTCCTGTAGAGTTTTTTACTTCATAACTTGTCTGTTCATAACTTGTCTGATTGGATTTTTATCCTTGAGGTAACAAGTGCAGCGAAGATTAATTATCCTGGCACCGGAGCCTCAATCGGGACCAAAACGGCAGTTGGACTTAGTAAGTCTTCAAATTTTTGATGAAACAGGAAATTGATAGCTGTAGGTTTTGGGGGTCAATGTTCCTATAATTGTTGCTTCCCTTGAAACATTGGTTTATTTAATCTATATTGAAATTAATATATATTATATGTAGAATTTTGATTTTCTTTTTTCTTTAAAGGAAAATCGAAATTGTTTTCTGATGTTAATGATAGATCTATAATTTTAGAAATGATATGCGTCCATATAAAGAATACGAATTTATCACAATTTATATTAAAATGAATAATAAAATTTATATAAATATATAATGTCTTGAGTTATGACGTGTGAAAACAGAATATTAGTATTTATAAAGTTTGGAAGGATATAATTATAATTGTCTAAAATGTGGTGATAGAAGTGTTAAAATAAACCCGAATCAAGCACAAATTTTAGTCTCCAGTACGATTTGTTTTTATTTAGATATTATGTGTGGATTAAATATGGATATATTTGGTTTATCAATTTTATCATGATGATTGATTATAATTCTTTACATTGATATTGGTTATCTTTATTTAAGTATATTGATTATAATTGTAGTAGTGATTGGGGTGTAATTGAGTCGAGTTTTTTTGGTAAACTTGAGTTCTAAGTTCTATTTGAAATTTGGGGTGCGATATTCTATTCAAGCTCAACTCGTACATCAATTTCTAAGTTTGAGATTGACTTGAAGCATAACCGAATTTATTAAATTCATTTATCAATTTTCATACTCAAGTGTAAGCTTATTTGTAATTAATCTCTTTTTATATGGTAAGAGTAAAAAAGTAATTTCATAATATAAAAATATATTAGTGAGAAGCTTGATGAAGATTGTAAATTATTCCATTCAGGTATTATGATAGTTCAAATTCAATTCGACTGATTGATTAAACTAATCGAGCTTTAATTTAACTTGATAATTATCAAATCAAATCCTAATTTTTTTGAGTCAAACTTGATAGTCAACAAGTATAAATGTATAATGTCCTATCTACGCCTTAATATAAAATGCACAAAAAATGCACTTCCGTAAATACAAGCTACTTACAATTACAATAAATTAATTAAAAATTTAAAGATTAATATTAATTATTCCAATAAAAAAAATTAAAAATGAAAACAGAGGCATTAAGACATGCTAGACTTTGTAACCTTTCGGGTGTTTAACATTATACACAATCACAAAGCATGGAAGCACAGCTCTTGCATCCAAAACAAGCAGCTCTTCCGACCGATCCGTACAAGAAGTCACCACCGAATCGAATCCACCTTCTCGTCCTTCCACGAGCCCGACCCCTCGTCCACGACACCGAGCCACCCGTCCCGCAATCACTCTACAAACAACAACCACTTTCCTACCTCGAACCTTATTATCCACACCATATTCCTTCGTAACTTTCCGATGTGCACATCGACTATCATCATTCAACCCCACTGATTCTTCAACTTCCGATAACCTTAACCCGATCATCCTGCAAACCCCACAACTTTCCCTATAACAAATCCTCGAGAATTCATCGATACCTAAAGAACAAGTAACAATAGTACCATAAAACTTTAACACTTCATTGCCATCAACAGCTAATCTCTCTATATTTGAACTCTTTGATTTAACGATCTCCCTATATTCTTCAAACCTTTTGAGAACATCGATTGTATGATTGATCTTCAATATTTTCTCGATTTCAAGCCCGGTTTTAACGTCCCAACCCGATTTGAATATCGTCTCAACCACACGAAAAGCCGGATCTTTCTCGAAAAGACTCGAAACCAAATACAAATCCTTACAACTTGTTGTCAATGGAACACGATTCGGAACATGGGATCGTGGTGTCGATGTTGTGTTCGTGTCGGAAAAAGAAGAACAAGAAGAAGAGGTTTTAGACAATGAAGAATCGGTTTGAATATCAGTATTTTTTTTAGCACATTTTGATGCTGTTCTTTGTGATGTTTGGGGTTTGGGTTTAAAGCAATTAATGGAGGAACTAGGATGACAAACAAGAGCAGCCATTGAAGCTGCCATTAAGAACTTTTCGGCCATTTCTTTTGTAATTTCTAAGAAAAGCATTGGTTTTTTTACGCTGAACTGTGTATACAAAGGGAAATATTGAAGGGTTTTTTATTTTTGGAAATTAAATAAAAAAAAATCTGCATGAAATTTAATGCAATCTGATGCTGAAAAAAATGAAAATTTGTGTTTGATGGAGATAAAAATGGCTTAAATTTCGGTTGGGAGTTAATAGGTTTAAGGTAATCAAAACAGTAATAGAATGAACCCAGTTGAGTAATTATTTTATCAGAATAATTATTAAAAAATAAGTTTTTTATAAAATAAATTATGTGGGTACGAAATTGTGATTTTATATCATCCTATCTCTTCCCAACCTGAGAATGACAAATCAGATTTTTTTTTCCATATAAAATTAATAAAAAAAACTCAAAAAATAATTAAAAAATAATTTAGATTATCATATTTTATGAAAATTGAGAAATTAGTCCAATTGTTAGTAAACATGAGAATTTGAATTGCTTATTTTTGCTAATTTGTTGCATATAAATTGTTCATGGTTTTTGTTAATTTTGTGTATATAAAAGGTTAATCTGTTAAATTCATGTCAACAGTTCGATGACAAGGTTTATTACTGCTATCCGATTGGAATGATCCAACTAGAATAATTTCTCAATTTTTGTGAAGAATGAGGATCAATTTTTGATAAATTAAAGTAAAAGGACCACCTCCCAATTTTTATAAAGTATAGGAATAAAAATTAGATTTAGACCTATTTAAGAAAGGTATTCTTGAATGATATTACAATAATATCAGATAGATTCATAATTTTTCTCACTCATATAAATTGCATGGCATAATATAATATTATATAAAGTTAATATACCATTTGGTATACCAAGAGTTTGACTTCAATGTTCAAATGGTACATAAGTTTCTTTTTGTCTCAATTTGGTACTTGAGTTTAACTTTAACATTTAATTTATTACCCAAACTAAACTAAATCATGTAGTTCGAAGAATATTCAGTAGAAAAAATATAAGTACTTAATTCAGACAAGAAAAAATTTAGGTATCAAATTGAACATTAAAGTCAATTTTAGGTGCTTAATTGGTAAAAAAAAACCTAAGTATCAAATTGAAAAAACTCAAGTACCAAATTGAATTTGAAGCCAAACTCAAATACTTAATTGTGCACAAAAACTTGAGTATCAAATTGAAAAAAAAAACACCTCAGTTACTAATTTGAATATTGAAGCCAAACCCAAGTACTGAATTGGGACAACAAAATTATGGTATCAAAATGAACATTGAAACTAAACTCAGTACTTAGTTGGAAAAAGAAAACTCTAAGTATCAAATTGAAAAAAAAAAAAAAACTCATTTACCAAATTGAACATTGAAACCAGACTTAGATATAAAATAATATATTAACCCTATTATATAAGTTCCAAATTAAATATTGAAACCAAACTCAAGTGTCAAATTGGAACAAAAGTACTAAATTAAAATTGAAGCTAAACTCAAGTACTTAATTGGTAAAAAAAACTCAAATATCAAAATGAAAAAAAACTCAGGCACCAAATCCAATATTGAAGCCAAACCCAAGTACCAAAATTGGGAAAAAAAAATTAAGATTTCAAACCGTATGCTTAACTAGAATGAAAAAACACTCATGTACCAAAATGAATATTGAAGCCAAAATCAGGTACCAAATAGTATATTAACCCTATTATATAAATAAATAAATGTTATATATTTCTAAAAAATTAGGGTTTAAAAGATTAAACTCAATGCCTACCGCTTCTTGTTGTGGCCTCCAAATATCATACATTCAATGGATAATAGTCTCTTTTAGCTAACATCGGGTATGTTTTCTTGTACTTAATTCTTGCTCAAATCAATTACTTTACATACATACATACGCACATGCATGCATACATACAAACATACATACATACATACATTTCTTAGCTTGTCTATTTTAAATATATATATAATGTTTGAGCAACTATTGCTTAATGCTTATTTAATTAAATGAATATTTTTTCTTGAGAAATTTTGTATTTATAAATCTGGGTGACCTTTCAGTCTTTTGTTAATTATCTGAAAAAAAGGTGATACCATTTTTTAAGGGTTTAAATGTATCGCTTCTGCTTTTGCTTTTATAGGGTAGAGAATTTTTTTCTACAAGGCGACATTAAATTATATTTTTTATAAGTTAAAATGTAATTTCGCCTTTGTATTGTCATATACATTTTTATAGTTGTTTAAGAGGGTTAAATAAAAATTTTATTATTTTTAGGGTCAAATTATAATTTTACTATTTATTTACTTAAAATTTATAAAAAAAATTAAGAGTTAAAAGTATAATTTTCTATTTTAAGAGGGCCCTCCCTTCCCCTTGTAATAGGGATAAGCGAAAAAATCTAGACAATCTTGCCTAGCCAAAATTTGATAAGAGTATTTTTTTTAAATAGAATTTTGTGATGAGTCTAATTGTAAAATTAAACGAGTCAAGTTTAAACCAGATACATTATGTTTGTATGGGAGCAAGACGTAAGCTGAGGACCCACCGCCGAAGGCAGCGGTGGGCAAACAAGGATTATGAGAAATCGAACCTTGAAAATGAGTGGAAGAAACTATTTGCTGGTTCTTCCATGCCAAAGGCATTGTCCTTGAGAAGATGTGAGACTCGTGATTCTTTTTAATTCGTGCTCGTTTTTTGCATTAAACTCTAAACTGATTATCGTACAGAAGGCTCGGTAAACTTGCAGAGGTATCGAGGCTAAGCAACCGAACTCCACTATCAGAAAGTGTGCTAGAGTTCAATTGATCAAGAACGGAAAAAATATTGCAGCTTTCGTTCCGAATGACGGTTGCTTAAACTACATCGAAGAAAATGTTAGTACTCGATCGAATTTGTGTAACCATAATTATGTAGTCGTATTAAGTCTTAACGATAATGTACTATTGTAGGATGAGGTATTGATTGTCGGATTTGGACGAAAGTGTCACGCTGTCGGTGATATTCCCGGTGTTAGATTCACGGTCGTGAAAGTATCCGGTGTTTCACTCTTAGCACTCTTTAAAGAGAAGAAGGTAAAGCCGAGATTGTGAGTTTGCAGGGTGACTTTTCGTAGTTTCATAAAACTGAAGAGCATTTTATTGTTCAGACTTCGTTTAGTCCATCTTCGGGTTATCGTATCGAATTCATGTCATCTTAATCAAAAATGATTTTGCTGCTTTTTCGAAAATTGTTCTCACTTCTACGTGCTGATTATTAGGGCATGGATATAACGATATGTACCCTCTAAATACATGATAAAATCATTAAAAGAAATCGAACATACTCATGCCATCAACGTACTAGTATATATATGATACTCACGCTCGAGTTTGAGTGACATATTCCTGGGAATTTACAAGGATTAGTTTTGTAGAGACCATACCTTTGAAATTTTTTGCACAAATGTTAGATGATGTTCTTCGGAAGTAGTAATACATTCGTCTTGTCGGGACATTGTTGGACCGGCATTGTTGATACGAAAAAAAACCCCTCAACTTTTGAATCAAGATTCGGAATTCACTGCAAGACACTGAGATTAGAATGAGTAATGGTGTTTGTGTCCAAATTTATATCAGCGAAAGCTTACCGGTCTTATGGAGTTGTATGATGGATGAGTGTTTTGTCTCGTTTTATTGTTAACAGCTTCTTTTGATGTGATATTGTTTCGAACCTCTCGGAAGCTAAATCGGTAATAGCTATCAGGTACCTCCGAGGGGAACGATCTTGGTATCTTTAATTTGAACTCCTTTGCCTCCTAGTTTTACAACCAACTTTGGGACATCTGGACTTGCGATTTTTTCTGCAGAACCAATGCCTTGAGCCTTTGAGTAACTTCCCTTTCTGGGTTTCGGGGAGGATTTATTTTGATGTTTAGGAGATATTATGCCAGTTTTTATTTTCGGGTTTCTCGAAGCATTTAGTACCTTTGTTGTAGTAGTTCTAGCAGGTATCGTGTTCGAGTAAGCGCTCGGACTATTGCTTCTCGGTCCGATTTTAGGCATAATAGGGTAAGAATCCATACTCCGAGTTCGAGTGTGTCCGGGTAATCTTTCCTGCATTTATCGAACGATTTTGTAATAGATGTATACTACTACTTGTATGAGATGTATACCACTACTTCAGTGTTTATTTCGGGTTTCTCGAAGCATTTAGTACCTTTGTTGTAGTAGTTCTAGCAGGTATCTTGTTCGAGTAAGCGCTCGGACTATTGCTTCTCGGACCGATTTTAGGCATAATAGGGTAAAAATCCATACTTCGTGTTCGAGTGTGTCCGGGTAATCGTTCCTGCATTTATCGAACGATTTTGTAATAGATGTATAGTACTACTTGTATGAGATGTATACTACTGCTTCAGTGTTTATTTTGGGTTTCTTGAAGCATTTAGTACCTTTGTTGTAGTAGTAGTTCTAGTAGGTGTCTTGTTCGAGTAAGCACTCGGAGTATTGCTTTTCAGTCCTATTTGAGGCACAATAAGTGACATACTAGGGTAAGAATCCATACTCCGAGTTCGAGTGTGTCCGGGTAATCTTACCTGCATTTATCAAACGATTTTGTAAGAGATGTATACTACTACTTGTATGAGATGTAACAATTTTAAGAACTAAGAACTAACCCCGTTAGAATAGCCAAGTTTTGGCGATGGCGGTCGAAGGCCGGATGGTTTTACCGAAGCCGAATGAAGCCCGGTACTTTCATCAAGTGAGCCGGTAACCTGAGAACCAGTACTTGCATCCAAAACTTGTTCAGGATCAGAATTCCGAACAGTTACCTTGTGAAAGCCTGAACCAAGGCCGGCTCTTACGATACTAGACCTCTTATTCGATGTTGATTGTGACAATGATGTGTCCGAGGACCATTCACCGTAAGAGCTAGCCACAGACAAATTCTGGTTGAGATTGGTAGGAGACTTCAAAAAAGTCGAGACCTGTGACCGCCCTACTCGACTTTTACCTTCGGCTGCAATTTTGGTTGCACCAGTGGACGAAGCAGGCCTACGTGGAGTCTTTAATACTGTGGTTCCTTTACCTATAACCATTAAATTATATATGGAGAATGAATTAAACATAAAAAATGAGCAAAAAATGGTTAAAATTGTCAAAAGTCCCTGCACTCTTCTTAAATTTGAAACTTCATCCTTTCCAAAATTAAAATTTAAATTCAACTGTTAACACTAATAAATTTATTTTAGTTACATTATTACCGAGTATTTTTTTTATTTCAAAATGTTATACCAACAAATTTAACAAACAAAAATGTTAACAATTGGACTTGAATTATGAAATCTAAGATTAAATTTTAAATTTGTGAAGAATATGGGGAACTATAGAAAAATTTAACCAAAAAACCCTAATATTTTGAATTACCAGTCACACTCTTTGTATCTTTTTCTATTTTGCAATTCAGACCACCCAAAGAAGCCCTTCTTGTATGTGTTGCTGAAATTGGACCAACCATGCTTAGTCCCTTTGGTGGTTTATGAAGCGATGAAGATGTTGATATTTCACTTCTAGAAGACTATACATACCGTCCAGTGTTTGTAAAATGAACAATAAAATTAGAATTTGCAGTAAATACATATTCAACAGTAGCAATTAGTGCACTTTTATAGGCCTATAGCATCCTTTTATTAAATGAATCAAAAATGAATAAAACTTGTTTAATATTCAATTATTACATATTAATAAAATGGTTAAAGTACCTGAGAGATCCCTATATTAAAGGGACTGGATCAATTTAGTCCTTATACTATTAAAAAGAATCAAATAACTCTAAATTCTAACAATGTTAACACTTACTGTATAAAAAATGTCTTGAAACAATAAATGTTAACTCTATTTTAATTTGGCCTTATTTGATTCTTTTTAATAGTACAGAGACTAAATTAATCCATTTAATAGTAGAAGGACTAATTTGATTAGGACCATATAATAGAGGAACCTCTAAGATACATTCACCTTAATAAAATTAATATTGTTTGTGATCTTATTTTTTAAAATTTATAATGTAACTAATAAAACTTATATTTGATTATTTTATATCTAAAAAATAATATATACATATCTGTTTGTTTATTATTCATGAACATTGTTCATTTAACTTAAACAAACATAAACTCTAAGCAAACACGAACCAAACATGAATAAAAGTTAGTTTGTTCAAATTTCGGGTCATTTACTGCCCCCATAGAACACTAATTTGCATGATATGGTGGAATATACTAGCCTGTGAAGTCTGTGGTCGGGCAGGAACCTGCTTCATTGTTTTCACAGGGACTGTTACCGCTAAGTTTGCCTTCTTACGAGCAGCTTTCTGCTTCACCTGTAATAACAAAAACATGTCGTTTTAGGAAAACCAAACCAAAGGAACCAAAGTAATGAAACAGTGAGATCTTTCTTGAATGTACCTTGTCATGATTAGTATATTCTAACTTCTTCGAAGCTGAAAGAAAAGAAAAAGAAAAAGGGCAGTCAGTTTGAGAATGTTTCTGCAATGCACACACATACCTAGCAAGTTAATTTAAACCTTAAACCTCATGTATTTGGACTCAAGTGTGCGTATCAAATACTAATATATATCAAACAAAAGGTATATTCAATTATTTCTAAGTTTTCTCATGTATTCGGAGAGTTCTTTATGGGACTTGTAAATGTATTATGGAGGCTCTGGTACTAGGAGTCGAATTGCATTTTACACCCTCAACTCAAAAAATGGGCAAATTAATCCATATACGTTAGAAACTAACATGGTTGATGAAATAACTAGACACTTCGCCATGTGTACCTGATGCTGAAATATAGGGATCAATTTTTAACAGTAGAAATTGATAAAAAATTTAATAGAAAGACCAGTTTGCTCTTTGATCTAACGTACAGGGACTAATTTGTCCATTTCTTTAGTAGAAAGGGCAAAATGCAATCTGACTCTTAATACAAGGCCTCCATGGTACTTTTACCGATTTACATCCCATAGTGTTATCCACAAAAGTATTAGAAACGGGTACTTCATGAATAGGAATCTTTTAAAGTTGTATTTGTGGCATCAAATCAAACCGTGGGGTGCATCAACATAAAACAATGCAAGAATCAAACCAAAAAAACAAACTATATATACTTACATGACAGATTCTTAGGATCTTTTGTTTCCAGTTCCTTTTTAACAAAAGAATTTCGCAGTGCTGAAGCTTCACCATCTAACATTGTTGAAGAATCAGAATAATTGTCCACATCCTCTTGAATCCCAGGCAATGATTGTATTTCACCATTTTCACTGCTTTCCAGCGTGTTAGTGCACTCCTCTGGCTCAAGAAAAGCTTTAAAGAAAACACATCAAAAGGGGAGATTCAGAACCATAATGGGTTTAATTGACTGCAAGTAAAATGGATAAATTCAATTATATATACCTGCACTACTAAAGAAAGCACTATCCCAAGTCAAACTTTTGCGTAAATTATATCTTCCCTTTCCTCTTGTCTCGTCTCCCTCTAACTTTCCATGTTCATCAAAAGAGCCTAATGAGATTTTTCTATACAGTCAGTGTCCATAGCAAACCTAACAAGTTTTCTTATTTCAATTTCCCTCTTTCTCCATGCCAACTATACAAAATTCTATTTTTGCAGGTAAAAAGAAAAAAAAAAAAAGATAAAGAAAAACCCCTAAGTTTGCAAATTTAACATGCAAAAAAGGAATGAGGATCATAACCATTTATATGTCAAAAAGCACCCCAAATTATATAATGCCAATGAAATAAATAAGTAAGGAACACATTATCAATTACTGAAAAAGCAGCTAATGCTAGTATAGTTTTAAGATGAGCTTTTTAAAATAAGCTTTTCATCACCGACTATTACACAAATTATTACAATTTACACAAAAAAGTACTCAATTAAATAAAATTTTTACAACATTTACAATGATTTGTATAACACGAATTACACAAAATATTTATCTAATTACCCAAACTTTGTAGAATTGGAGCTTATAAAAAGCTTAAATTAAAGAGCTCTTCTTTAGAATTTTGAAAACTACTTTCAGAAAAAGCAATAATATGACCATTATTGATCCATTTGCAGCTTTGTTAGAAAAAAAGAAACTGTATAAAAGAATATCTAGAGAAATCAAGGAAACATGAAAAATTAGCACAATATCTATTTTCTGGGAGCTAATTATTGGAATAACCCGATTAATTCCACTAGTAAACCGCAAAAAAAATAAATTCAAAGCTGTTTATTTCATTAATTCCATTGATGAAATATAGAATGCAACAATCAACAAACAATAAGCAGCTTTAAATTAAAAGATCACACAAATCAAATTACGTACAAGCATTGTAAAAAAACCCAGAAATATTTACAATTTTTACGTTCATATATCCCATGCAAACACAAGAGCAAATGATAATAAATAATCATAATAGAAATCAATGGAAAAACCTGAGAATTGAGGGGTTGTATCATCGCGAAGAGGCGAATCGATGAGGCAATCGTCTTCGGACGTAACGTCGATGAGGCTCAACCCTTTAATATCAAAATCGATTTGTAAATCAAAATCACACATTTTATATATATATATATAATTTTTTTCGAAACGGAGATTTTAATAATCAGATCGAATTGATAGGAAAACTGGAGGAGAGACGAGCAAAAGAGAAAAGGGAGAAAAAATACAAAAGAAATTTTTTTTTTTTTTTTTGAATTTTGGAAAAATAGGCGGTTCAAAATTTATTTCACCAATTAAAGGGAAAAGAAGAAATAAGAAATAAAAACGATCCTTTTGTTATTAGTCCCCCTATTTTGTGTAAGTATTTGGTCAATTTTAGTCTAGAGGCTTTTTAAATTTTGAAATTTTATTCTCGATTCTAATAGTAACAATAAAATATATTAAATTTTACTATTAGCGTAAGTTTAGATTTGATTCATGTTTTCTAATTTGATGCTTTTTGTCTTTATATTTTTTGAATTTTAAATTTTCAATATTAACTCAGATGTTAAGGTGAGGTTTTTTTACGAGTATAATGTGAAACTAGGAAGCTGACATGGCTCAAATGGCTATAGTTAAATCTGTTAAGTCATATTTCGTAATTAGTCTCGTATTATGAGTAAATTGTGGATTTAATTCACGTCATCGAATTTGATCATTCTTAGTCTTAACTCAAGCATTAATTGTTAAATCCATTAACTAAAATAACATAAATTTTTTTGTGAATTTTATGTGAAAATAACAAGCTAACATGACATTATACATGCAATAAAATGTTTGGTGTATAAGATATTGGAAATAGCATAATTTAAAGGGCTAACACTAGGGTGAAGAATAAAATTTCAAATTTTGGAAAGTATAAGGACTTAAATGGCTAAATTAAAATATATAGGCTAAATTTAAAACTTAAGCATAGTCTAGGGACTAATAGCAAAATTTGACCAAAAATTAAGGAGAGTTTAATGTATATGGAACGTACACCGAAATGTAACTACGAATACGTTGAAGTGACATTGGATGGTGGATATTGGGTTAATTGCACAAGACACACTCATATCTAGATTTTAAATTATGCTCAAAATTTTAGAATATTTTAATTAAGTCATCAAAATATTATTGTTGTATTAATAAAATCCTTTTTTTCAACCTAATCATTAATTTGGGTGGGCACGAAATGGGAGGTCAACTCTCACATAAAGCCATATTTGTACTTATTGCATAGGTAACTTAAATTTAATGTGTTAAAAAAATATGGATTTATCAATATTTCTGAATACATCATATTCAAATTGCTAATGCAATAAATACAACCGGATTGGGATAATTTTTATCCGATGATTAAAATAGAGAAATATATTTTCATTGCTTCAAAAATTAGTAGTTTAATTTATATTTTTTATATACAAGAATTTTATTTTGATATCAAATATTTATGTTTTTTTTTAATTTAAGAATTAATTAAAATTTGAGCAATAGATCAAGAACGTTAGATGCAATTATATTTAGTTTAATGTTTACTCGTTTTGTATTTTGGCCTTACTTACAAAGTAGAAACATTGTATTATTTACCATTTTGATATAAGAATAAATGTCCAATAGATCATTGTACTATAGGCTCACGATCAATTTAGTCCCTCTCAAAATAAAATAAGAAAAATTAATTCATGCACCATCCGAAAATGCGCAAAGGAGAATAATTTTAAAAAGCATTAACTATTTATGTTAACAAAAACAACCAATTGAAAATGAGTAAACAAACAAAGACAATTAGTGGAAGTGATAGTATTCTATTTGAGTCCTACATGATTTGAATCCAAATTGTTGACGTCCCACTAAAATTTGAGTTAACCATGATGACATTTCTAATTCAATTAGTTCAACTAATCTTGCTGGTTCAACCGACATGTCCAATTTGATTAAATAGATCACTAAAAGTTAATATATTAAAAAATATTTTAAAAAACTCCGATTCACCGATTTTTTACCCGGTTAAACTAATTCACACCGGTTCCTAGATTAATCGATTTAATGGTTTTCTCAAAACCAATATCTCAACCAGATCCCGATCCAACCAATTAGTTTAGTCCGGTTCAAATAACATTAGTCTTAATTAACAGGTAATAAACTTAAATATAGAAATCAACAATCAAATAGATAAAGTCATTTTGACTCGACAATTGGACTTTAAATTGTTCCAAGCCATATAAAAATAGGATGAACATAAGTAGCACAAACAGGTTTACTTAAACGACGCCGTTAAACCTACGATAGTAATCTCACAAGATTTACACAATTCTTTGAAAACAAAAAATGAATCTATTCCAAAGAACATCTGATAGAGACAAATATTACTAGAAAATAATAGCTTACAAGATAAAGAGTATGCATGCCATCCATGATGTCGGTCCTCCATATCAGATGGATGCCTGGAAACTATTTGTTGCAGAGCTGAAACACGATAATTACTGGATATAGATAATGGAATTTGCAGAAGAACGGTGATCAGTGATCACTAATCAGTGCCTTGCATCGGAAGCATCAGATGGGCCTACGATAAGAGAAGTATTGGGATATCAGAACCAACAAAAAGCATGTCCTGTTTCGTATTTAAAGATTACCGAGCAAAAGGATAAATGCAGTGTCATCATAGCAACTACGAGTAAGTGGGGAACTCGAAAGAGGAAAATGATGGAAGAGGAAAAAAAAAGCACAAGCAATAGGAAAGGAGTTCCATTCCATGCATATACATAAGCATATTATATATACCAGATTATGTAACACTCATTGTAGGTAAAGAAAAAAATTAGGGTAAATATAAATTTTGGTACCTGAACTTGACTCCAAGGTTCAAATTGGTACATAAGGTTTTTTTATTCAAATTAGCAGCTGAACTTGGCTTCATAGTTGAAATTAGTTCAAATAACTAAGTACTAATTTGGACCAAAAAGCGAAATTCAGCTACCAATTTGAACCAAGAAGCCAAGTTTAGGTATCTAATTGGACCAAAATAAACGTTAGGTAACAAATTGAACCTTAAAAACAAGTTCAAGTACCTAATTGGAAAAAAAAAAAAAAAGAGCCTTATATATCAATTTGAACCCCGAAACCACACCCAATGATTAAATCAATTATATAAAAGATACATAAATCAACATCAAAGATTAAATCCACACCCAATGAATCTTAAATCTTCAAGCTTAACTACTCTGTCCATTTTGAGATATATTTTAAGGTTGAAGTTTTAGTTATTTAATTTTTTTAAAAATTTTCTAAATTTATTAAAAGATATATACCCTTGTAATAAATTTTGTTGTTTTTAAATTTTTTACCTGAGTTGGTGTTTGATTAACTTGGGACACCAACTCAATTTAGTACTTTATATAAGTAGTATATAAGTGTATATATATATATGAAACACATACCAATGGTTTTAGAAGATGAATGAAAAAAATTGTGGTTCTTTTTTTTTTTTTTTTTGAAGTAGAAGAATAAAAGGAGAAATGGATTTCACATTTTGAGGTTAAGATGCTTGGCACTGAAATTGGTCACTAGGAAACAAGTTGCATGGATCACATAAGGGATCATGTCTAGCTTAGACTTCATTTCATTTAAGGCTAAAATAGGCCAAATTTGCTACATCCTTTTCATGGTGATTATCACTTTCAAGTAAAACAAAATATTTAACCCCAAGTATACTTTTAAATGCTATTAAAGACAACATAGGGCATATTCTATCTTCTTTATAAGATAATATAAGATAGTACAGCCCTTTAGACAAACTAGAAGTAAAAGTATTGTTGCCAACTAGAGGCGTAATCAAGCGGAGCCAAGCTTGAATATTGTCAAGCTTGAGCTCGAAATTTAGAGTTCGATACTCGGCTCGAGCTCGATCAAACATCTATTTTTAAGCTCGAGTTCGGCTCAAGATATAATTGAGCTACTTGAGTTCGAGCTCGATTAAGCCAGTTTAACAATTTTTGTACTCAAGCTCGAGCTTAGCTCGATAATTAAGCTTAGGGTAATAATATATATTAAGGGCAACAATGTAATTAATAATATAAAAATATGGAAAGCTCAAAAAGGTTTGCAAGCGTTTAAGTCAAGTATTATTAAGCTCGAATTCGGCTCGATCGATAACTCGAGCTCAACTCGATAATTACCGAATCAAATTCAAAAAAATTTTCAAATCGAACTTAAGTTGCTTGCAAGTACCAATGTCTCATTTACACCCCTAGTGGCAACAACATGCAAAAAAAGCAGAGAGAAAAATGCAAGGATTCGATGGTGTAACCATAATTAAAGAGGTAAGGTAACCATAATCAAAGCACCTTATGAAGACAGAGAAGTATATGCAAGGATTCTTTAGTGTGTTTATGTATTGACAATTTGACATTTTACATAATGCACAGCAAGACAGAGAGAAAGAGAGAGAAAATTACTTGAGAATTCCCATAATTAACACCTTGTGAGAATGAACCTTGATGAACAAGCTGCATAAATTATTTAAACCAAAGATCAGAGAATAAGATGAATGCAAGAGAACTAAAACGAAAATGAATTCAAGAGTACTAAAAACAGTATAATCCACCTGGCCATTTGGGCCTGGTTGGACATCCTTCTTAGCAGACGCATCTCCACCTTTAGCCGAGCCCTTAGCATCACCCTGACATTTGCAAACAAAGCCATATCAAGGAGGTAGCTTGGAGAATACAAGTGAAAGACTAATTGCAACACAAATTGTAGATAGCGTTAACTCACCTCCATCTGCAATGTCCCAATAGACCCAAAACAAACACCAGGAAGACCAAAAAGAAAACAATCAGTCAGTTTATTAAAAATTGGCAATAAGCATAGAATACCAAAGTATTTAAACCCATTTGTTGCAGAGAAATCACATGTAAAAGAACAACCTTTGACGTCTCGCATATTTTACCATCCATAAGACAAATTTCTTTACCAATATTTCATATAGGCTATTACCATATAGGATAATAACCCTTTCGGGTCTAAAACAAAGTTCAATGGACGGATGTATTCCGTATCTGATTGTCACACTCAAATGCCCATTAAACTATAAATACGGAAACCCAATCACATTATTCAAGTAACACAATTAGTTAAATAGGCAAGTGGCAAACTCATTTGTGAAGTTATTCAACAGTGCCAGACTCCGGCATATAGGATAATAGCCAGGGGCGTCGCCCAACGGGGAGCAGGCAGGGGCCTTGGCCCCGCTTGGCTAAATGGGCAATTTGCTTTTTAGTACCTCCCCAAAACTAAAAGATTCAATTTAGGCATTTTTAACCTTTGATTAGATGAAAAAATGATAATTTTAGTCCTTTTGAAAATTTAATAATTTAATTTAAGCATTTTCAATACAAGATTATTAAATCCCCCCCCCCCCCTTCAACTCTATCTTTTTCATTTACCTTGGATGAAAGTCACAAAAGGTAAGATCCTGAATTTACCAATCCTTTTTCTTTTTAAGTTCTATTTGTTAGCAACCAAAGGAAGAACCATAATGAAGAAATGAGAAAGAAAGAGCTTGGAGATATTTACCTCTCTGTATCGGGAAAGGTAAATCTTAAGCGGATCAATGTAATCCTCAAACCCTAAAGTCGCCATAGCCCAGAGCAGATCATCTCCATTAATAGTCTTCCTCTTCTCTCTCTGACACTTATCACTAGCTCTGTAGATCAATTCATGAACAATTCCCCAATTAAACATAAATTTCGTATATAGGCCTAATAAATTAAGCTAAAACAGTAGATGAAACAAATTGAAAAAAGAATATCAAAATAAGCCATCAATTCTTGTACTTGAAATTTCGTGCAATGTTTAAAAATTACATTCTCTTACTTTTTTTTCAATTTAAAAATCCTAGTCCAAGCATAGACATGGTTAATATTCGCTATCAAATTTTGTCATCAATACAGTCAAGCATTCAGACCAATTTTAGAAGCTTATCATTAGCAAATAGTAAGCATATTTGATAGCAAACAAATTTTGACAGTGACAATTATTGAACTAGAATTTTCAAATAAGAGGACTCAATTTGAAATTTTTTGAATTAAATCTTAAATTTTACGTAAGTTCAAGGACTGGTGCATATTTTTGAATTAAACCTTTACCAATAACCCAATTAGACATAAATTTCGTATATAGACCTCACAGATTCAGCTAAAACAGCAAATGAAACAAATTGAAAATCAGTTACTGTACTTGAATTTAAGTGCAATATTCAAAAATTAAATTTTCTATTTTCAATTCAAAAAACCTAGTCCAAGCATAGACACTGTTAATATATTCTATCAAAATTTGTCATCAATACATTCAAGCATTCAAGCCAATTTTAAAAGCATATTTGACAGTCACAAAGATTGAACTAGAATTTTCAAATAAAAAAAAAAGAGGACTCAATTTGAAATTTTACCAAAGTACAAAGACTGATGCATATTTTTAACAAATAAAGAAAAAAAAATAAATCAAAAACCGTACTCGCTAGTGATGAAGCTGATAAACTCAGAGACGCACTCTTGTACAGTTTCCTTAGCATCTTTTGCGATCTTGCCGTTAGCAGGAAGAGCCTTCTTCATAATACGGCTGATATTAGCTATAGGTAGAAACCGATCCTGTTCTCGCACATTCGATTTCGGGCTCTGCTCGCCACTCTCGTGGCTTCCTCCGCCGGGACTCGCCGGTGCCGGTGCTTCCGCCATGGACAAAACCCTAACAAAAACAGCAAATCACCGACAATCATGATGAAAAAATAAATTCAAAAATCCTTGAACCCTAAACCCTAAATAGAGATCTAAGGATGAAATGAAACAGGGAAATTACAAATTACCTTAGTAGAAATGAAAATTGAAATATATATTTATATAAAAAATAAAAAGGAAAAAAAGGGCGGGAGAGATGGGGATTGGATTAGTTGAGGGGAAGAAAGAGAGGGGATCGGACGCTGGAGAAAAGAGGAAAGAGGAGACGACTGAGATGAGATAATGAGTTTTATCAACACCGTTCGTTGGGTATTCCCCTTTTTATTTGTTTTTCTGCTTTGGGTTAATTTCGTTTTTGGTCCTTGAACGTGGGAATTAAATTCATTTTGGCATATGTACTTTTTTTTCCATTTTGGTACTTTAAATTGGCAGTTTTTCTCGTTTGATTCTTCAACTTTGATTTGACAGTGGAAGATTGTGTCACGCCCATGTCATTGTTTGAGAATTTAAAAGTTAAAAAAGAATTTTTTTTAAAATTAAAATAATGATATAATATAATCTCAAAATATTATATCACTTTAATTTTACATAATTAAGTTTCTCGATTAAAATGAAAAAAATTTGTTGCCAATTTTTGACACCAAAGAGGATAAAAAAATTATTGGTATTAAAGTAGATCTAATTGTCAAGTTTTAAGAATCTAATTGCTTAAACAGATGGGTGAATCGAGAGGAGCTGCAAGACCTGACCCTTAAAATGAAATTTTTTTCATTGAAAACTTTTATAATTTATAAAAGTTTAAATTTATAATGATAGAATTTGACCTTCAAAATAATAAAAATATAATTTAATCCTTTAAAAATTATAAAAATAAAACTATTAAAATGACGAAATGCATAATTTTATTTCGTTCCAAATTTTTTTTTGACTCCGCCTACCCCTAAGTCGTACTTCTGCATCTGTCATTGTGTTCAAATTACGTTAACTTGTTTCTTTGTAATTTTTTTCCTTACAGAAAATAACAAAATTTTATTTGATCAAAATAATAATAAAAAAACGATTTAAGATTTTTTTCAAAACAATAATTTACCAAATTAAATTCAATGTATTAAATGTATTATTTTATATGTATGGTCTTGCTCTAACTTCTAAATATATATTCTCTAAAATTTATATGTAATTTAATATCAACAAGATTTTAAAGTAGAAATATATAAGAAATTATATTTTTATTTATATTTTTAGGGCAATTTACCAGAAAAAGCCTAAAATTTTTGAAAATTACCGAAAAGGGCCGGGTTGAAAAAAATTTACGGAAAAGGGTCATTTTCAAAAACGCGCCCACGCCGTAGCGCTTTTGGGGATCTGGACAAAAGCGCTATCGTAGGACCAGCGTTATTGGCGCGCCACGTGGGCGCGTTTTTGGTCCAGTATCCCAAAAACGCGCACTCGTGGACGCGTTTTTTTGCTCATTTCATTGTTTTTGAAGTTTTTGGCCCAATAGTCTCCGCAAAATAATTTTGAAGAGACGTTTCAACGAACAAGCGATGGCCAAAAAGCAAGATGCGATCAAAAACGCGCCCGACGTGGACGCGCTTTTGCTCTGATGAGTCACCGGTAAAATAATTTTAAGGAGACGTTTCGAACAAGCGATGGCCAAAAACGCCCAAAGCAGGTGCATCGTCGGCATGCGTCTTGAAAAGTGCTCCCACGTGGACGCGCTTTTTGCTCTGATGTCTCCGCAAAATTAGGCTATAAAATCGGTCAAATTTCATTCTCGGGTTGCATAAGGAAATTGAGGCAAAGGGAAAAAATTGAAAATGAGTGAACGTATTAATCTTTGTTATTTACTACGACGGTGAAGTTCGTGACATCGAAAATGGCGTTGTTTTCTTATCGGAGAACACAGTAAGAATCGAGTTTTAATCGAACATCGATTTGGTAGAACTTCGCAAAAGAATTAGGCGTAAAATATTTGGAACAACGCCAATGAAAGTTCGAGTGTATTAAGTATAGATTTTGCGCCGGTTGATCCGGTGAGATATGAGTCGTTCGACATCAAAGGTGCTCGGGGCTTTGAGGCAATGGTGGAGACTCATCTTGCGGTGGATCACCCTATATGGAGGTATATGTAGAATTTTTCATCTCTAAGTGATCTTTCTGCGACCTCGACATCTCCGCCGCGTTCTTGGGAATACACGACCCCAAGCGACACTCTGTAAGTGGGAGGCAAAACACGTATGCCCGTGTGCGCGTCGTAGTATGGAAAACATAACCCCGCATGACACTTTCGGTTGGCGGATGGGACATGCATATCCGTCGATCGACATCCGATGATAGAAATACGTATTGGGGGACGTCGTCAACTTCTAGTGGTTAGCAATCCACATACGATTGGAATCTGTACGAAAGATGTTTAAGGAGGGATGATGTACTCCTGACGACATCCACCGGCGAGGGGCCCTCGTTTGTTGCAGGTTATGGAGGGTCAGACGATGAATCCGATGTGGATCCACCTCCGGAGCCAGGGCCCGACGGTGCAGAAGTTGGATTATTTTCTGAACCGAAGCCCGTTCCAATTGTACCTGAAGACGTTGAGGGCGGTTCAGACGAAGAAGAAGAAGATCTGCTATTCAAGGCGTACTCGCCTCCAGCCCACATGCATAATGTCGATCTATCTCAAGATGATGCATTGGAGTTTCCTGAACTAACACACCGACGGCGTGACCGCATGCATTCTTCGTTAGATTCCGACCAATTAGAAGTTGGTAACTAGTTTTCCAACAAGAATACTTTTCTTGCTGCATTGAAATAGTACAGCATTAAGAACGGGGTTAACTACAAGGTGGTTAAATCGAAGCTCGATAAGTTCGAGGCGAAGTGTGCAGTGCAAGATGACACATGTCCATGGAAAATCATGGCGTCGTTGAAGAAAATGACAGGGTTGTGGGAGATAAAAAAGTACAAAGGTCGACATACATGTCTTGTCGGTACAGTACCACTATGTGTTCAGTGATTTTGAATAACAGTAATAATATGTAATGTTACATTGTTTAACGTACTTTGTTGACAGGTGTAACACAAGATCATCCGAAGATGGATTCAGACATGTTGGCTGACATAATAATCCCCACGTTGAAGGCCGATCCAAAGACTACGGTGTCGGCCTTAATTGGCAGTATTCGTAGCCAATTGGGGTACACGCCCTCTTACAGAAAGGCTTGGATAGCCAAGCAGAAGGTGTTAGAAAAGTTACACGGTGGGTAGGACACTTCATATAATGAAGTGTGGCGGTGGTGTCAGTCTTTGGAGAGATATGTCCCGAGCGCAAAGATGATGACCTTGAAACGGAACCTGCGTACTACAACGATCGTCTGCTCCGTGGATGCGCAGTATTCAAGCGTCTGTTCTGGAATTTAAGCAATGCCGAGATGCCTTTAAATACTGCAAGCCATTGGTACAAATTGACGGTACCTTTATGTATGGTAGATATACGATCGGCTATTGCTAGCCGTGGCACAAGATTACCGTGGAGAATCCTTCCGATTGCGTTCGCAATAACACCGGGAGTCGCTAATGATTGGGACTTCTTCCTATCTAGGTTAAGGAGGCATGTTTGCCCCAACCCGATATGCGTTATATCGGATCGGAGCCCTGGAATACTTGCGGCAATAGAACGCCAGGGAAGCATGTGGCATCGCACACACCATCAATATTGCCTGAGTTATGTCGCATCCAACTACTATGGGCAACATCGATCTAAAAGACAGAAACGGCAAGTGATCGATATGGGTATGAAATATCTATTAATACAATTTCTTTTGAAAAATTCAATTTATTCGCAATTGAAGAGTGGTATGTAATATTCGCTAGCAACGTATATTGGCAGGGTATGAGATCAATAAAGACCGTTTTCACGAGATGCTGGCTAGTTTGCGCTCAGATAATGCCGAAGGGGCAAGCTACCTGTGCAATATTTGTGACAGACAAATTTTGACCCTAATCGGAACGGTGGTTTCGAGACCACGAATCCGAGTCCGAGAAATATTTTAATATTATAGTTTGTGTTTATTATGTGTGATTTGGTGAGTGTGAAAGTTTCGTAGAAAAATTTAATCATTTAAGTGTTTAATTTAATAAAAAGGATGAAATTGCAAAGGTGACCAAAGTTGTGAGCATGATTAAAAAGGGTAAAGTGAATTGTTTATGAAACTTTAGGATTTGCATGTCAAATTTCCCACTTTTAAAATAGTGGACGGTAAGCATGCCATGACTATTATAATTTAGTATATTATAATTAAAATATTATTTGTATAATAAGCATGCTTTAATATGTGATAATTTTTAAACAAAAAAAAAAGAAACATTTTTAAATTCTATTTTCTCTCCTATTCTTCATCTTCTTCACCGATTGTACTTGAAGGAAGAAAAGAAAACTTAGAACCTCCATTTGTTTGGTTGGGCATGTGGTAGTAAGGTGAGTATTTTAGCTTGATTTTTGGAAAATCTTTACATATGGGATTTGTTGCTATGAAGGCAAATAAAATCATGTTAAAATTTTTGAGATTTAGCATGATAATATTCGGCCTAGGATGAAAACTCTTGAGCTGTTTTTTTTTTTTTTTGATTTGATAAATGTTTAGTTTTGATTCAAAAATGACATGAATAGCTTAAGAGACTTAGAAGAATTGAAGACTTGTGGTCTAAAGTATATGGAAGTTATAGAAATTGTTTGGAATTGAGCATGGAGATGCTCTTATTATTCGGCTGGAATTGGGATGAGTAAATAGTGGTTATTTAGCTTGTTGCTTGGTCTTATATTGAAGAATATGCATGGGTGCATTGAATTAGCAATTCGGTCATAAGAGAAAATGAAAAATTTAGCTATTATATTTGGTTATATATTATATATATAAATATAAAGTTAATGTACAGCCATAAATAAGAAGGTAAGTCTTAAGTTAAAGTACATTAAATAGATTATTACCAATATGTTCAATAATATTATTTTGATATACTTGAGCAAGGTAGTGGGTGATAGCCGAATATAAATGTTCATGTCTTGGATTGAATATGTGTGGAAATGTAACGTGGGTTGGTATGATTGATATGGTATGTGAATGTGATGTACGTGCATGAGTTAAATTATTATAATCGCATTATATTCAAATTAATGTTCGAATTTGAATGATATTGATTGAAATGTATAAGTCATAATTATTGCTCGTATTCGGACATGCATAATATACATGTTGGAAAAATTCTATTTTAATGCCGAAAGCATGGAATTAATATGTTTAAATGTTACAAATGTTGGGGATTAATCGGTAAATTATATATTATATGATTTTGCTTTTAAATTGAATGAAAATGTGGTTAAATTGGTTTAATTGAACCGAATTAGATCAAGAACAAAAGGAGAAGAATTTGGAGCGAGGAAAAGCTAAACTAAACGAATAGTTGGAGATTTCGAATCTATCGACTTCTAAGGTAAGTCCTTAAGCTATAGTATATTGGAGAATTATTTATGAATCTATTGTACGATAATGTTTGATAAATTTTAGTAGATGTTCATGTCATAGCCGAATGTATATAAGCCTATTAGAATGGTTTTGATTGTTTGATGTAAATAAGCCAAAGTACATTCATTATGTGATATAGTTATGAAAGGTGTTAGCGATGATTGATTGCATTAATGTGTTTCGGGCTTTAAGCCTAGCAGGCCTATTGCCAATGATTTAATTCAGGCTTGAAGCCTAGCAGGCCTTGTGCCGGTGTTACTTATCGGGCTTTTACGCCTAGCAGGCCTTGTGCCTGTGTTACTTATCGGGCTTTTATGCCTACTTGAGCTTGATGTCGGTGTTGTATTTTACAAACTAGAAACCGAAATTGTGTTCAAGGCGAATTAAAGCAAACTTATCGAGTTAATGGCACAGGTAAGCATGTAAAGTAGGAAGGTTCTTCTTACCTATTTAAGACAAGGTAAACCAGTGATTTAGTGATTTATTACAAATGGTATGTGTTACGTGTGAAGTGTATATATGTATATTTATGGTTATAATATGTGTTCTCGGTTTTACTAATGAATGATACGGATATTGTGACTTTGGTTTCTTAATATGTGGGTAAAGAGAAATTTTCCTACTTAATTCATACTTATTTACATGAGTATGAAATTGAAAGCTTGATAATAAATATGAGTACAAACGTACAAGTTGAATTATAGTAATTTAAATATTGATATTTGAATGTTATTTTTTTTTATCATGAAATTAGGACTTACTAAGCTAGTAAGCTTATTATGTGAAATGTTTCCTCTCTGTTTTATAGATTAGGTTCAAGCTACAAGCTCGTCGGGATCGTTCGGGAAAGTCGCCCACACTATCAATCTACATTTTGGTACTCTTTCATTTTGGTTTTTGAACGAAGGCATGTATAGGAAAGACTTTGTCTTTGTTTTGATGAAAACTTAAGGTTCATGTGTATAATAGCCATGCGAATATGGCTAAATTTTTAGTTAAGTATGCTTTTTGTGCCTTTGATACAAATGTCGGTTTATGTTGGCAATGTTTATGCATCCTTAATTGAAGTTTAATCATTTTTTATAAGGAAATGTATGTATACGAAATGAACCCTTGAATTAGGGATGTGGGTATATTCGATTATAAGCTAGTTTTTCATAATTTGCAACGAAACAGTTTGTAGTTAGTAGCAGTGATGTGATTTTGAAAAATCACCAAAAATAGGGTATATTGAATTAGAAAGTGAATAAAATATGAAATTAAATCTTATTGTGTCTATTTTTACATGGAAGAAACAGAGTAGGCAAAGATTTATATATTATGAGATATTTAAGTTTTAGTGGGACTTGCTCTGAATGAATTCGTGAGCCCCTGTTCTGTCTTGGTAAAATTATTAAAAATTGTACAAAAATAATTATGGATCATGGTTTATATGTTTAGAATCCTTAATGAGTCTATTTTTGATTGGAATAAACAAGGACATTATTGAAATTTGGTACAATGAGATAATTGTATTTTTGTAAGGATAGGTCAGAATTGTCAAGCAGTGAAATAGGGGTAACTTTGATGAATAAACTGTACTAATTGGCCACATGAAAAATTCTGGAAAAATTATGGTAAAAAGTTATATGAGTCTAGTTTCAATGAAAATTATGGTAAAAATTCCGAGTTTTGTAACTCGAGTTATGATCAATTTAGTCAGCGTGATGTAGTTGGACAGCTTTAAAATTTTATGCACAACATTAATAGTCAAGTCTAGTAATGCCACATACTCGACTCCGGCAAAGGTTTCGGGTAAGGGGTGTTACAATATTCCTTTCAAACAGTGGACACAAGCATATGACGGCGGCCTACGATATGGGCATATGACCACAAACCTTGCCGAATGCATAAATTCTGTTCTGAAAGGAACCCGTCATCTGCCGATTACATCAGTTGTGCGAGAGACATATTTTCGGTTAGCGGCACTATTTCCGAAGAGAGCAGCGAGTTATAGAGGGCAGATGTAAGGAGGCCATGTATGGAGCCCAAAGGTCTTGCAAGAAATCAACCATGGGAAGGCACGGGCAAACACCATGCACACAGTGTGTCACGATCGCGACAACCTATAGTTTCGTGTCACGGAGTTTGACAGACCGAACCAAGGTATTGTTGGCAGCCATTATCGTGTACACTTGATAAATAGGACCTGCGACTGTGGGAAATTTGATGCACTTCGTTACCCATGCGCCCATGTACTTGCGGCTTGTCAGAATCTCCGTCTTGATCCAATGAGATATGTCGACAAAGTGTATAAATTAAAAAACATGTACAACGTGTGGAGACACGTATTCCCACCAGTCCCAGATGAACGTAAGTGGCTATTGGTATCGCTTGCACCGTATAAGCTGTTGCCGGATAGACAATTGAGGCGCAAACCAAAAGGTCGACCTTGCTCGTCTAGAATACGCAACAATATGGATATCCGAGAAACAAGCAACAAAAGTCGGCTGTGCGGATGGTGTAGGACCCCGGGCCATACATCTCGCTCGTGTCCAAATCGCAATAGTTGACCGTGTTCTTAGGTCTTTTGTCTCATGGCGGCTATGTAATATCTATTTTTTCGGAGGAAAACGGTGAACTTTTGTACAATAACTTTTATTTTATTAAAAAAATTAAAATAAATTAAAAAATTAAATTATAAGGAAAATAGTTAAACTCAAATTTTATTAAATATATTAAAACTTAATTACAAAAAAAAAATTAAACCAATTCTATTTTGTCAAAGGTATTAAAATTAAAAAAAATTAAATTATAAGGAAAAAAGTTAAACTCAAATTTTATTAAATATATTAAAACTTAATTACAAAAAAAAATTAAAACAATTCTATTTTGTCAAAGGTATTAAAATTAAAATAAATTAAAAAAATTAAATTATAAGGAAAAAAGTTAAACTCAAATTTTATTAAATATATTAAAACTTAATTACAAAAAAAAATTAAACCAATTCTATTTTGTCAAAGGTATTAAAATTAAAATAAATTAAAAAAATTAAATTATAAGGAAAAAAGTTAAACTCAAATTTTATTAAATATATTAAAACTTAATTACAAAAAAAAAAAATTAAACCAAATCTATTTTGCCAAAGGTATTAAAATTAAAAAAAAATTAAAAAAATTAAATTATAAGGAAAAAAGTTAAACTCAAACTTTATTAAATATATTAAAACTTAATTACAAAAAAAATAAACCTTAATTACAAATCAAATTAGGGGGTTTAGGGTTTAGTGCTGATGCCGGTGGGAACCAGTGCCACACGAGGGCTGGCCGATACTGCTATTTGGATTCCTCCTTCTTTTGGCTTCCGGCTGGGGTTGTGGAACCTCGGGCGGGGAATCGGGTTCCTCTGGCAGTGGGTCTGGTTCTGGATGTTGCGATTGTGACCCACTCTGATAAAATATTGACGCTGGAGGTGTTTGCATAAACCACAGCGGGGGTGACTGCATCCCGAACGGAGAAGGAGCCTGGCAGAAAGAAGTGCTTCCCGACGGCGCCTCCTCTGAACCCACATGCTACGTCGGCCTCACCATCGGCTGGCCAACGGAAGTAGTCGATAACGGACTCGAACCCGGCCATGCACTCCAACCTGGGCTAGGACTAGGAAACTGAAACATATATGGGTTAGGAGGATATATATAAGGGGAAGCGGTGCGCTTTGGCATGAAGCGGTAGATCTTTGTGATATCGGTGTTGTCAATTTGAATCGATGGGTCCGATGATCTGCATCGCTCTGTTGTTGGGCCGGTGATCGTGTGTGTGGCGCTGATGATTGCCCCGCCTCATCACCCCTTCTCCTTGGATGTAAAGGGGCCCGACATTCCCTTCGCTCTCGAAGTTACCGTCGCCTCTCTTCTTCCGACAACAGATACGGCTTGCCATGGATCCTAAACCATGGCATGTACTCCTGAAACACCTCAAACCCGGCCCACGAGCCTGAACCGGATCTGATATGTTCCTCAGGAAAACCGGTTTCAAAGTTCTTTGTTACTTAGAGAAAACTTGTGCGATTTTAAAAAAAATATGGTTTGGGTTGGGCTTGTGTTAAAAACGAAGTCAATTTTTTTGAGTTGGGCTTAGATTGGAAAGCTCATTTATTTTATGTGCAAATCCAATTAATTAAGGTGACAAAACAGTCGAGGGTTTATTTTTAAAATAAATTTACTTGATATTTACTTAATAAAAATTTGTAAACATAATAGTTAAAAATAAAAAAAAATAAAGAAATAGAGAAATCCAACTTGGGCCTTATGGCCTTATTACATCAAACAACTCCCAAACTTAAAATTAAAGTACTTAGTAAAAATAAAAGTTCAATTCTTTAGATTTCTCCTTGCTATGCATGGCCACCTTTAGCTCCTGCCGACCCGGTCCATTATTGCTTATCACCTTAAAAATATTTCCCACAACGGGGTGAGTCAAACAGACTCAATGTGTACACGACACCAAATCGTAATAGAATCAGGCATACAATACATTCAAACATAAAATACAAGTTATGATGCATTCCCAAACCCGAACCTAATTGTCCATCCGCTACACACCCCCGTACCTGCCAAACACACCGTGGGGACTACTAAGTCGACCCTCCTTCCGCTACACACCAAATTGCGGGCTTAAGGCTCTACATCTGTGGTCTTAGGAAACCACTTTTCAGATTACTGTGGTCTTAGGTCACCACTTTTGGGACATCGTGGTCGTAAGTCACCACTTTTCAGACATCGTGGTCTTAAATCACCACTTTTCACTTCCCCTTTCAATATACAACCAAATGCCCCATAAACATGCATAATATACCATAGTTCAAATTCTTATCATATTCTCATGTTACGAATAACATTTTTCATATTCCTAGTAGAAGTAGGAAACGTACCTGAGTACTTAGTACCATCACATGGTACCTTAGCCACTTTCATATTCTTAATGTCACATATTTTAATTAAACATGCCATAAAACGTATTATGAAGTAGTGTGGGGTACACACCTGATTCACTTAGCAAATTCCTTGATATCTCGAAATCTGATCTACCGCTTAGATCCTTAATCCCTACATTTGATTATTCACTTACTATTTTAATAAAAAGCCATTCAGCCATAAATCCAAATCCTAGTAGGATTAGTATTCTTAAACTTACCTTGAAATTCTCAAATCCCGAAATCTTTGTATCCCTCTGTCGAAATCCCTATAACTACATGTTAGATCAATTTCTAACATTTATTCACAACAAATAACCCTTAGCCGAATGTTAAATATGACTTACCTTAGATTCTTAAATCCAAATTCACCGAATAACTAGGAACACGTGGCCTATGGTGTACCTTCGGGAAAAGAACTTCTCCTTTCTTGTAGTCGACACTTAATAAATCCCAAAACTTTCCTTCCATGATTCGGCCAAGATCAATAATAGGAATTAGTCCCTAAATTTCGATAAGTCTAAAATATAAAAGAATGGAAACCAAACTTGGATCTTACCCTTATTTGAAGAAATCGATTGCACCTTCACTTCAACTTTCAGAGATTCAGCTATGGCTAAATGATGATCTCACAACTTTCGGTTTTGGAGGGATTAGAAAGAAAAGAGAAGGAAGAATAAAGATGGAGGATTCGGCTAGAACACAAGGTATTTCGGCTTGGCAAAAATAAAAGAAGAAGAAGATTTGGTGAAGAGAATTCGGCAGAGGCTTTCAAAGAACAGAAAATAATGCAGAATGGCCTCTCTTTTCCTTTTATAGCTGAAATTACTAAGCTAGAGTCCCTTACTTGGCCACCACTCTTCTATTTTGATAGCTTTATCCCTTTAATTATCATAAATAAAAGAGTTTAATCCAACATTTATCTCTTCAAAATAATCCAATTTAAAAATCCTTTATTTATCACCTTTTTAATCGAATATTTATGAAAATAAAACACCTCCTTTCTAGAAGCATGTGCCGTCCACCTCAGTCTTCTGGAAGCAAAAATAAAACCTCATTTATTTGCTTCCCAAGTGACTCGAACTCAGGCCCATTCCTCTTGCATATGGCGCCATTTCCATAGGCCCTAAGTGACATCTTCAGGCCACTTTTCCAAGCCTGTTTGTGTGTCAAATTTCACAAACTTTTTCTTTTAAGGCCACCTTGCCTTAATTTCCCCTTTTAAACCTTAAAACTCGTCATTTCTAGGTCATTTCTAAGTTTCCAAAAATTTTCGATCGGCTCTGTAAACTTGACATTTCCTTACATTTTCAAGTTTCCAGAAATGTTCACTTTCCTTTTTTTGAATCATTTCTAAATCATTTTCCTAGTTTCCATAAATGTTCACTTTCCTCTTTATTCCTTTACATTTCCAGGACGTTTCCCTACATTTCCAAGACAAGACATTTCCTTACATTTCCAAGACAAGACATTTCCTTACATTTCCTTGCATTTCCTTACATTTCCATACATTTCCATACATTTCCTTACATTTCCTTACATTTCCATACATTTCCATACATTTCCTTACATTTCCTTACATTTCCTTACATTTCCTTACATTTCCATACATTTCTTTATTTCTAGAATTCACATAACACATTCATACATAATTCATAAAACATGCCATTTTACCACATGGTTCCTTGTGTCATGCTTCACACGGAGTTTCTTTTCAAGCCTCATTTACCTAGCTCCCCTTTTTACTTAAAAACCAATAATTTTCCAAAGCTTTCTTCTTCCATCCTAAAATTCTAAAAACCCTTAATACACTTCCAACACTGCCAAAACCTACTAACTCATGAATTAGGCACGAACGCATAACCTCTAATCTAGGATGTTACAGTTCTACCCTCCTTAAAAATAATTTCGTCCTCGAAATTACTTATTAACAGTCGTACAATCCTTCTCACCGCACTATGCTTACGCTGCGCACTCTGATCTTAATAGAACCATCATACTTTCTAGGCACAATCTCTAAGTTCACTTATTTCTAACGTCGCGATTTAATCTGATTTAAGAGTTTTATACATTAGTCCTTATTTCATTTGATTACCCGCGAAGAAGTTTTATGAAAAGAATTTTAGGAGTGGTTCTTTCGTATTTATACATGCACACAGTCTTTACATTCATACATCCATCAAACAATTATGAACCTTCGTTCATTCAGAGAAATGTTGTAGTTTTCGTCGTCACTATTTTTCCACTACCCAGGGGTATTTTCATAAGTTTGTCCTACAGGGGTATTTTCGTAATTTTTCAAAAAAAAGTTCCTTGGTGATTTTGTCACAAAGTATTTTGGTGTTTTTAAATTCCCGGGGTATTTTGGAAAAATTTTGAAATCCGGTGGTATTTCGGGAATAAACCAGGGTAAATTTGTAAAGTGTTAATAATTTAGGGGTATTTCAAAATTTGCAAACCTTTAAGGGTTCTTTTTGTGAATTTGCTTTCTATTTTGGTGATATTGCAAAAATTTTAGAAGTTAGGGTCATTTTGGTAATTTTGTAAGTTAGGGCCAATTTCGTAATTTTCCAAAATCAAGGTATTTTGATATTTTGCAAATTAGAGTTTTTGAACATTTTCTAAAGTAATGAAATTTTGATAAGAACTGTGGGTATTTTGGGAATTTCATAAACCAATGGCATTTTTGTAATTTACCACTAGGGGTATTTTTGTAATTTCACAAATCGAAAATTTTTCGAAAAATTTTGTAAAAATAGTTCTCACAAATTAAAAAGGAAATTTTAAGAGTTTTAAAACTAGAGTTTTTATAAAAACACGACTAGTTCCCTTTCGGGTTTTAGTTAAGGGTTTAGCCCATGAATAAGTCCTCTTGGTTAGGGTGAACCGAAGCTACGCACCAGGTAGGATTCCTGCGAAGAGGAGGTGAGTCACTAGGATTGCTTAAATACTGTGCTCTTAGGATCCAATCCTAGACATGCGCACAGGGGTTACCACACCCTAACTCAGTGACTTAGCCATAGGTTTGTTGAGTGCATTAAGTCTTATGTATTTGTGTTTGAGTAGACTAGTCCTAGGGTTCAAGTTCCTATCATGCTATTCTACGTTCTGTGCCTTTTCTACCCTTCCATAATTCATAACATAATTCACACAATAAATAAGGGTACTTACCTGGAGGATTGCGGGTCGGAGACTTAGGTGCCATGCCAAAAAAACCTGCTTATTTTCAAAAATACTTCATAAAAACTCATTTGGGCTCGCTTTGAAAACGTTTTGGGGCTTAGCCCACAGGCCGAGAGTTTTAAAATTGGGCTCTGATACCAAACTGAAACACCCCCGTACCTGCCAAACACACCGTGGGGACTACTAAGTCGACCCTCCATCCGCTACACACCATCGAAGGCAGTCGCTGCAGTCGACGTGCTCATCGCCAATATAAAATTTGTAACATAACCACCAGATATAATTGTGTCAAGAGACACCACATTCAGATAATGTAACCGAAGTTACCACATTCAGATAATGTGACCGAAGTCACCACATTCAGATAGTGAGACCGTAGTCATCACATTCACTTCCCCTTTTTCATATATCCCGAATGACCCATATTATCTATATCATGCATATCATACTTAAATTCACATTCTTATAAAGTTTCACATGTTATAAATAACATATTTCATAATCCTAGTGGAAGTAGGAAATGTACCTGAGTACTTTGTACCATAACACGGTACCTTATCCATATGCACATATTACATATTACCATAATCATATTAAAAGTTAGTGTGGGGTACACACCTGATTCACTTAGCAAATTCCTTGAGATCTCGAAATCTGATCTACCGCTTAGATCCTTAATCCCTACATTTGATTATTCACTTACTATTTTAATAAAAAGCCATTCAGCCATAAATCCAAATCCTAGTAGGATTAGTATTCTTAAACTTACCTTGAAATTCTCAAATCCCCAAATCTTTGTATCCTCTCTGTCGAAATCCCTATAACTACATGTTAGATCAATTTCTAACATTTATTCACAACAAATAACCCTTAGCCAGAATGTTAAATATGACTTACCTTAGATTCTTAAATCCCGAAATTCACCGAATAACTAGGGAACACGCGACCTATGGTGTATCTTCGGGAAAAGAACTTCTCCTTCCTTGTAGTCGACACTTAATAAATCCCAAAACTTTCCTTCCATGATTCGGCCAAGATCAATAATAGGAATTAGTCCCTAAATTTCGATAAGTCTAAAATATAAAAGAATGGAAACCAAACTTGGATCTTACCCTTATTTGAAGAAATCGATTGCACCTTCACTTCAACTTTCAGAGAGATTGGCTATGGCTAAATGATGATCTCACAACTTTCGGTTTTGGAGGATTAGAAAGAAAAGAAAAGGAAGAATAAAGATGGAGGATTAAGCTAGAACACAAGGTATTTTCGGCTTGGAAAAAATAAAAAAAAGAAGAAGATTTGGTGAAGAGAATTGTGCAGAGCTTTTCAAAGAAGCAGAAAATAATGCAAAATGGCCTCTCTTTTCCCTTTATATAATTGAAATTACTAAGCTAGAGTCCCTTACTTGGCCACCACTCTTCTATTTTGATAGCTTTATCCCTTTAATTATCATAAATAAAAGAGTTTAATCCAACATTTATCTCTTCAAAATAATCCAATTTAAAAATCCTTTATTTATCACCTTTTTAATCGAATATTTATGAAAATAAAACACCTCCTTTCTAGAAGCATGTGCCGTCCACCTCGGTCTTTCGGAAGCAAAAATAAAACCTCATTTATTTGCTTCCCAAGTGACTCGAACTCGAGCCCATTCCTCTTGCATATGGCGCCATTTCCATAGCCCTAAGTGACATCTTTGAGCCACTTTTCCAAGCCCTGTTTGTGTGTCAAATTTCACAAACTTTTTCTTTTAAGGCCACCTTGCCTTAATTTCCCTTTTAAACCTTAAAACTCGTCATTTCTAGGTCATTTCTAAGTTTCCAAAATTTTTGATTGGCTCAGTAAACTTGACATTTCCTTACATTTTCAAGTTTCAGAAATGTTCACTTTCCTTTTTTGAATCATTTCTAAATCATTTTCCTAGTTTCCATAAATGTTCACTTTCCTCTTTATTCCTTTACATTTCGGGACGTTTCCCTACATTTCCAAGACAAGACATTTCCTTACATTTCCTTGCATTTCCTTACATTTCCATACATTTCCTCACATTTCCTTACATTTCCTTACATTTCCATACATTTCCGTACATTTCTTATATTTCCTTACATTTCCATACATTTCCTTACATTTCTTACATTTCTCACATTTCTTACATTTCCATACATTTCTTTATTTCTAGAATTCACATAACACATTCATACATAATTCATAAAACATGCCATTTTACCACATGGTTCCTTGTGTGTCATGCTTCACACTGAGTTTCTTTTCAAGCCTCATTTACCTAGCTCCCTTTTTACTTAAAAACCAATAATTTTCCAAAGCTTTCTTCTTCCATCCTAAAATTCTAAAAACCCTTAATACACTTCCAAAACTGCCAAAACCTACTAACTCATGAATTAGGCACGAACGCATAACCCCTAATCTAGGATGTTACAACTTCGGCACGCACGCTAACTCCGGAACGACTATCGCTTCCCTGTTAGGTATATAGTCATATCGGTTCTTCTACGTCCCGATATGTTCTGACCAAAATCTTGGTCAATTCGTGTGTATTTGCCGTAAGTCTACTTTGTGCTCATCATCGAGCATTTCCGGTGGCACGGGAATCGATTGCCGAAATCCAAATTGCCGCAGAACCCGATCTGCCTGGTGCATCTCCACAGTCGCGTAGGTGATCAATGGGAACTTTACGTGCCAATCGTTCGGATTTTGGAAGAACTCCTCCGGAATTACTGCACGAATTTCTGGCTTGTCGTACGGTGTCCATTCAAACTATATTAACATTACGAAAATTTTAGTTATATACCTAATATTAGACACTACATACGAAATACTAAATTATAATAACAAAATTCGAAACTTACTTGTGATTCCGACCTTTGGTCCAACAGGAGCCGTATATCCTCAAGCGAGTTAGGTATTCCAACATGACTCGCCGAATGGTTCCACCTAATGAAATAAACTTTTAGCATGCAATTATACTATAAATCTACGAAATATTTGTAAAATATAATATTAAATTTACCTCGTTATCAATGGGAATGAATATGGGTGGTCGAGTCGAGGGTGTAAAAATGGAAATCGAAACCATGCCCATGACTGCAGTAGTGATAGGCAACCTCCGATTTTTGCTTTACTCGGCAGCGTCGCCCCACACATCTCCCGGTACAACCTCGACAGCACGGCAGACCCCCAACTCAATTCACCGGCTGCTCTGAAATCAACAAGTTTTAGGAACCATCTCAGGTGGACGAGGTTTCTAGAGAGGTCCGGCATCAGATAGCCTCCAATTATTTGAAGAATGTATGCTCGAGCATACCGTATTCTTTCTACTTCGGTCGAACCCTCGTTCGGCTCCGGGAATGTGTCTCGTAACCACGTCATATCGATCCGAGCTCCTCGAATTCTATCCGGAATGGCACCCAGAAGCTCGTAGCATACGACCATCTAATCGGTAGATGTTACGGACCCGATGACTACCGACCCATCCACCGGTAATCCAACTGCAATTGCACATCTTCTAGAGTGATTGTACACTCTCCGCATGGCAGATGGAAAGTGTGGGTCTCGGGTCTCCACCTCTCAATCAAAGCGCTGATCAAAGGCGGCTCCAACTTGAACCCCCGGCCTATCGTGGCCACATGCCAAATTAAAATTAAAACTTACCATTTTCATTTGCTCGACGGAGATGTGTTTGTCGTTTAGGCGAAGTAATTCCCCGGCCATTGTAATCCGCTTTAAAATTTTCCGATAAAAATATATTAAAAAAATTATAAAGGACTTTTTCGTAAATAATAAAGGACTATTTTGAAATTTGAGCGTAAATTTCAAGGACCTTGAGAGAAATTTGAGAGAAAATTGAGAGAATATTGAGAAAGGATTGAAATGTGAAGAAAATAAAGGGTAGAGGGTTTTTATAGTTTTTTTTTCTGACCGTTGGCAAAAAAATTTGACCATTGGGATAACGCGCTGCATACGTGGGGCGCGCTTTGTCCACATCAATCAAAAAGCGCGCCACGTGGACGCGCGTTTCTTTGAGGTGGACAAAAACGAGTCCTACAGGGCGCGCTTTTGGTCCGTATCCCCCAAAAACGCGCTGACGTGGACGCATTTTTAGGGAAAATGGCCCTTTTCCGTAAATTTTTTTCAACCCAGCCCTTTTCGATAATTTTCAAAAATTTTGGGCTTTTTCTAGTAAATTGCCCTATATTTTTATAATTAAATCAAAGCAAAAATAATTTTTATTATTATTTGGATAATGAATCACAACATTTGAACAGGCCTAGACAGCTTGATTCTTTGACCCATAAACATGATCATCTTGAATCAAGTCCATAACACATGCCTTTAAATATCAAAATATAAAAAGAAGAAAAAAATTTATTTAGGAAACAGTCCAAGTAATGGATAAAACACTGCAAAGCAAACATTTCAATAACATAAATATAATAATCTGACCAACCAGTCCTGTAAACTATTTCAATACTAGTTCTCATTTTCATTGAACCTATTCCCCTAATCATAAAGAGTGAAAACATGGTGGAGATGGCTAAATGAAAAGAGAAATAGGGTTCATGCCATTCCACTAATTTTAGTTCCAAAACTCCAAACATCATCAAATGAAATAAAAATGTCAAAAACACTGAAAACAAAATTGATACAACCACTCCGCGGAAACTAAAATTTACTGCGACACGCCCAACCATTTGGAGAAATTCTCGAACTCTGTGTAATCGCTGTCGGAGATCATAGTTTGATACCATGCTTTGCCAGCTGACTTGATTGCGGTTGCTTCCTCCTGAAACAAGGCAAAAGGAAAGATGAATGGAGTCAATAAACTAACTTAATATATCAATATGTGAGATAGAATTGTTCACAGCAAGTATTTCTCGAAGATTAACAGAGAACACAATGGTATGCCGAAGAAGAGATTGGGAAAACATCAATCCTGCCTGAGAATGCAATTTTGACTTTATAAATTGAATACCACCAAAATGACTCGAACAGGAGAAAGTAACAAAAGGGTGCCATTGTAATTCACTTTGAACCCTAACTCATGCTCAACGTAAGGTGCAAAAAGGAAATGGCTCGAGTCAAGTAAACGGTTAGCACAAAGTAAGACTCTTCCCACTTCCATTATCTTGCCAAAATCACATCATATGATAAACATGGAGAAAGAGATGAGCGGAGGTCATGAGAATTAAGAGAAAAAGAACCAACAGGTGCCAGAATAATTCATTTCAAGTCCAAAGTAAAAACTGAAGATAAGGTGGAAAAATCAATGCATGATACTCATCTAGCATTTGACTAAACGAAAAGGCTTAATTCAAGTGAACAAAAAGTGCGATCTAAAGCTTCACCCACTTGTATTATCTTACCAAATTCACATAAAATCATAAAGATGGAGAAAGAGATGACACAAGGACATATGAATCAAGTAAAGAGAAAGAGAACCAATGGGTGCCATTATAACTCATTTCGAGCCCAAAGTCAAGCTTAACATAAGGTGTAAAAATCAATGCATACTAATCTAGCATATGACTTAAACTATATGCTCGAACAGGAGAAAGAAAACGAAAGGATACCATTGTAATTCATTTAGAACCCTAACTCATGCTCAAGATAAGGTGGAAAAATCAGTGCATAATACTCATCTAGCATATAACTAAACAAAATGGCTTAAGTAAACCAATAGAACAGACTAAGACTACTCCCACTTATATTGTCTTGCCAAATTCACATTAAATGATAAAGATGGATAAAGAGATGACACAAGGACATATGAATCAAGTAAGAGAAAGAGAATCAATGGGTACCATTATAACTCATTTCAAGCCCACAGTGAAACTCAACATAAGTGGGAAAAATCAATGCATAAACCTCATCTAGCATGAGACTTAAACTAAATGGTTCAAGTCAAATAAGCAAATAGCACAAACATGGAGAAAGAGGCAACTCGATATCATATATAATATATAATAATCATATAAATACCAACACCCAAATGCATGAAAGATATGTTATGGACCATATGACAAGCATAGAAGCATGACACTAAACCATGTAGCAGTAACAACTAACAACAGCTGCATATTGTATAGTACAGCAATCAATCAAAGAATTAAGAACCATTAATCATATACATCACAATCAAGTTCAAGAAACAAAACATTAACTAAAGCGCACATAAATCCATTGAAATGTACTATAATGTATCAGCCTAAACCACAGAAAAGTTGCAAATATCATCATGAGGAATCTATATACCTTAGATATAGGCTTCCTCTTCTTGTCAAGCTTCTCCTTCTTGGCCTTAACACGTTGTGCCTCAGCCAAAAGAGACATCCTTCTAGCAGTCTTTGCGTAAGGGTTCAACTTCAGCATAGCATTCAAGTTCTTGAGTGGATTCTTTTTCAAAGGTGCCCTCTTGATATCCTTCTTAATTGGCTTAACGACCGACTGAACCTCGTCGGAGTTAATGATCCTACCAAGATCAGCATTCACCATCTTAGAACGAGGTAAAATGTACCCCTTCTTCTTCTCAGAAGGCTTCTCAAATGACCCATAAATCGAGTCAAGTTTCTCGTAAGCTGATTTGGTCCAAATAATAAACCGTCCAAGGTGTCCACCAGGAGCGAGTTTCAACAGATTGAGCCTCTCCACATTGGCAACCTCGACTCCAGGGATGTTACGGAAGGCTTTAACAAGCTTTGCCCCTTCAGTTCCGTAAACAATCAAAGGACCTTTACGAGAAATGTACCTACGGTTCCTCATTTTCCCTTTTCCGGGTCGGATCCCTTGACTGTCCTTAGCCTTTTCCACATCCGGATATGCTCCAACCTGTTTCAAAACCTTAATTGCAGACGAGGTCTTTTCCACACTCTCCGCAGCATCCGATATGACCAGAGGCATCTCCGGAACAGACTCGATACGGTGACCACGTGCCATCACGAGTGAAGGAACAGCAGAAGCGGCGATTGCGGAGGCAACGGCGTACCTCTTCTGGTTAACATTGATCTTCCGGTGCCAACGGCGCCATATCTTAGTAGGAGCAAACATACGGCCTCCACGACACATATTCCCAAAAGCACCTTGGCCAGCACGGTGAGTACCACCACCAGGAACACGTGGGATACGGGACACGGCACGGCCAGTTCCCCACGATTCAGCTGAGGTCTGGTGACCAGCACGCTTGGAGACAGCGTAAGGCTGGCGGCTGTTCTTGGAAATGTTATCGTGGACGAAGGTGACGATGTCGGGTCGGATAGAGGCTTTCATGACATCAGCGAGAGGAACAGTAGGGGTAGCGTCGGTAGCCATATCGGACTCTATGGTTTGCACCGAAACCAGAGGACGGGCGGCGGCGGCTGCCATTGTTAGGGTTTTGGGCTTTGAGGGCAGACCAGAAAATTAAATAAAATGCGAGAAAATGTGAGCACTGAGCAGCTAGGGTTTTTGAGGAGTCTGCAGGTGTTAAGTAAATACGGTAGGGTTTCAGGTTGTTTGGATATGTAAATTATTCTATTCTTAGAAGAAATGGGCTAATCGGAATAGAGTTTAACTTTTTGGGTCATGAATATGTCAATATGGGCAGCCTAACCAATATACCCAATGACTGAAGATTCAGCCCATCTAATCTTTTTTTCCCTCTATAATTGAAGTTTAATGATGAAAATAATTTATTTCATTTATCAATTCCATATTAAGTAATTTTCAAAAGATATTGACTTAGGTTTTCGACATGTGATAATAGAAAGTGACCTGTTATCATTTATTTCAAAGCTAAACTCGTAGAAAATTGACTTATCGGAGATAAACTCGTTTACTTGGGATGCAAAAAAACTCTCAAAAAGTTTCAGTTCCTATTGATTTGCATTCATCGACAGCAGTAGTAACCAAACTGCATGTTCAATGGCATTGGAGGGGATGCTTAGGCAATGGGAGGCTTTTTGGGTAGAAGATGCATTGTCATTGACTTGGAATCGTGTTGCGATTGATCGTCGATGTTTAAACCCACATAGATGATCAGTTGTGTAAGCAAAGTTTGTGGGGAATCATCTCTAATCTGTTTTCCTCTTTTCTTTTATGGTTTTCTTCAATGTTTTATGAAGTTTTCCATGAAGATTAATGCCGATTGAACTCAAATTTTGCTGAAAAGAGATGGTCAATTCATTCCCCACACATAAAGATTAAGAAAATATGAGTCCAATTTATCTCACGAAACCACTCATTATACCTAAATGCTCTCAAAACATATATAGACCAAGAAGCCGGCCAAATGCCACCATTCGAGTATCAATGACCATTATACTTTCCAAGAGAATTTGTTGGTTGTTAGTGGAGGTTTAGTGACGATAGGCACTAACATCTGTCTATCATAATCAACGAAGACAACATGTATGCCCAGAAAACATATTTGCAAACTAAAAAAAAATAAGGTGCAATGAATGAATAAGGAGAAAGAAGGAAGAAAGGATCAATGGGATGAGAGAAAAGGTCGGCAATAACCAACTTGGAAGCCCACACCATCATTGGACAAAACAAAGGAAAAGAAGCAAATGACACAAAGAAAGCTAGAAAGGAAATTTTTTTTTTTTTTTTTTTTGTTCACTTAAATAGAGTAGGAAAATCAAACAAATTCAAATGTATAAATTTATGAAAATATAAAAAAATAAAATGTTGTGCATAATTTTTATAATTAAAAACTAAAAATAAATTAAAACAAATAAAAAGAGAATAAACAATAGTTTCTGTAGAAGCTTTAAAAACCTCAAAGATATTTATAATATTCATATTTTTTTAAAAATTTTGTTTTAAACAATGTCACATAAAATTTAACATTTTATTTAATGGTTAAATTAATGATTTTAGCAACTCAAGGACTTTATTGATATAACATTAATAGATTAAGGATGTAATTAGAATGTTTTAAAAATTAATAACTAATTTAAAATAATGGTCATAGTTTAGGGATGTTTAGTGCAATTAACTGTTTATATAATCAAAATTGTTCACCTAAGATATTTTCCCTAATATCAGTCCACGACCATGACAAGTTGCGGATACCTTTGTCATTTTCCAATAACAAGGCTACTATCGTCATTTCACCTAAGAATTTAACGCCGTCACAAAGGCTTTACAATTGTATAACAACAAATCGGTTTAACTATGCCAAAGGTCCTTGTTCTGTTCTGAAAATTTAAATTTAGTTCCTATACTTTACTTTTAAGACATTAAGTCCTTAAACTTTTTTCTAATTTGAAAATCTTGGTCCTCCGCCAATTTTGAAGTTAAAATTGGTGACGTGGCTGTTATAAACAAGATAAAATAACTCTTTTAACCCTCATTATTCAGGGTTTTTTTTATCAATCTGATCATTATTCTTTAAAGTACATAAACAATTCCAAAAAAAGTTTTAAATTTTTTGTTTTCCTATTTTCAATAAAAGATATAAAAATTTTTGAAATCTAAAAAACTCTTAAAATTTTAAAAGGCATAATGATAAATTTGGCCCCTAACATTTACTAGTTTTATCATTTTGACCCTTATTTTTTTTAGTCATTTTGACACTCAACATTTAAAATCTAGTCAAATTGCTTACTTTTAGATGGGAAACTGATTGAACTATTAAGTTTTAATGGCATTGATTCGACCACTTAAATGGCAGTCCACGAATAATTCATAAAAAATTTAAAATATATATTTTAAAAAATCAACAAGTTTCATAAAATTTCATAAAACTTTTAGAAAATTTATCCATATTAGCAATGAAATATACGTGAAATATCACATGAGCCACCATGTTAATGCCATTAAAATTTTAACTGTTCAGTTAATTTTTCTGTCTAAAAGCAAGCAAATTGACTAAAATTTAAAGGTTCTGGGCAAAAATAATCCCCCAAAAGAATAAGAACCAAAATAACAAAATGAATAAACCTTAGGGAATAAATTTATCTTTATGCCAATTTAAAAAAATAATTTTTCAAAAATTTATTTTAAATATTTTTAAAATAAAGTGAAAATAAAAAATTTAAAAAATTTTATTTAATCAATTTAAAATAAAAATTGTTCAAGTTGAGTAATATAGATCGAACAAATAGCTTAAAAATTATAGAGAACTTATTACTATTCACACATTTTTTTAAATTTTTATATATTTTATAATTATTTAAAATGATTTTTTAAAAATATTTTTATTTTTAAATTTTAAATACTTTTTGAAAATACCAAAAAACTTTTAATTTCTAATTTTTTTTTTGTAATTATTCATGTAATTGTAAAGAATAAGGACCAAAATCACTCATTCTAACTAAGAGACTAAGATTTTTAAATAAAAAAAATATAGAGATTTAATGTCTCAAAAATAAAATATAAGGACTAAAATTTAAATTTTAGAAGAGTATAGGGACGTTTGGCAGATTTAAACCCAGCAAATCCCAATGTCTCCCTTGACGGACGTTACCCCCATGTGTCGCACACGAGATCTCCAAAGATCGTCGAGAGATACGAAAAACACAGTCGAGCTCCCAGCTTTAGATTTTGTCCAGCTCAGCAATCCCATGCGGCCCAAAATTTGTAGCCACGTGGAAATATCTCAATCCCACGTGGAGTTTCCGGAAAGTTCGGTACCGCCCCTTTATCCACGTCAGCATCTCTTGGTCTCATCTTTAGTATATATCCACAATCTCCTAAACAAAAGGTCGAGCAAAGTATCCAGTCGCTCTGTTTCTCAGGCAGTCAATTTATTTAAGACAAAATAAATAGCGAATTAATTTTTTTTTGGTATTAACTGAAAATTCTCATTTTCATATAAAAATTATGGTTTAAATTTTTGTTTTTTTGGCTTAATTTTTGTGTAATGTTGAATTTTGTTATCCAAATCTGTGTTCGATCGAGCTCAATAATGGTGGTTAGTGAAGCTTTTGGTGAGGATTATATTTATTTCTAGCACCTGTAAGTTCTTTAGTTTTATATGAGATTTGAATAATTTTGTTTTAGTTGATTCAATATTTGAAGAGCTAAGTAGTGATGCTGTAGAATTATCAAAATTTTCGATTTGGTACTTTACTAATAATTGTTTAGATCTTATTGATTGAGGTTTAGGTTAGTACTGGAAAAGCTTGGATTTAGCTTTAGGTGTTGAATTTAGGTGCTTGATATTAGGATTTTGACCTAGAAATTAAACTTGTTTCGTTTGAATTGTTTGTGGTCTGGTTTTGGTGGATTGTTTTGATATGCTCTGTTTTTGTCTACAGGGTGAAAGCAGCTTAGGTAGTATGGTGTTGGTTCCTGAAGATTAGAAGGCGTTATATTTTGCTGTGGTGATTTGTTTAACTTCTATGTTTGGGAGCTCCCAAGTGATTTGTTTAACTTTTAGATTTAATTGTTCGTATTTGCAGAGGTTTGGCATCTTGAAGACGAAGCTACGTACTATTTACTTTGCGAATTGAAGAAGGATTTTGATTTATCCTATGTTGTTCTGTCCTTATTGCTATCAGTCTTTTCTAGTCTGGTTTACAGGTAAGTGTCTAGATGATCGTTGATAGCTATTGTGACAAAGGGTTACGAGAGCTAAACCGTCAGCTATATGATGGAAATGAGAAATACAAATGGAGTTGTGGCTGAGGAACTTGGGACGCTAGAAGGAGATGACCTGAAAATTGACAAGATTGCACAAAATGTTAAAGATTGTCATGTCGGGGTTGTTCAGGCCCCTGCTGTGCTCCAGATACAACAGCAACAGCCTCAAAGTGCATCGGGTTGTTGGGAGAGGTTTCTGCATCAGGAATCAATTAAGGTTCTGCTTGTAGAAAATGATGATTCTACTCGCCAGGTTGTTGCTGCACTTCTGCGCAATTGCAGATACGAAGGTTAGTGGCTTGAGGCTTTCTCAGATTGTAACACTGAACAATTTTGTTCTCCTCCTTCATGGCTGAAGAGGTACAAACTGTAAATTTGTGCCTGAGACTCGGAGTAAATTTTGAAGGTTTGGAGGTTACTCTCAATAATGATTAAACTTCTCTTACATTCACCCTTTATGCGGGGAAAGTGATTTGATAATTAGCCTCTCTAAGTAGAGTTGAAAATATTTGCTACTTCTTTTTGCCTGTTGAGAAAGCCTAGTCCAGCTCGCAACAGCACTTGCAGCCTGACTTTTTCCTATTGTATTTTATGTTGAGTCTATTCTTAACATCATTATACTTGGTACTTGGTTTTATTTTCATGGTAAAGTTTTACGATACCTATTCATCTCTTTTTAGTTATTTCATGTTTGATTCCTCTCCTCTTCTTTTCTTTACATATTGAGATATATTTACTCCTTGGGTGGCATGCTCTTCTATCATAGAATGCTTTGCTTTTGAATTATCTAGTGAACTACACTCTGTATTCCCAGTTATTGAAGCTGCAAGTGGACTGCAAGCTTGGAAAATACTAGAAGACTTGACCAATCATATTGATCTTGTATTGACTGAGGTGTTTATGCCCTGCTTTTCTGGCATTTTTCTTTTGAGCAAGATTATGAGCCACAAAACACGTAAAAATGTTCCTGTGATCAGTAAGTTGTCGACTCTCTTCTTCCTTTGTTACTGTTCTAACATTTCTTATTCTTGTTTTCAAAGTTGAGATCTTTGAATTCATACTTTTAACTACTGTTTTATGAGATCTGTGTGCAGTGATGTCATCTCATGATTCAATTGGTATAGTCTTTAAGTGTTTGTCAAAAGGTGCAGTTGACTTTTTAGTGAAGCCTATTCGAAAGAATGAGCTTAAGAACCTTTGGCAGCATGTTTGGAGGAGATGCCATAGTGTGAGTTGTTAACTTCCTACTTCAGATTTAGATTCCCTATGATAAGCAGAGATTAGAAACCTCTGTAGTAGCAAGCTTTCTTGTTGTTCCTGCTCCATCAGTTTCAAGAAAATAGATAAAACATTTGAAACTAAAAGCATATCCACCAGTTTAATTTTCAGTTGTATGAAGAAGGTAGCGTTATAGGGCTGGTATTGATTAGAGGAAATTCTATACAACTTTGTTATCATGGTATTTTACTTCATCAGTACATTTCCAAAGGTGAAAAAACATAAAAAATAAGAAAAGAAAAGAATTGGATCACATTTTATGTTTTAATATACATATATATAGCCAAATGGTTGATTTCTTCTCCTTCAGTCTAGTGGTAGTGGTAGTGGAAGTGAGAGTGGAACGCGAACTCAAAAATCAGAGAAATCAGAAAGTGTTGAGAATTCTGACAACAGTGGCAGCAACGACGAGGAAGATAATGAGAATATCGGTCTAAATGTTGGGGATGGTAGTGATGATGGGAGTGGCACTCAGGTATAAATCTGTTCTTAAGTTGCTGTATATTTTATGAGGTTAGTATCTAGTAGTGAGGCCTTAAGAGTGTATAAGCTAATTGGCAACTTGATTTCTGAATTTGTTACTTTTGCATTTGATTATGACGTACTGCATTGAAAGCAGATTGTTTTCTCTGTATGCATTGATTTACAATGTTAGAAGTTTTTATTTTTAACCCTGATGGCTTTAACATAAATTCTAGTTTAATCATTAATACCCAATGTAAAAAAGTATAAAATTAGTTCTAATCTGCCAGTATAAATTCTTGACTTACAATCAGCTCTACCTTTGCTTTCATTTGCTTAGGAAATGACGTATAGGCTCGGAACAAAAAGTAACTGTTTAGTCTCTCGTCAAAATATTTGAATAGATTTTAACTGTCCTAGAGGTTTCATATATATATAGTTATGTAGTTCTAATCAAGATTCAGTGGCAGTTTGGCAGAATGCAACCTCGGAATCCATTTAAAAGGTTCCAGAACTGAATTGTTTTGCTCTAGTTCATCAGAGCCTTAATCCAAACATATTTTGTCGGTCTGCATGAGTCTGTTGTATCCATTTCAAATCATTGGCTACATTATCTAGTTGTATTTGCACTTTTACCTCGAATGTTGTCATCTTTGATGGTTGAATTGAATTGCTCTCAGACCTTGGGATTAGAAGTTTATGAAAGTTGTTACAAATACTGGAACCAATCAACGCATTCTCCTTTTGCAGAGTTCTTGGACGAAACAAGCAGCGGAAATCGAAAGCCCCCGTCCAGTCTCACCTCAGGATCGAGTTGCTGAGTGCCCTGATAGTACATGTGCTCAAGTTATCCATTCAAATGCGGAAGCATCTGGGAACAAAGGGGTGCCAGCAACTGCAGCTAGAGGGTGCCAAGAATTAGATGAACAACTTGGTAAACACAAACTTTTAGACGTGTAGCTTAAAGTACAGCTTGCTGATCAATATCTTTCATCTTTTAGTTCCTTTTTTTACTTATCTTCCTTTAACGGTATACTGTAATGCCTGTAAATTCATCTTGTAATCTCTTTTACCTTTTTACTGCAGATAATGTTGCAATGTGTAAAGGCCTGGATATACGCATGGCAGGAAGTGTAGATTTACAACGAGAGCGCCCAGTTGAGGTCCCAATGAAAACAATTGGAGCGAACCAAATTAACCTACTTGATATGAGCTTCGATAAATTGAATGAACCAATTGATAAAAGGCAGCTGGATCTCAATACCAAAAGCTCATCTAGCGAACTAAATTCTGAAGCTGCTCATCAAACCGGCATCACCTCTAAAACTAATGATCTTAAGAAGGAAAGTGCAGAGTATGAGGCTTCAAACAGGATTTCCAAGATCTCAGATGGCAATGATAAAACCACTGATGATTCTAAAGTACTGCTTTCTACTGAACTTGGGTTTAAAAGACTTAGAGGAGCTGAAGACACTGAGACCATGTTGAGGGATGAGCGAAATGTTTTGAGACGTTCGAACTCTTCAGCCTTCTCAAGGTATTAACATGGGCTAATGCATAGGAAACCGAGTAATTGAATAGATTTGTGGAATCCTGAATGGTTTTGATTGTAATGTCTATTGCCTGCAGGTATATTACGGCATCGGATGCAAATAAGGTTTCCGTTGTCAACACCGGAAGCTCATCTGCACGTGATAGTAAGTTAGAACTGACAAGAAAAGGATCAGTATGCGATGTTCAATCTCCTTTGGTTAATGGCCTTCCCAACCAGTGCTCAAATGTTGGTAGCAATAACATCGATATGGCCTCTACAACTGATAATGCTTTTGCCAAGCCAGCTGTTTTGAAGAATAAGTCAGCTTCATCATCCACATTCAGATCGGGACATCCATCGTCTGCCTTCCAGCCTATGAAAAATGACCTTTTAAATGCTGCTCGGAAACCCATATTAGACAAAGCTGATGGTGTAACTACTAAAGCTGGACTTAAACAGCCTAGATTGACTCACCAAAAACTCGATATGCAAGACCGCCCACAGCATCAGCAGCCAACTGATCATGACACATTATCTTTGAAGAAAATGGCTGCAGATGCTCCCCATTGTGGGTCATCCAATATGTTGGGTGGGCCTGTTCCTGTTGAAGGAAATGCTGGCAACTACAGTGTCAATGGAAGTAACTCAGGTAGTAACCACGCAAGCAATGGGCCACATGGAAGTAGCACCCTAGCCGATACTGTAGGGACAAACATAGAAAGCGATAATGGAATAGCTGGGAAAAGTGGAAGCAGTGGAAGTGGTGATGCAAGTGGGACAGGGAGCGGGAGTGGGAGTGGAAGCAAGGTAGACCAAAGCAAATCTGCACGTCGGGAAGCTGCATTGACCAAATTTCGACAGAAGCGAAAAGATCGATGCTTCCGGGAAAAGGTATCCAATGTTGACCTGTTAGCATAATTTCTGAGATTCAGAGTAAATTCTTCTCAACATTTTGCCTTTTTTTTTTCCAGGTCCGATATCAAAGCAGGAAAAGGTTAGCACAACGACGACCTCGTATCCGAGGGCAATTCGTACGACAAACGGTGAACACCAATGACCCCTCATCTGAAGGCAATTCATCTGACAAATAGCAGAGGAAAAACACTAGAAGAGTCCAGCTGATAAGGTAACAAGATTTGATCCACTCCTCTGATAAAATACCTTGTTGTAATATTATTTGGGAATGTTAAAAAAGACTTGATGAACTCCATTTTTATTGTTATATTTATAGTTATAAGCTTTAAAAAATGTGCCTTAAAGGGGAACTGAAAGAAGGTCGAAAAACTTCTATAATAATTATCCATTTTGTGTTGTCTATTGGATTGATGAAACATCATTAAACCCTACTGCTTGCTTTGATAACCTTTTTAATCATTTTCTGTTTTGTTGGTTATATTGTATGGAGTTTAAAGTAGTCAGTATCAAAACGGTAGATATATCGTTTTTGTCAGCGGCGAAGCCAGGGGGACTGGCATGGTCCCAGCCCCCTAAAATGTAAAATTGCTATATAGGCCCATAAAGTTTTTTAAAAATTTTAAATTAGTAAAGGTAAAATTTCACTTTGGCCCTCCCTAAAATTGTAAAAATTCGATTTAATCCTTTACAAATTATAAATATATAAACTATAAAAAGTTAAAATTTCATCCGGTCCCCTAAAAAATTATTCTGGCTTCGCTCCTGGTTTTTTGTTCTAGTATTGTTACGATATTTGTGTGTGTTGGTGTACCATTTCAGATTTATTAATATTTTAAAAATATTTTCATATATGTTACCCATTTCATGTCATCTACTGGATTTGATGAAAACATCATTAGAAACTATAGCATGCTTGATAACCTCTTTAATCATGTTCTGTTCTGTTGGTTCTATCCTATCGAGTTTAAGGTAGTTAGTATCGAACAAGTGGATAATATTGTTTTTGTTCTGGTATTGTTACGTACCAGTATTTGTGTTTCGGTATATTGTTTTGAGTTTATCAATATCTTTCTAAAAGTATTTTCATATATATGTCACCCATTTCGTGTCGTCTACTGGATTTGACGTAAACATCGTTAAACACTACAGCTTTGCTTTGATAACCTTTTTGATCATGTTCTGTTTTGTTGCTTATATTGTATGGAGTTTAAGGTGGTTGGTATCAAACCAGTAGATGGTATCGTTTTTGTGCTGATATTTGAGCGTTTTGGTATACCGTTATCTATATTTTTTTAAATATTTTCATATATGTTATATATACATGCCAATATATTTCAATTATATATCTAAATACACTGCAGTTTGCTTTGATAACTTTTTTAATCATCTTCATGTTCTGTTCTGTTGATTATATACTATGAAGTTTAAGGTACTCAGTATCTGTTCTATTATTGTTATGTGCCGATATTTATGTGTTTTGGTTTACTTTTGTTTTAAAAAATATTTTTATTTATATTAATGTTTTTATACATACATACAGATATATTTCAATATATGTAAATTTATTTATATTTTAAAATTATTAAATAAATTTTAATAACTTAATTAAATGAATATTTATTTTTTTATTTTTAAATGTGATTATAAAAAGAAATTCACATAAAAAATTAATATTTAATTTAAAATATTTTAATTTTCTACCAATCATACAGGTTGGTACGTATCGGTATAAGGTGGTGTTGGTCGAAAAAAACTTAAACTACTTAATATCCATTTAAGACTGAAATGGGATGGATCAGCCGCCATGACTGGTACCGAATAGTACCGTTTTAGTTTAGTTTTGTTCGATGCATTTATGTAGACAGATCCGTAATTGATCCAAAGTCTTAAGTTAGAAAATTTAATTCTTTGGGCATAGAATTAAGTTATAAACTTTTATAAAATAAAATTTTTAAAATTTTAAAAGATTAAATTAAAATTTATCATTATTAATTTATAATTTTAAAATGTTAAAGGGTAACAATTATAATTTTTCAATTTTTTGGGTCCAGCCCCGCCTGCCTATCTCTTTCTCAGTTTACAGTTTGATTAAATTTTATTTTTAAAACTCTTAACTCAGAAATAAAATTTGAGATAATTAATCGACCTTATTTGTTAGCCTGATTAAATGTTCTATTTCAAAGCCAATTGCTATTATTTTATTATCAATTTCAGCACTTACAATAATAAATCAAAATTTAAAAAATGTCTTTAAAAAATCATTGAAATTACAAATAATCTAAAATTTAATTGGCGTGCAATATAAATATTTTAGGAAAAATAAAGAACCTGAGTAACATAATCCAATATTACTCATGATAATTCATTAGTCAAATATGAAATTCTTCACAAATATTCACTGACATTAGACAAATATTGATGAACTTTGATCTCTAAAGAAGCCAACCACAACATCTTCATCTCACTTTTTTTTTTTTGAATAATAATAATTTTTAATCTTATTTTCTCTTGTTCTTGCTCCCGAGCAACAAAGTAAAATAAAACAAAATTCTGAAAAAAAATCCCCATGCAATGATGATCCATAAACAATTCCATTTGTTTATATCGGTAATACCTTGTTGCACCAAAAGATCTTTTCCGGTAGTCACGCAGGTCGACCCGGTGATGTTGACACCCAACACGCCGCTCATGCTTTGCAATAGCCTCAGTTTCACAGACAACGGCACCTCCCCAAGTGGTGTGTTGTCGAACATTTGAACGCCTCGGACGAAGCATTTCGTCGGGTCATCGAACTCGTTCTGAAGAACAGCTTCGTAAGGGTATTTAACTAGAGAGATGTAATGGAACCAGATCCAGTATAAGGGTATTCGGTTACGAGAAATGAAGAATCCACTGAATAGGAGGAAGTAGGCTAAGACGGCGACAACAACAGTGAAGCCTAACATGACATGGGAGACGATGCCTGAAAGGAATGTTACGAATGAGCTTCCGGCCCAAAAGGAGGCGAAGATTGTTAGGAAGAAGAAGAAAAACCCGGAAAGGCCACCAGCGAGTCCGACCGCCCAAAAGGTTATTGCGGCGAAGGCCATCGAGAGGATAACTAGGGATGGGATAGAGATTAGCGAGTGAGCTAATACATACGATGATCGACGATAAGCATTGTAAGCTGTTTCCCTCATGAAAATATATCGTTCTTGGAGGAAAACCGGGATTGCTTCGGCGCAAGTGTAGAACGTTGTTGACATGGCAAAAGCGAAGAAACCTAAACGTTCTTGGACGCCTTTCGGTGAATTGTCTAGCTTCCAAAACATGGTGGCCAAGATGATCCCGGTAATGACAACCGCGCCTAATCGAATCCCGAACAATTCAGGCGTTCTTCTCGAGTTCTTCATCGATCGTTTGGCAATAACCATCATCTCGATCCAAAGCGGATTTGCAAAAATCGGCACCGAAGCGGTTGGGTTCGAATCGTTGGTTGCACCGGAAACTAACTTCCCTTTCGAAATACTTGCACTTATTGCCTCTTTGAGTGAAAGATTTGATCTCATCGAGAATCCATTTCTTTGATTCTTTCTAGCTTGCCATGATTTGTTAAATTCAACTAAGCTTTTAGTTCCACCCGGTGTTTCTTCGAGTTCCCGAATCAAATCGAGAGCGAATTCCGTCTTGTTTTCATTCTCCGGTATCGGATGTCCGAATTCCTCAAAAAATGATGGAAGCATCCCCGGCGAGCCGGCAAAAACCGTGTTCCCATGTGAAAGGAAAATCAACCGATCAAGCAAGCTCAAAATCCGATAACTCGGTTGATGTATTGACATAATCACAATACTCCCACTCTGCGCAATCCGTTGCAAGACCTTAACTACCATGAACGCACTCGTAGAGTCCAAACCCGAAGTTGGTTCATCCAAAAACAAAACAATGGGATCATGGATTATATCGATCCCAATCGAAACCCGACGTCGCTCCCCACCGGAAACACCTCGATGTCCTTCATCTCCGATCACCGTTTTCGCCGCACTTCTCAACCCTAATTGATCAATCAAAGCTTGAACTCTAGCTTTCTTTTTCGATTTCGAAAGCGACCGAGGTAATCGGAACTCGGCTGAAAACATCAACGTCTCTTCGACGGTGAGCATCGGAAAAAGAAGATCATCTTGCATAACATAAGCCGATATAACCCTCAAAAGCTTTGATTCCAATTCTTCGCCGTTCAACGTTAATGTCCCTTTTAAGCTATCTTTAGCAATACGGTTCGCTAATGCATCAATTAAAGTGGATTTACCAGAGCCACTAGCACCAAGAACCGCCATTATTTCACCTTCATGAGCTTCACCAGAGATTTCATTCAATAAAATCTTGGTATTAATCCCATTAGATTCAGTCTCATCACTGTTTTTCCCACAAAATGGGATCGATCCGAGCTTCTTATGAACTTTAACACTGTAAGTCAAGTTATTGAAACAAAGAAAGAAAGGATTTGACGATGGGAGTGAACTACAGCCGTAACCGATCTCGACAGCTCGATGATCGACGGGAGAATTTTGGGCGTCGTCGACATGCATTAATAGCTCAGCTAACGTCGGAGAAACGGTAGGTTTTTTGGGGTATTTTTGAAGTTCTGTTTGTTTGGAATTGGTGAATAATGGGTGACCGTCGTTGCTGGTAACTGAATTCGCCGGTAAATTCATTGAACCTCCGACGAATGACATAGTAAAATAAAACTCTTTTCTTTTGCAAGGTTTGGGTTGCTTGGTTGCCTGGAAAATCTCAAATGTGAAGGGTTTATAATAAGAAAAATGAGCGAGGAAGTGAAAGAAAAAAAAGGGATAGTATAATTTTTGGTCCTTGAACTTGGGAACTAGGTTTGTTTTGATACTTATATTTTTACTATCTAATTTGATACTTAGATTTCGTCAAGATTTGATGATGTGATTAGTATTTTTCAAATAACTAGATTGATTGGTTGGACCGATTGCATTGAAAATTGTGGTCCAAATAAAGGAGTTAAACCAATTGAATCGAATACTACTCGAAATTGATAAAAATTAAAAGTTGGGATAAAAACCAACTGTTGAACCGGTTTAATAATTTTTTTATTTTTAAATTTTTTATTTATTTATTGTTAGTCTAGTAGTTGAATCAATCAAAACTATAGAATTGGGAACCAATAGTCTAATTAGTTCCACCATTGATTCAATTATAAGAACACTGTACGTGACACTCTAATATTGTATCATTACTTGAAAATTTATATAATTTTTTAAATTTTGAAGTGATGATGTAGCACAAATTCAAAGTGTCACATCATCAAAATTTTATATTTTTCAAGTTCAGGGACCAAGAAATCTAATTGCTAAGCTTAGATACCAAAAAGGACCTAATTGCTAAAATCAAGGGCCAAAAATTATATTATCCCAAAAGAATAAAATGTCAAATATTCAATACGTTTGGTGATTTCCCAGTATCTAACATTTTTGCGTAATGCGTATATTAGATATTAGGTGAAAGGAGTTGCGCAGCCTTAAGCATCCTTTACTTGCTATTTTTGTTTTTAATCGGGTTGGTTGGTGTTTTAAAATTTTCGAGTTTGAGGTTTGAAGTTTTTTCATGCTACTTATATATGATTTTGGTAATTTTTTTACTTTGAACTTTGAGCTTGGAACTTCGAATTTTTTCTATATTATTTATACTTAATTTTGGTAATTCGAGTTCAGTGTTTAAAGTTTAGAGGTTTAGGGTTTGAAATTTTAAGTTTAGGGTTAAAGGTTTAAAAAATGCCAAAATTATATATGAATGGTATGAAAAAAATATTGAAATATTATTAAATAATTGAAAATGGACTATGGATGATGTAATAGAAAAGAGTTCATAAAATAATTCTTGCCTTCGCACTAATGATTAATTGATTAATATTTTATGTATTAACAATGTATAATTTCGTCAACGAATAACATAATGACACGTGATTCCAATTTTTTTAAAATTTCATTTCACATAATATATATCATTATTGAATTTGATTGATCATTGCACATGGATGGATCAAAATGTGAACCCTATAAATAAAACCCTTTGCCAATTGTCTTTTTATCTTTTCATGGAAGTTGAGTTTGTTTACAAGAAAACTAGTGAAAACAAAAGGTAACCCAATGGTCAATATCCTTTGTTTTCTTTTCCTTTTATAAAAGTTTAAATTTCACTATTAGTCCTTGTATTATATGTAAATTGTAGATTTAGTTTTTCTGTGCTTTTCAATATCTGAAATTCTAGTCTTAAACCAAACAGTATTTGTTAAATTTATTAAATAATACTATTTCTGAAATCTCCTCCTCAACCCATAGGACGATAATGCGTTTCAGTGTACTGGAATCCATGCTCTCCTGCATTGACAATAATGCCTACGCCAATTGAGTTAGGACTCAACTAGCTACTATTTCCGAAATCTCATTTGGAAAATATATTATCATATGTATAATATATTTTTTAAAGAACACAACTAATGAATTTAATTGTTGTCGTTTTGCATTTAGATTGAAATTTTAAATTCTAAATAGTACAAAGGGTTAAGAATGATCAAATTCGAGAACATAGATTAAATCTACAACTTTATGTATAATACAAGATTAATAGCAAAGTTTAACTAAACAGGTTTAACTACTATCGTTTAGGTCATGACCGTTGTAGTCGGTTCCAATTAGTGCACATCATTCCAGTACTAAACAAATGCAACTAACTTCCTTTTTTACATCGGTTAAAATTTTGGTTCGTATCTATTGCACTAGCCCATTCAGCCCAATTCCCGATTGCATTGGCTAGAACATTGTGCAGTGATTGGTACGTGAATAATATTTAAAAATTAAAAAAATTACCGTTACGGGAATAAATGATAAAAACTTTATTGAAACATTATGCTTTATTTAATATAATTTATTTTATATTTGTAAATATTTTTCAAAAATATCAATTAATCCAAAACAACACACAAATAAATCGACATCGATACACACCAGTTTTAGTGAAAAACGTTACATGCACCGATGCAATACCAACTACCTTAGTCATGATTAAAATTTTAAAATTTAAAAAGTGCGGAAACTGAAATCGACCAACTCAAAAAAGAAAAAAGAAAAACTAAAATTAATCAAATTAAAATGTAATGATTAAATTTATAGTTTATACATAACACAAGGACTAATAACAAAATTTGACCGTTTTGAAATGGTAAGAAAGAGGGGTGACCTAAAGCCTCCTAATTTAACTTTGGCACGCCTTCTTTTGGTTCACGAAAGCCTTTATTTGTTCAATTAATTTTTGTTTTAAAATTTAAAAAAATACCAAAATATTAACGTTTGGTGTGGGTGTTATATCTGCTATAGACTACATCTTTTCCCTTCTTTATTTCTTCGATTGAGTGGTTAACAACTACAATTCACCATTCCTCCTCGTCTTGGGTTTGGATTTATATTTTTCAATTTCGAATTAGTTTTATCGGGTTTGTTTCACTATTTTAAAATAATAATTAAAAATATAAAAAATTAAATTTATATTAATATCGATATATTTTTATAATTAAGTTTATACAAATATATATTTTTAACTATAAATCGAGCCATTTGGGGTGGCTCAGATCAGGGCTAGAGAATTTTTTTAGAATCAAGACTTAATTCGATCCATTGACATCTATAGTTATCATGTTTTCTCATTTTTGGGGGTTAAAATACGTTGGTAGTCCCTATACTTTAATAAACCTTAAGATTTATTCCATGTATACTTCAAATTTTAAAAGTCAACTCATCTTACTTTTCTTTTATTTAAAAATCCCAATCTAATTATTAACATAATTAGTATTTTTTAATCAAAACTTGCTAACTCGGTAGGTTAATTAGGCCATCTCCATATTACATGGCCTATGAGTGAAAATAAATAAATATACCAAGTTAATTAATTTTGACAAATACTAACCACGTTAATTATTAGACTAAGCTTTTTAAAATGAAAAAAGTAAAAAGGATTTAAATTGACTTTGAAATTACAGGGATTAAATCTTAAATTCTATAAAAATATAGTGTCTAACAACATATTTTGACCTTTTTTACCATGGTAGTTGTGTAAATATAAATATAAATATAAGTTTTTAGATCGAGTCATGTAAATGGGACAGATTAGGTTAGTTTTGGATTATTTTAAATTTGAGGTAGGGTAAGTTTCAAACTGTTAAGTTTTTGAGGTTTGAGATATCTTAGATTGTCATTTCGAGTTATTGTTCGAATCGTTTTTAAGTTTGAGCTGGATGGATTTTTATTAATTTTTTATTGTTAAATTAGATTAAATCAAATCTGTATTCAAATTAATTTGAGTTTAGAAAACCTTTTATCTAAACATATTCCAGTTAAATTCAATTGCATAGAATCAAACTAGAAACTGAAACAATCCAAATTACAAATTAACTAACTAAACTAAAACTCATAGCAAAAGTTCATTGCGCGGTTTAGAGACCCACACATTTAATTGCTCATGGTGTGTCTCAAAGTTAAGTACTCAGAACCCAAGACCTTCGTTTTTGTCAACTGTGCCAAGGGCTCACTGACTTTAGAAACCTATACATACATACCTTTGTCAACTGCACCAAAGGCTCACTGACCTTAGAAATTTATATGTGTCGGTCGAGTTTTAGTTCGATTGGAATTAATATTGTTACCAATGCAAGATATTGTTAATTCGAGTTTGCTAAAGCGCATTATCCTCCACTTTAAGGGTTGGGGCAGGACTATGAGTAATTTTTAGGTATCATATCAAAAAGAGCAGATATGATAAGACATTATAATGAGATTAATAATAGTATTTTGTATGTAATGTTTTATAAAAAAAAAATAGTTAAAAAGAACAAGGGTGGCTTTAGCAGGCCTAATAGTCATAGTCACTGAACCATGATTGGCCAGTTTTGGGTACTTTCATGAATTTATTAACAAGGCTTGGGCTTAAAACTTTAGAAATTAAAGGGCATTCTTTTGAAATTTTAGGCTTTCTCTAACAGCCCCCTATTAATGTTCCAAGTAAATTTAAATGGGGTCTAGCCCAAACTTGAAAAAAGAAACACCAAAATTTTTTGTCAAATTTCTATCACTAATTCAAACAATAAGATAGACTAAATTAGATGGTTGAAATTTTTTCTAAAAAATTCAATATAGTACTTATTAAATAAAAATATTAAAATATTTTCAGGTTAAAATATGCTTTTAAGTCCTTATACTGTTTGTATATTTGGAATTTAATCCATTTTTTTATTTATAAAAAGTTATTATTCTTATTTTTCACATTTTAAAATTAAAGTCCAATCGTTAATTCTGACTAAATTCTTTGCTAAAAAATCTAACAAAAATACTACATTATAATGAACTTTAATATAAAAAAATAATGAACCCTATATGATGGCTTGATGGTTAAGGGTTGTATTAATTGCGTTGATTGTTCACCAATAATAAATTTTAAAAAGTTAATTGAAATTTATTACATTTTTAAATTTAGAAGTAAATGAGTTAATTTAACCAAATTAAATATAAGATTTTTAACTATTTTATTAAAATATTTTAATTATTTAATCTATTTTTAAACAATAAATTATCAATTCAATTGGCTTCCAGCAAATCTAATTTATCTAATTTTATTTATAATCATTAGACATTGTCTAGACAATAATTTGAGGTTAAAAAAATAAATTAGTAATAATAAATCAGATTTATATTATTTAAGAAAATTATGTACACAGATCGTACATGAAATTATTTCTCTTGTAATTGAATCTTCAAAATCTGTGCGGTATAAATAATATCACAGATGTTGAAGGACTATTATGCAAATAAAATTTGGAAGTAAAAAAAGAACCCGTTATATAACTACCTAACAAATAATAATCATCCACGATTTTTTCGAACTTTTTCAACGATTAGAAAAAAAATCGTCATAAAATTAATATAATAAAATTCTAAGGCTTTTCAATGGCAATTGCAAAGGCCGCCGGTGAGACTAAGAGGAAGAAGACGGAGATGAACCGCCGCCGGAAGTGAGCGTCCTAATGAACAAATCGGACAAGTAATTCCCGACGTCTTCAGGGTAAAATCTGACGAACAATGTGATGCTCTTTTCATCTCCGATCGTTGATTTATGGGAATCGAAAAAGTTCTGGTAAACGGCGACGAGTTTCCTTCCGATGGATACTTTGATTTGGTCTCGGAGCATTGAGTTGGGCACGACGCAAGAAATCTGCTTCCAATATGCATCTTCGAAGCTTATACTGAATTTCCTGAAACATTCTTTGGCTTCCGCCGGTTTCATCGGAGCCGTTGGATTTGCCGGCAACGAGGCTAGTACGTTGCCCCATGCGAACTGCTCGTAGCTCGTT